>OZ007497.1:41485649-42085649 GCA_963931805.1 Microdon myrmicae | reverse complement strand
CCTGCGGACTGCTTTCCAATCGACCCCCTTTATTCCGCTCATCAAGAATAAAAGAACCATTTTTTTTTCATTTATCCTGACACTAATTATGTCTTCCTTGAAAATTTAATCAGCTGCTCAATCAATCAATAGCACTCCCCACAAAGCTCAAATTCAAAAAGGAGAACAGTGAATAAAGGACTTCCAATCGAGCAGAATAAAAATCCCTCAATCGCTACGTAAATATTCGCTTCACTGTTTCACTCCAATTATCCTGCCCCTATTTGTATTGAAGATCAAAGTACTTCTTCGAGGAGCATCGCGGAATATACACTGAATGTATTTGTTTCTGTTGGTAGATTTTCATGGTATTCATTATCTCTTTTATTAAGGACAGTGCGTGTTAGTAGCGTCTAAAAAAAAGCAATGTGAAAAAGGATAAACTCAAGTCCTTCAAATGGAAATAACAAATGGTAAAATGTTGTGTGGTTGACAATCGATAGACAGAGCCGTCTTCGACGAAAAGATAATTAAGGACACTATCGACTGAAGATTGATGTTGTAATCATCCACGGCAGACCTATTGCTATTTGCTAGGATTTATTCAGGAGATCTATTTAGTAGCCTAAAGTAGTGTCTCTCCTTGGAGTATCGAATTAATTACAACACGCTGGAGATCACTAATTTGATTACTGCGACTTGAGGTAAATTAGATGAATTAATCAAATTGAGAATATAAACAGCCAGTCGTAAGGATCATTCGCTATTTAGACAGGACACTAAGAAGCCGATGTAGATTTTCTGGTGTCGCTGAATGGTGATGAGTGATATTTCCTGTCACACACTTACCTAATTAAATGGTAATTATTACACAGGTATATGAGAAGTACGGATGAAATAAAATAATGCAAAATAATGAGAGAAAAGCATAGAGATTGAATCGACGAGAGGGAGGGAATAGGTGGGTGTGAAATAACAAAGAGTTGAAGTATTACCACAACGTGAGAGTAAACCGGAAAGAAACCGCAAATAGATATAGAAGTGCCCAACGAAAACAAAATGGTACCAAATTCAGGGAAAAGAAGGAAGGGGGATGATCGAGCGGGAGACAAAGACAGAGAGGTATATAAGTACGTAAGCAGATAGACAAGCAGGGAGAGAGTGAGGAAAAGACAGAAAACAATGAGAGAAATATGTTTACAGAAAATGGAAACGGTAGAGAATTTTGTACTGATTTGAAATGATTTCACCTGTAATACTCAAAGTGTTATACCGCGGTTTCGCGCCACAATAAAATTACAAAATACACTTCATACACGAAGCCATGCTAGCGCCCACGATTGCGAATAATCATGCGTCAACTACGAAAGCGGAAGAAACAAATGCAAAGTTGTGGCAATCATTTAAATTTAATAAAAAGTCGTTAGCGTCGGTTATTTTGTTGTTGTTCGTGGTGTAGGTGGCTTTGCCCATTCAAGAAGAATAGCTGTACGGGTCGTATGAATACTTTTGACAATAAAAACAACACCAAGTGACACCGTGGACTGTGAAGCCATTTTTATTCTAACTCATAGTTCAAAGAAACTGTATAGAACTATAAGCTACTTCTGGACTTAAATTTCATGTCACAACAAAAACACAAAAAAAATATAACAGGTATTAGAGCGAAATATGTGGAGAAGAGATACGGTTGAGTGAGTGCTTAATATGCTCAGATAGTACCAAAGAAGCTCGCTACTGCTAGTCCTAGATGCCCATACAGAAAAGTTGTGCAAGCATTTTTTTTTTAAGTGCGCCCAAATAAAACTTAGCCTAACCGGATCGCGCTAGACATGCTAGAATGCAGGCCCGATAATTTACTGATGAACGAATCGAACAGAGGTCTCTCCAATGCAAACGGATGGAGACAAGACGTCACCGACAAAACAGCAGTCGGGCTTACTCGGAGGTCGTGCTTTGAAGAAGTAAACATCGAAGAACGTACAGGATTTTCCGAGAAGGACCATATTATTTTAGCTGCTATGCTGCTCCGAGCCTAAGAATCGAGAAATTCGAAGACCTAATAAGCAATTATTGGTATCTTAAATTGCAGGGGAAAATATAAGATAAGAGAAGAAAGTTCGTGTATGAAATGCTCACAACCAATTTCGAGAAACTAGAAGGCAACTCATCATCATCATCGGCACTACAACCGGGATCCGGTATTGGCCTTATTTAACAAGTCTGAGGCTTGTTAAATTTTCCATAATAATTTCTTTTTCCGGGCAAGGTTATTAGCCTTGCGCCAAAGAAGGGAACTCAAGATAGCCATAAAAGAGAAAGACACAAAAACTTTTATGAAACTAATGGAGGAATTCTAGGGTGGCGCCTTCAAATGGATCAGACGTCGCTTTAGGGCATACCACTACACTGTACCCAAAAGTCCTTATCTGATGAATATCATGACCAGTCTATTCCTCATCATCATCATCGGCACTACAACCGGGAACCGGTCTTGGCCTTATTTTTAGCAAGTCCTGAGGCTTGTTAAATTTTCCATAATGATTTATTTTGTCTGGGCAAGGTCATTAGTGTTGCGCCAGGGGCTCCCCGACGGGGAATCGAACCCCGGTCTCCCGGGTGACAGGCGGGTATACTAACCACTATACTATCGAGGAGCCCAAGTCTATTCCTAACCAATGGAAAATTCCATGTACGAAATATGGTAGCAAACCAGCAAGCTGTAACAGTAGAAGAACTAAAAAGAACCATTCGAAGGATCAATGTGTCAAAGTCTCCGGATCTTGATAGTAAACCAAGCGGTGGTGTGGGGAACGAAGTCTGAGCGCCAGTATGGGCGCAGGGTTCTACATCGTCCTCGCCGATTTAATACAAAGTTCCGCTGACGCGAATCACCAAAGATTTCCGAGAAGGCCACGAGAGTCAAAACACTGATTATTTTTAGTCGGCAAAATGTTATCTTTATTTAATTCACGGATAGTTATTTTGCGCTCAATCAACTGAACACGGATTAAAAGTTACTTACCAATATCCTAATTTAAGTATCCTCGTTCGAACGATGGACGTACATAATACACACTAAGCAAACTCTCCGCACTAACTATTACGAAAGTAACATCATAAGATTATAGTCCAAATGAAAACGCGACTCCGATTTAATTAAAACTCCGGGTATTTACGCGTCCCCGTGGTGCGAAACGGGGAGCGGAAGACGCACCGACCAGATCGGCGGTTGGAATACGACTTAACGATATTCAATCGTTGTTAAAAGAAATTCAGCCAGTGAAACTGGCTCTCTTAAATTAAGGATGCATTTCCTGTTCCGCGAAAGACGTAAAATCTCTCTTTGGCGTAACCAAACAGATCTCATATAGAAGATCGTCACAATACACATATAGGTGTGTGCCCTGGTTCTTTTATGGATCAAAGCCGTGGGAAAGACTCTAAACAAAGAAAGGGATAATGTGCATTCATGCGATGCGAGTCTGGTAAAGCAAACAAAACCGAAACTCGTCGGATGCTAATTGGGTCTTTGTTTGAGATGTGCGTAGCAGCTTAATAAATAGACGCAACGCATCGAAGAAATAGTGTTAATGGATTTTGGCTAGATTACTGGGAAATTGTGTTTATGGCATCACTGGTAAGGGTGAGTATTGAATTCCTATTTGCATTTGCTTATGCTGTAGGATTTAATTAGTGCCCAGAGATGCATGTATTTGTTTTGGTCCCTTGGGTGCCAATGTGTTTGTCTGGTGATTTATGATACACATGATGAAGCTGGGATAAGCCAACTCAAGTGTAAGGTTTCCTGATTATGCGGTTGTATTATACATGAACCGATTAATTTTCTTTCAGGAAATTTATGATAAGCTTGGAGAGAACTCTTATAGGGGATTTTAAATGCGAAGTTATGCATGCAGGTAAGAATTCTCTTTTTCAGGGGTTTTTTAGATTACACCTTAGATAATCCTAGATGTGTAAAGCATTTAAGGTGCTAATGCGATTGCATCACCGAAGTGGATAGAGTTATGGGTGTTTTTTAGGAAGGTGAACCGTGGGGTTTGGCGGAACCGCCACAGTGTCATACTGGCCCAGGCAGAAATATTCAGTACAATATACATCAACTGCCTAAGAGAAGGTCTTCGCCCAAAATGCTAAAGGGGCCGATGGGGTTCTGATACCCAAGGGTAACAAATTACCTCAAGGACTATCATCATACCGTCCTATCTGCTTCCTGAGCACACCTAGGAAGGTGTATAGCGTTTGCGACAATAGTGAAGAGCGTGTGATTCAAACCGACGCTATCACAGTTAGAATCACTTAAATATAGAACCAAATCTCAACGCATCAAGCCACTGCCCCGTGTAGGAATTCGATTTCTACACTCAAGTATACTCAACTGATGTGGAATTGTTATGTTATCGCTAAGGTATACGGCTCTGATGCTTTTTGCTTATGCGAATTTCCTTTCGGTTTTCTTCATTATTTGCTTGAATATTGTGTGTGTATGTGTTAGAAACGCCACAGGTGTTACACGTTGCAACTAGTAGCTGATGAGAGTGTTCATAATAATGCTTGATAAGATAACTCTCCACACTCTACACTCGACGTGTTAGCTTATGTCACAACCTCCAAACCCGATATTGATTACGTTTAGTTATGACACAAGAAATGCTGGGACAAAATCAAAAGAATAATTCGCAGAGGAGGGTTGGAGGAGTGGTAATTTGTCAAAAATTGAACAAAGGAAAAGGATAAACAAAAGAACGAGATAAAGAGAGAAAAGAAAATTACGGGAGAAAGTCGATCGTTCGACATGATGATAACAATCTTCAAATTTCAAATTAGGAATTAAAAAGAGATCTCCGTCACTAAAGTGTTTTCGGTTCACTCTTGTGTATTTGCGAAATTTCTAAATAAATAAACATCGGAATGCAAGGTCAGATTGGAAAAGGTCTGTTCCTGCCAACCAACCTACATACGGATTAAGGGGGTATCCTGGTGTAGAAGGCAAAACGAAGCCGATTTGGTCGATTTTTTTCGAAAAAAATATTTAATACATATTTTTGGAAATTTGAGGAGTTATTGTGCAAACATAGAAGGGGTTTAATAAATTATATGAATGTGTCCGCTCGGTCGCGAAGGTCGACATTCGTTTTCTTCCTCCTTGCGTTCTGAGCAGTGTCCGCGTGAACAATAGACGATGGGGATGGAAGTGAACCTAGTGCCCGTGTCTGGCACATACTTCCTAACCCCACAATACTTTACACATACCTTGTTAGTTTGATTACATTTTGCTGGGACACAAGAAATGTGCAACAGATCGAGACACAAGTACTAACTTACTGATGCTGATCGGGGATAACCGGAGAACAAAGAACGATCAATAACAAAACATAACAGGAGAAGAAAAATCTTAACGGGTAGTGACGTTAAGAAAGAACAAAGGCTATACTACACATAATATAACAGAAGATTCGGATCAGCAACAGAAGAAGAAAGGGATTCTCTATGTAATTAAACTGATGTAGTACGTATAAAAGAATATCAAAGAAGACCTGACAAAAAACGAACGTATTACGTTTAACTCGTTCTCATCAGTTCCTAATAATATCGGCACATGCCTTCTTTTTTTTGAGCAATTGGTAACAAATTTTATGCGCGTAATGTGTGTCATACCGTTTTCATGCATTTGTTGCTTTTTCATGCAGCTTATTCGATCAGACCCGGTACGTTATTTGAATACATGATCACCGCTAATAGGCGTGAATATGAACATGCCATTTGGAAACAATGTGGTTGAATAATCTTCACCGACTTTTTACTTTTCTTGTGGTTTTACTCCGAGTGGTGTGCAAAAGATGGAAACGTGTATATACTTATATTCGTTGGGATATTACTTGTTGGACAGAGCTGTTTTAGGCTATTATCCACACCTGTCAGCACCCAGTGGCTGTCCGCCGTTGTCGCGCACAACCTCCCTCTGTTTGCCGGAACCTATTTAAGTGCTGGTAAGGGGGCTTACCCGAACTCTCCAATATTTCAAGTCCAACGACGTTCGGGACAGCCAGCCTTCGTTATGACGGCAGTCTCAGTTGCTCGCCAGTGTCTCCTGCCAACTCAAATTCAAACAATGATTTGCAATCAGTCCTTCATGGACGCGTTCTCAACTTTATTAATTTTTTCTTTCTTTTACTTCCTTGTAATTTTTAAACTTTTCTCCTTTACAACTTTTCAATCAAAAAAATCCACGGGACGTTGCACTTTCTTCCTTTCTGTCTTTTCAAAAACTGACTTTTTTTTACACATTCACCGTATTCAAAAATGTTCTGTTCGACAACTGTCAACAACGGAACCATAACATACCGAATTTTAACATCCTCCTGTCTCTCTCATTTCGCTCTCCATTCACGTCCACTTCGAAAAACAAATTCCGTGTCGAGCAACGTATTATAGGTTACAAACGAAGTACAAAAGTATACGTATGTCTTTCACGGTTCGACACTATTCAAATCAGTTTCACCTGGATGGACTTCATCAACCGTCTACCACCATCTCCATATTCTACTTTCCCTTTATCCTGATAGCTTATCCCAAACCTCACCAACCAACGTCAACTTTTCCTACAACTTCTGCAAAGGTAACTTTCGCCTATTAAATGAGGATCTTAGCAGAATCGCATTTCGCTTTGATCACCTAGAGGTAGAAGAAGTTACTGCCATTTTCTGTTCGGAAATCTACAATGCCATTAGGACCTGTAAATGCTTCACGCAACAAATTTATCAAATGTATTTAGCTAAAAGCTCCTGGAAGAAAATTCCTACCTTCATTCATATATTCGAATTCAAAATTCCTTATAAGAATTCTGTTCCAAACTTCAAAAACCCCAAGCCCAATACCGCACCTTTGGTTGCCAGGCAAATCCCAATCTTACGTACGCATTTTCCCTAGTCGAAATTCCTGAAAGCCAAACAATTTGGTTTACACATAATGTAACCATCATAACAGGGATCATAAACATTGCGTCGCCTATTCCCAGCCTCACCATGTGTGTAATAAATTCCTTTGCATACACATTGGCTGGCGACCTATACCCAAGGGACAAAAGCAAATATACGCTCCTTGCGTCTTAAGGCATAAATTAAATCCGACAGCATAGGCAAATGCAAATAGGAAGTGTATACTTACCCTTGGCAGCGATGACATAAACACCGATTCCATGTAAATAAGCTAAAACCAATTAGCACCATGTGCATGGTGCATTGCGGCTATCATTACGGCTGCAATGCACATCTTAGACAATGATCTATACGATATTTTGTTATCATGGCTTTGTTCCATGAAAGAACCAATGAGCACACATACATGTGTATCTCTATGGTCTTCTCTATGTGATCAGGTTATCTACCCGCAAAGAGATACCACACGTTTCTCTTGAGGTGGAAAATGCATCCTTAAATTAAGAGAGCCAATACCCCTGGCCGAATTTCCTTAGCCAGCGAATTGGTCGTTTCTTCCTTCGCTCCCCAGTGCGCACGAGGACGCGTATATCTAGGAGTCGCGGTTAGTGCGGACGTCAAGTTAACAGTGCCATCTTTTATTTGAACGTTCATAACAGTTTTTAAAATATATATAAATACAACTGTGGCGGTTCCCATAAACGCCACTACTTACCTTCCCAAATTACCCTAAAAGCTTCCAGTCCTGAATCTCCCATAATCCTATCGTTTCACTAATACATGCATTAACACCTACAAATCTTACCTTTCCGTAAGAAATTAATGCATCTAGGGCATTGCATTAAACTCCCTATAAGAATTCCTTCATCCATGCATCCAATGCATTTCATAAATTCCCTGAAAGAATTTATCAAGTACATACCCATCATAACTATCTTCTGAAAGGAATTCACCAAGGCCAAACACAATATCCCTGAAAAGAAAACTTATCGGTTCACATATAATGCAACGGCAAAATGAGGGCATCTTAACCTCGAGTTGGCTATTCCCAGTCTTACATGTGTACAACAATGTCTTACATACACCGTGGCTGGCGATTCGGGCAGCTTGTTTGTTCAGCTGGAATATACCCGACCTCGATCCCTCGTCTAAACGAATAAACAATCACCAATTTCGGTCTTTGCCACAAACGAATTACCCCGCATATACAAATGCAAGCAAAGGATTCATTTCAACCCAAGATACGATATACAATTTTCATTGTATAAAGTATTGTAATCCATTAGCACCTTTCTCTAATGGCTATTCATCTATTTACACAAGGGCATCACACCTCTAAGACTGTTATGATGCCCCCGTACCATCTTTTCTTTTAGCACATTTCCTCCGATGAATTGCCGTCTATGATAGCCACAATGCACAGCGTAAACAATGGTCTATACGATCCCTTTATTCTTTTATCCTCGTTTCAGGTTTCGTTTATCATTTGCTGAAATGCATCGATAAACACTGTGATCTGTACGATTACCCATTCATGCATACACCATGATCTTCGTTACCAGATCTGGTTTTCCATTCCACGAAGAGAGACTTTACGTTTCTCCTGTGGTAAGTAAAAATATATCCTTAGCTGAGAGGATATTCACCACCACCGAATCGAGGGTGAATCAAGAGCCAGATTCCAACCCTCGATTGAGTCGTTTTCCATCATCCGACCACCACGGTCGTTACTTTCTTCGCTCCCCGGTGCGCACGGGGACGCGAATATAGTCGAGTAAGCGAGCGATAAACTAAAAGTAATTTTTTCCTTATATTTTTGTGCATTCGTCATCTTCGGTATAATTGGCATCATTTTTTTTTTTTGTAAACTGATTAAGCGCGGTGAGACATATTGAAATTTACTTAATAGCCTAATATCACGAACCTACTAATAAATCAAGTGTAAAATAACCTTAGTAAGAACAAAACAAAATTCAGTGAAAGTTGTACCGTGTTTTTTTTTAAATAAATCTAAATATTTTTACACAAAATAAACAGACCTTTATGAACAAAATTGGGCGTTTTATCTCTCCTGTTTGTGCTTTTCTTTGGTACACGTTGAACCTTTAGCTTTGTGGGTTGGTGGTAGAACTCGTACCCATGCCGGCGCCACGACCATCTACCCCACACAACAACTAACTGAAAAGAAAATAAATTCAATAAAAGTAAGAACCAAAATTACACACAATCATTTAGTGTTTTCTTTCCCGTGCTACAGTTTCCTGAGTGTTCGTTTTATTTTCCCCTGCTGTTCTGGTGAACAGTTTAATGTTACGGTGGAACATTTAGTGATGATGGGGATGCGAAGTGAGTCAGCGTCGTACGTCGGTGTACAATACTTCGCCCCCCACAGTACAACCGCAAACTCCCCAGTCTTTGGAACAAGAGGAATAATTTGTGGAACAATTTTCTAAGAACACACTCTTCCCTGGACTACTCCAACTTTCTCGGTTCCTTTTATAAATCCACCGAGCTTTACAACTCCGTTTACTACAATTATCTCACAAAAACACAAAACATCCTGAGAAATGACACCAAATATTTTTTCCACTTTATTAACTACAAATGTAAAACTGACGCCTGTCCCAACTCCCTTTCCTATGACCCGATTAGTCCAAGCCGACCCACAAACTACTGCCAATCTTTTCACTTCTTTCTTTAAAAAATCCTTCACGGACAACTCTTCCGAGGCTAACCGCTCTTACTTCAAAGACCTGCCCGAATTCTCACTTGGCCCCTTCGTCTTTCAAATTATCCAGCATCACCTAGTTGAAGAAAAATTAAACTTGCTTAAGGACGAGTTCAGCCTTGGACCAGATGGACTTCCGGCTGTCCTTTTAAAAAAATGTTCCACTTCTCTTTCTTTCCCGCTATCAAAGATATTCAATTTATCCCTTACACAAGGTGTCTTCCGAAATATTTAGAAAACCTCTTTTGTCACCCCCATACATAAGGAGGGGACAAAAAAGAATATTAGTAACTACCGTTCCATCGCAAAACTGTCACATATTCTAAAACTATTCGAAGGCATTCTTTACAACGCGTTATGTTTTCGCTGCAAATCCATCATCTCTCCTAACCAGCACGGTTTCCTTACCGGTAGGTCGACCAGTACCAATCTAGTATTCTCATCCCACACTCTCCGTGCGTTAGAGAACGGCAACGAAGTCGATGTAATCACAATCGATTTCAGCAAGGACTTCGACAAAATTTCCCATAATCTCATAGTCTTTAAGCTATCCTCCCTTGGCTTCCAACCCCTGCTGATTAAGTAGATTTCTTCCTATCCTAACGATCGAACCTACCGTGTCAGATTTAGATCCACCCCATCCAAGCCTTTTCTTCCCACGTCAGGGGTTTCCCAGAGCAGTCATCTTGGACTCATCCTATTCATTCTTAATGATCTAGAGCCCAGTATCAAGCGCTCCCCTATCTCTCTATGCGCGGACGACACTAAACTCTTCAAGATGATCCGCTCTTCTGTCGACTCCTGAGTTCTCCAAATGGATCTCGATAGCTTTTCAACTTGGTGCCAAAACAACTGCCTTGAACTAAATATTGCCAAATGTCACACAATCACCTTCTGTCGTAAACGATCCCGCTCCTCGCTACGTTCCTATGTCTTACTCAACCAATAGAAAACACCTGTACAAACGATTCGTGACATTGGCTTCACTAATTTCACCAAGAAACTGATATAAATAATGAATATAAAAAATGGTGAATCCCTCCGATATATGTCGCATACACGATCGTCTCCTTTTATGTTGTTTCCTTTCAGAGGATGAGATCAGATCGTTGTTCTGATCTTTGTTTTTGTTTACATTTTGTTTAGTCACCTATCATTGGAAGTTGCTAGGAACTGACAAGTTTTTAATGCCAATGTATTATAATAGAATTACCCGCACAAATTCACAGTCGATTTTCTTTAGTATCCGCAACAATTATATATTAACGTACTGAGACTCACGATGAAATAAATTTAATGTGTTACTAATAATAAAAGAGTTGTTTGTGCGTGGTTGTGATATTGTGGCGGTTCCTTTGAACACCACTACTTACCTTCCCACAAATTATTCAATAAACTGCTTCCTAGAGCACCAACAATTTGGAAAGCATTTACTCACCTTTCCATAGTTGTACAAACTATCACCTGAAATGCTTTAAAACTATAATTTTCGCTGATGCAAAATCCATCAGCAACAAATAAGTATTTTCCACAAGGGCATGGTCGCATGAAACACACCATGTTCCTTAAAAGCAATTTGGTTGCACCACCAAGCAACCAACATGACCCAAACTATTTCATTGCACATGTCTCCGAACGAATTCCGCCGAACGTATGGAGGAGATATGCCATCTTTCATTTGTACCTACAAGCACATCGGTCGGTAAACCGATCGACAAGCATTAGCATCCTCTAAGCATTTCCCCCAGGGGCATGCCTGCATACCACGCAGCATGTTCTTAAAATCCAATTCGGTTATGACATTACGTAACCGACATAAATCCTCGAACTTGTCCATGCACACAAGAAGAAAGTATTTTTCCCCCGCACACGCAGGGCAAGTTGTATCAGCAGACGCCAGCAACATGTGCACGATCAGCGTAAATGCTGTACGCAGTTACTGATCGGGTAAACACCCCAAGTATCGTCTTCATGATACTTGCCCAGATGCAAACATTTCCTTTTATGGAATTCGAATATCCATGGTTCGCATGCTCATGGATATACAGCATGAGCGTGCGAAACAATCATATCTGTGTGCGTGCACATCACCAACCATGAATGATCATCCCTTATTGATCACCAAAACGACGGATGGAATTTGGTATTCTGTCGTTTCGATGGCAATCACCAATCGTTAAACTGATTCCGCGGAGGTCAGTCGGGCCTCCACGTAAAACGTCGAGTGGGGTTGCGACGCTAGTGTTGTTGCGTTTAATAACGTCTTCGCTGTTTTTATTGTGACTTAATTTTAATGACTGTTAATTATCCGAAATAAAACAATTTTTATATTGCTTTAATTTTTATTGACTGTTAATTATCCTGGAATAAAACAATATTGGAACGATGTGTTGTGTTGAAAGGAATAAAAAGTGTGTTTTAATCCCATTTGACTAGTTTTGAATTGACCCCAATCGGGAAGTGCATTGCTCGCCATTGGAATTTGTCGCCTATCCTTTTGCTACTTCTTCGTCAGTTGATCCGCCTTTATTAATGATGTGTCGTTTCATTGCATTACGATGAACGCGATTATAGTGATATGGGAAAGCCCATCGACAAGATACCCTGTAAGATCAGTGTGCCTCGAAACAGCAATCGTTTATAGAAGTAAAATGTTTCAAACTGTAGAACAGCATCCACGGCAGTGTATTCCACAATTCGATATTCAGCTCCACAAGCCGATACCGAAACTTTTACCTTACATTGGTGACAATCAACGGGATAACTGCGTGGGATAGGGGTAAAACCCGTGCCAACGGCGGCACACATACATCCTACCCCATAATATAACTTAGTAAGGATATAAATTTGCATGCTGCCTAATGGACAGATTACTTAGAGATTAGGAATCGTTCTTCAGACGATCGCCACAGTAGCTTGAAAACCCTACCAGTTTATATTTTCCCCCGCGATTTCAATTTTCAAGCACTCAGGACCACTGGGCACTAACACTTCCTTTTCCTACTGTAACTCTTTTCTTCTCCCCGAACTGTGCAATGACGCTTTCCTTTTTATGTGCGTTTTATGCGAGTAAAAGCAATATACGTAAAATGCTAAGGACAGAATCTACTACATCTATTAATTCTCTAAGAGGTTTGTGCCAATTGAGTATTCAGTCTCCAATGAATCCCATCAACTCAACTAACTTCTGACATCGTTATTTAAAATTTTTAGACCAACGATAGACAGAAAGTTGGCCTCCACAGTCCACAGATGACCTTGAAACCTTATCCTCGAGAATTTTCTTGTAGGCATTTCAGTAAGCCGCCCATACTACAAAACACCACCATGTCCATGTCATAAGTTCGTATTTCTATATACAACTGTCTTGAAAATCCCCACGAGGTATCATGTTCCTAAACCAGGATACTTCAACCTCTTATATATGTTCATGGCACAAATGCCAGATTAGATGTGGAATAACGAAAGACACGGAATCGTTCACAAAGACCATTCTGACATTTCCTTTCATCACCTGCCTCTGTGTGGAGGTCATAGGGCAAATAAGAATTTTCCTTACGTTTACCGGTTGCCTAGTCGATTTATATCAGCGTCACTGTCATTACCCAAACGGGCCCACAGAGAGGGGCGTGTAAGTCAATAACGTTATGTGTCGGCTGTTTGTGTTGGTCCTTCTGAAGTCATTCCCGCTATATTATTGATGGTCAACTCTTGAGAGATCATTGGAATTGGAATAGACAGAAGCGCGTTGTAATGACCTATTGGGGTAAAATGAAATCCCAATGAGAACCAGGGACTCTGGTGTAAACCTATATAAATATATTCCATTACAGAATCCAGTCACTCTCTGGAGGGTCGACAACGGATAGAAAACGAAAATTCCTGTCCGTTTGCTTCGAGTTTGGATTTCTCATGCGGTTGATGGACGATTGTGGTCAAGGATAAGCGCCTGAAAGGGACTTACGGATTACCTCGGCCATGGGTTGGCACTTGATTGGATCTGTTCATTGAGAATTGCATCTTGGCTGTCATTGCGAGGTCATTATTTATTTTGGTTTTTTCTCCTGAACATTGGTTTTCTCTCATTTCATTGTTTCTTTCGTGGCGTATCCCTTTTTATTTTGTGCAGAAGGAAGTAATTAATGAATATCGGTTGCGGATGTGAGAGGATATAACAAACGAATGCGGTCAGAGATGCATAGCGGCGATATAATTTTTTGTTTCTGTTATTTTGCTTTTTTTAATGCAAACCTTTCATTTATCTTATTACGAAAAGAGCAATTAGTCGAGTGGTAGTCAGAATATTTACATCAGGACTTGCAGGTCCATGGGGCAATTACTTTATTTCAGTTGACCGGCGCCACCGGAGAGATTCTGCAAACAATGATGGTCGGAAGAAAAATGATAAATAAAATTGAAATGGTTTAATGAGATTTATTTCGAGAAGTATGCAAACGAAATATTGAGTCAAATAAGTCCCGGAAAGTATTTGTTTGAACAACCTGCTTTATGATGAACGGTGGGTTTTGCAAAGGGGCCTGATGTTTATACTTTAATTAATATTTTCTGAATGAGTCTGCAAGTAGAATAGACTCAAGCGTATTTTTAAAAAAATTGTTAAACAGTTGTTTTTTTTTTTTTGCTTTCTTGGAAAATTCAGGTTTCCGGAAGACATAAGTGGTCCGAATTCACTTGTTTGCCTGATTCATTCCCTATTCACTGTTTTGAAAGTACCTAAGGGCTATGCTCCTCTCCAATTTGCAAACACATTAATGTTTGTTGTTCCGTCAACATTCTAGAATTGCCACCCCAATATAATTATTTGATGGGGCTGAGCCACATTACCTTTTGAATCACTCAATTTGAACTTCCTTAGTTAGATAAATCAATCCACAAAATATATATACTCTGGCAAAAAAATCATGAAGTTCAGAAATACATCTGAAATGAAAAATAGATAGTGGAGCCGTTTCCAATAAACTTGTAAAATGTCTTGTACGGAACAAATGGTGGTGCCCACGAAACATGTTTGTAACCACGATGCTATTAATGTAAAAGAAAATACCTTTGGCATGTGTGACAATTAATGAACAAATATCTAAAAAAAAAACAGCATCAATAATATCCTATAAACATTTCAGGAAATCCCAAGTATGATCGGTAATTCCTGGCATTTACAAAATGAGGTACAATACATAAACCAAGGGATCAGACATCGTGTCTGCTGGCTAACTAGACGTTCTCCCCCACTACCACAGGTAAAAATCTTGCCTAAATAGGAGGGGAATGTAAAAGCAATGCGGATGCATGTGGATCCGCAGCAAGACTGGACAAAAAACAGTGGAAGGGGTAGTATTCAGCCGATTCCTCCAAACTTTCCGAACTGTAATTACACAAGTCTTCCAAAAATGGTTATGAACTAAACTCATTCGCAACCTAGTACTCATTTTTGTCCGTTTCCAAGAATATTGTGTTATATGAATATAAAATTGATGAAAGTACTTTAAGTGGATAACGATCGACCTGTGACACTTTTGGAACATCTTTCACGTACCGTCGAATGGATACAGATCAAGCACCGGGCTTCTAAAATGGTTGTCCTTGGCGGTATTAATGTACACAATTCCGGCTGGTTGGTACATTCTAACAGAACCGACGGGGCTGCGCGGCTAGCGAAAATGTTCGCTGTTAGCCGCAATTTGACTCAACTCGTGAGGAACCTACGCAAGTGGCGGATGCCCGAGGTGATTATGCAAACACTCTCGATCTGTTTTTGACACCCCAGCCGTGCGTTTATACCGTGGAGGTTGCTGCTTCACTGGGAAACTCAGATCACTGCTTGGTATCGGTCCCGCAACCAGTTGTATTTCAAACGAATGACCGATCTAAGAAGCTTAGCTATGTATGGTGGTACGGGGCCGCTAACTGGAACGATTTTCGAGATATTTTGGCATCCTTTCCGTGGCCGGAGGTGTGCTTTAGAGACTTCGATATTAACGTATGCGCGGAGTCGATCACCGAGGTTTTTTTCCTTGGGATGGAGATTTACAGTCCGCATTCCATCAAACGAAATTCATCGAATAAACCTCGGTATGGTAAAAATTATGGGCAGATTACAGCGGCAAAAAATAGAGGTTTTAAACAATGGCGTTCAAATCCCGCCGATGTTAAAAGAACAAATTCTGCTAGAATCGGAAACATAGGCAACCAGGCGATTGATACCGTGAAGACGGCCGAGTGACCAATAAACACCCTGAGTGCCCAACTCGTTCGCGACCCTTCTTGTTAATGGCAAGGCCTGTCAACAATAACTTCGCTTCCTCCTCTTTTCCTCCGTTAGTGACGGACAGCAGGACACTAGTCACAATTTCAAGAGATAAATCTAAAGTGTTCGCGAATTTATTTCCACGAATTCAAACCTCAGTGCCGGTCTTTTGGAATCACGTGCGATCCCACCGGAACGCTCTTAGATGCGGGATGTGAGGTTTCGCCCGAATACTACTCAGCGCATTCTACATCGACTGGACTGTAGGAAGGCAGCCGGGTCGGACGGAATACCAGCAATAGTACTTAAGAACTGTGCTCCAGAACTATCGCCGATTTTTAGCAGACTCTACCGCTCATTTTATGAACGGAGGACATTTCCTACCTGCTGGAAGATTGCACGAGTTCAGCCAATCCCAAGAAATGGGAAAAAGTGTTTACCACAAAATTAGCGGCCGATAACATTACTATCTATGTTATCTAAGGTGATGGAAAAAGTCATCAATGCCGAGTTAATTAAGAAGTAGTGCAGCGGATTTCTGAATGATCGCCAATACGGATTCCGTGGCAGGCGGTACACGGAATACTTTTTGACACTTATAACTGATATATGGCCATCGCCGATTAAAGGTCGCATTGGATATCTCCAAGGCTTTTGTCCGCGTCTGGCATGGAGTATTGATTCTTGACTTCCTCGAAAATCGATCGATTCGGGTTATTGTGGGCGGCGGTTGTGCGGATCTGGATCTGGGGTACCTCAAGTTCTATTTTGGCTTCAACCTTGTTTTTACTTCACATATGCATGATTTGTTGGAGTCAACGTGTAACAGAGTGTTTAGTTTTGCGGATAATAGTACGCTTGTTTCCCCTTTTCCAGTGACCGGCTGATTAATGCATCAACGTCGCACCAACTGAGATGTAGCTATGTCGACTATCTGAATCGGGGTCTGGATAAGTTCGAGCAGTGGGGAAAGGCCAATCTCGTCGACTTCAATGCAACGAAGACGCAATATATAACATTCACAAAGAAAAGTGGATCATTGGTTCCACAGCTGATGATGAATGGTCAGCCCCTCGAATCTGGGGAAAGCATGAAATTACTGGGCGTCACGGTCTCTGGGAATGTATTGAGGCATAAACACGTGTCGAACATCGTCAGGTCCACATCAGGAAAAATTTAGCTACCGTTTTAGAGCCCAGACATATTTTACTCCGCCCCAACTCCTTCTTCTGTATAAATCCCAAATTAGACTGGCGCTCGAATATTGCACTCATGTTTGGAGCTCTGCTTCTAAGCATACACTAAACCTGCTTGGGAGCATACAGAAACGAGCGATCCGCCTGATCGGTGACACGATTCTGACGCCGGGAATACAGTCGCTATCACGTCGCAGGCGCATAGCTGCCCTCTGTCTGATCTACAGATATTATCACGGATATTATTTTTCGGAGATTTATGGTAATGTTCCGAGTAATTCGGTTTATATGCGCTCTACAAGAAAATCCTACGCATCACAGCACTTTGGAGTTCATCTCCTGACGGTGCGAACAGCTCTGCATCAGAACTCGTTCCGTTACAGAGCGAGAAAGGCGTGTAACACCCTCCCCGCGCGAATGTTTCCGGGGCGTTACAACAGGCAACTGCTCAAAAAGTCCTGCAACAGTTATTTGGTAGCATGTCGGGGCACCAATTTGGCTCTATAGGTTCGCCTGTCCCGGGAGAAGTGTAATAAAAAAATTCTTCTGTCTCTGCTGTTTGTATTCCCGATATGATCCCGATATACGTGCAGAACATTGGTTCTATAAAAGAGTCCTCTCCAATTCCAACGAAAGGTACGTACCTTGTCGAACGAAATTCAGATATGTACGATTCTTTCAGTGGTTTTTGGTGTTCAGCTCTAAGCGTCACTAATGCCTTGCTCTCAATGAAACAGGGCGGGAGTGCTTCAAAAATTATCGTAAAGGGCCCTCCATCAATATGGACTAAATAAACTCGCTCATTAATGCAGTCGAGAATTCTAAGCGGACCCTAGAAAGGGGTCAAGAGGTTTCTTGATTTTGTTCACGCAGGTAAACGCATATGTGTAGATCTTTGAGCGGGCATGAACGAATAGCTTTTTGCTGCTATGTCTACCTAGTCGAGTTGCACTGATCTTACGTATATAAGTTTACGGAAATCGGTTACACAGTATCCACGAAAAAAATTCTCCTCGAAAAATCAGGTTGATACCATACATCAACTGTAGCACTCTTCCAGGTGTTCATTCAAGCTTATTCTCAAGTCTAGGAGGTAACTGTTGTTATGGTACATTATTGAAGCCTTTAATGGTCGGTGTCAACGTTCTATCATTCCATTACGTCCATGAGATACACTGTTCTATGACTTCTCTGGAAACACAGCATGTTTGTTAGCTGTCTGAATATGTATACCTAGAACCGAGGTCCCCTATCAAGCTCTATCACCAAAATGTGCAATCTGGGTTAAATAAAACGCCTCTGTGACACCATCTGCGGTCACTGTTCGCAGTGGTGTTGCCTGTGGCTATTCTGTAAAACTATTTATCATTCTAAAGATGTACGAACATCCTTTCGATGGACGCAATGGTTTCACTATGTCAATATGAATGTGTCTAAACCGTGGCTTGCGGAACCAAAATAAGCCGACTGCATCACAGTATCGCTACTACCTTTGTCTGTCACTTGACAGATTTAGAGCCAATTCGTGAGGTCTTTAAACATGAGTGGTCAGTCAGACTTGCGTTGAGCAGGTAGGGCAGTCGCTCGTCCGCTTGGATGCGAAATACCCTGAAAGTTTCAAATGCTGTGGGGGTTCTCTCTATTTCGTGGAGAACCAACCCACAATTACATCCCAATTTCGCCCGCTAACCGCGTACCACCTCAACCCCAATCCCTTCCGTCGGCTATTTCACCTGTAAAATGTATTTACCCAAAGGACGCATAACTGAATTCATTATTCTATGCAAAGAATGCATTATTGAATTCAGCCCATTTCTTGCCAAACGGCAACATTATATCATAAACCACATGAGATTTCCACCGGAAAACACAATTTCATGTTTGGTTAGCAACAGCAAAGTCTGCGCCAACGATGCTATTGCAGCACCGCCCAACGGCTTGGGTTATCGAATTCTTTTAGTTTGTTCACACGCTAATATTTTCCCAAGCAATCGCAGCGTCCTTTGACCTCCCCCAGACACGGCTATTCGCTGCGGATCAATAAACTCTTTAGTCAGGTGAATAGCAGAAAATAGTTTTCATTCCATTCCATTTCCCCTTCTCAGAGTGCATTGCACTCTGAAATCAATCCAATACCAAACTGGGTCATTCGGTCACCATTGGTTTTACGTTCGTTGCACGCCAAAAGCAAAATCATCCCCGGGATCATCGCACTTTTCGTTTCGGTTTTCACATTCTCTCTTAGTCCATTGACTATTGAATTAACCCACAAGAGTTTATTCACCTCCATGGGCGGGTGAAATGAGAGAATGCAGATGAGAACGCCATCTAGATAGGATAGGACCAGCAGTCATCTTTTCATCCGCCGAGGTGTTCGCACACACAACACGAGTAGCGAGTTATTTTCTTTGAATACAGTCGAGTCAAGGAGACGTTCGTGTAAATTATTACTGCTTAAATAGTAACAAAACAACAAAAGACAGTTTTATATTTTTGCCGAAACTAAAATAAACAAGTTGGGTTGGAAAGAAAACAAGTTTTATTTCTTAGATCCGGGTTCATCCGCAACCGAATAAATTCAAAAAAAAAACTTACTTATATGTGTCTTTCATTCATTACTTTCATTTGTGTAAAGAAAAGTGTTATAATGATATTTAAACAGAAATCTGATTTAACGATACCAAAATACTTTAAATTAAGTTTCTTAATTTTAATTACGAATAAAGTTTAAGTATTAAAACCAATATTAATTGAAAACCCGCCTTTGGTCCAAATACAATTTAAACGGTAAAACTCTGACCCTAAATTGTGATTTATTCTGTGAACCATCTTTGGGGATATAACTGAACAAGTGCCCGTTTTTGGCATAATAAGTTTCACCCCACAATGCTACCTTTCGAAGTATTTCGGGAATATAGGGGCGAACGATCTCATGGAGATATCACGCCGATTACCACCCTACGATTCCCTAAAAAGAAGCTTCATAAGTTCAATGTTGACCCCACTTTTGGTAAAGCATCCAGCTCTCAACTTGTCCCGATATCATTCCAATACCTTGTGCATCAATGTGGTAAATAAAGTGCTTGACCTGTTCGTTCCCCAAGTGACGCTAGTTGATGTTTATGACTAAGGCAAACTCGCAGATGAGATAAAAGACCTGCTTCAATACAGCCGACGTGCGCATAGCAAACATCGGGTCCTCTTACAACTGAGCCAATACGCTTCTAGAAAATTGGCACTAAATAGAATGACGGGGTCTGGTATTGTTTTGTAGCCTTCTCCTGTGTAGCTAGGGTCTCCAGGTGAATATCAACCGCGGTCTGGACGTTCCCAGGTCCCTTTGGTACAGTTCCCCGTTCGGGTGCTTTATGCCCAACACGTCCTGTATTATTATTTGCAAGGTCAACAGACAAACTTTCGGGATTTATGTTTGGTTGTTTGGATTTTCCCAGAGTCCATTGACCCTGCAATTTTTCGACAGGAAGTCATTACCCAACAGCCCGTCTTCCAATAACACCGGCAAAAAGCTCCAGGGAATTTCTTGGTGTGACTTGAAATTCCCATAGCAGCATCCCCTAGGCTTGCCTTTGGCAAAACTCGTCTGGAGGGTCGTCAATTTCTGGGCATCCAGAACATGTTTGGAGTGGAGTGCCTTCAGGTCAGCACCGGTGTCCACTATTACGCGCGTACTGTTTCTATGGTCAATGTCCAAAGGGAGTTGGACAATCGGGACTTTGATTGTCTCAAAGTGTTACGTAGTAACTCCCCCACCTTTATCCCGGCATTTTATATGTTATGTATTTTTGTTTATGTTTAATGTTTTAAATTGTTTAAATGGTTTCTCGCTGGGATAAGGGTGGTGGGGGAGCTGTGGCGCTGCCGCCAAACCCCACTGTACACTTACCTAAAAACCCCCATAACCTGATCCCAAGTCGCATTATAGCGTTTGCGACGATAGTGAAGAGCGAATGATTCTAACCGACGCTATCATGGTTAGAATCACCAAAAGATAGAACCAAAGCCCAACCGATCAGGCCACTGCCGCGTATGAGAATTCGATTTCTAAACTCAAATACATTCGACTAATGTGGAAATGGTATATTATTGCTATGGTATACGGTTTTAAAGGATGTGCTTTTGGTAATGTTGCTCTTCACTAGTCATGTGTGTATCTGCCAGAAAGGCCACAGCATAAGTTTTGCTAATGCAATCGCATTAAGCACCTGAAAATGCTTCACACATTAATTAGATCAAATCTATAATCTTAAAGTCCCTTTAAAGAAAACTTACGTTTTCATACATCTCTTCGCATACAATTTTCCGTAAGATTTCGTTTTTTGCTTATCTGGAATTCCAAACCAATTCGGCACCTTCAGTACCAGACAAATTCGTGTAAATTTTCGACAGGAAGTTTGCACACAATGTAGCCGTCATGACAGGGACCATAAATATTGCGCCGACTATTTTCCAGCTTCGCCATGTGTACTATAAATTTCTTTACGTACACATTGGCCGGCGACCTTTTTCTCCCAGCAATAAAATTCTCTAACTCGCAGCTTGTGCAAACAGAAGAACGCTGTTCCTACATAGGTTTCCTGAGATACCATAAATATATCATATAGTTTGTGGTATCCGAAAGACATTTTTTTCATTTAATGAGCGGCTGCTATTTATTTAGCTGACCCTCATTACCGAACGATGCATAAGATCCCATTAGCATCCGACGATTTCGGTTTTATTTGCTTTACTGAAATCGTATTCCATGAATGCACTTTATGCCCTTTCTTTGTTCTAGGTTCGTTCTCATCCATGAAAGAACCATGCACACATACCACCATGATCATGATTAGCGAGTGATCTCTGCACGAGATGATTATCGTTGAGTGGTTTTACATCAGCAGATCAGAACGGTTACGCGTCACTCCCGCTCTCCGCCGGCAGCGGAGACGCGTGAATATACACCCTCGTAGTTCCGTAAATACATACCCGTAGTCGTGTGGGTAATAGTAGTTTAAAATCTATAAAATCAAGTTAATATTAATAATCTGTCCTAAGTGAAATATAAGAACCTTTTATCGCTTGTTTTGTTACCAACCGTTGTGAAATAAAATAACAGTAATTGTAACAAACTCGTGCTCAGTGCGTTTCATTATTTGGTGATTAACTTTTGGCAGAACTTTCATTAAGTGAATTGTGGGTACGAGGTAGAACTCCCGCCCGTGCGGCGACGCGACATCGCCCCCCACAGAGCTGCTACATAACAAAAGCTGAGAACAGTTTTTGCTGACTTGCAAGTTTAATGCGGTCGGGTTGGGATTTTCCGACACCTCCAGTTTTGCTTTATGTCGAACATTGCTGCCGTATGTGTGTGCCGACCGCAAAATTCGCACAGTTGGCCGCTCCTAATCGAGGGATCGCTCTGCTTTGGAGTCTCTGTGAACTCCATGTTAGCAGAGCTGGAGCGGCCTCGTCCTGCATTCGGCCGACTATGGTGGGGTCTGTGCTTCCGACTTATTAAGCCCATAATTAGCTTCCGACTTTTGCCCGTGGGATTTTCTGACCTCTTTGCTTCATGTCGACTCACTGCCGCCATGTGCGTGTTCGACCGCAGAGTTCGCATCGTTTTCCGCTCATATTTGAGTTATCGCTCTGCATTGGAATCTCCGTAGAGCCCGTGGTAGCAGATCTAGAGCAGCTTCGGTCTGCATTGGGCAGTCGTGCAGCCCATAGTTGCACATTTGGTCTGCTTTTGAGCCTTAGTAGTCTCAAAAGCAGGGAGAGATAGAGCGGCTTTTGCCTGCCACGGGCCGACGGTATTGTGGTCGGGGTATCTGGCGTTTGCCGTCCTTAGTCGAGTCTACTCTGCTCTGTTTTTAGTCTTCATGGACTCGGAGTTAGCAGAGCTAGAGCAATTTACCCTTCATGGGGCCGACGGTCTTGTGGCCGGAGTTTTCTCAATCGTAACTCCTCCAACGTTGTCGCATGAAGTACCTTATAACTACCTTTTCCCGGCGAATACACAATTAAATATTTCGCCAAATTGTTGCAAAATACAATTGCATATAATAGCAATAGTCCTTAAGAACTGTGCTCCAGAACTATCGCCGGTTCTTGGCAGACTCTTCCGCTTATCTTATGCACGGAGGACCTTTCCTGCCTGCTGGAAAATCGCTCGAGTTCAGCCAATCCCAAAGACGGGAAAAAAGTGTCTCCCACAAAATTACCGCCCGATAGCATTACTGTCTATTTTATCTAAGGTAATGGAAAAAGTCATCAATACAGAGTTGGTTAAGTATTTGGAGTGCAACGGACTCCTGAATGATCGTCAATACCGATGCCGTGGCAGGCGGTCCACAGGAGACCTTTTGACACTTATAACCGATATATAGACATCTGTGATTGAACGGTATGGTGAGTCAAGGGCGGTTGCATTGAATATTTCCAAGGCTTTTGACCGCGTCTGGCACGGGGCATTGCTGAGCAAACTTCGTTTATATGGACTTTCCCAACAGCTTTGCGACTGGACGAGGAGCTTCCTCGAGAAACGATCGATCCGGGTTGTTGTGGACGGCGAGTGTTCGGATCTGTATCCTGTTAATTCGGGGGTACCCCAAGGTTCTATTTTGGCTCCAACCTTGTTCTTGCTTCACATAAATGATTTGTTGGAGACAACGGATAACAAAGTGTTCAGTTTTGCGGATGATAGTACGCTTGTTTCCTCCTTTTCGAGTGATCGGCCGATTGGTGCATCTGCGTCACACCAGCTGAGATGTAGACAGATTGATTCTCTGAATCGGGATCTGGATAAAGTCTTGCAGTGGGGAAAGGCCAATCTCGTCGACTTTAATGCAACGAAGACACAATATACAACATTCACAAAGAAAAGTGGATCATCGGTTCCACAGCTGATGATGAATGGCCGGGCCCGCAAGGCTGGGGAAAGTTTGAAATTGCTCGGCGTCACGGTCTGTGGGAATGTATCATGGCATAAACACGTGTCGAACATCGCCAGGTCAGCCTCAGGAAAACTAAGTTATCTTTTTAGAGCCAAGAAATATTTTACTCCGGCCCAACTTCTTCTCCTATATAAATCCCAAATTAGACCCGCGCTCTCATGTTTTGAGCTCGGCTCCTAAACATACCCTCGACCTACTTGAGAGCATACAGAGACGAGCGATCCGCCTGATCGGGGACTCGGCGCTGACGTCGGGACTACAGTCGCTATCACATCGAAGGCGCGTAGCTGACCTCTGTCCGTTTTACAGATATTATCACGGGTGCTGTTGTTCGGAGATTCATGGTATTGTTCCGCGCAATTTGGCTTATATGCGCTCCACAAGACAATCCGACGGATCGCACCCGTTTGTGGTTCATCTCCCGACGGTCCGAACATCCCTACATCAGAACTCGTTCCGGTACAGAGCGGGGAAGCTGTGGAACTCCCTTCCCACGCGAGTGTTTCCGGAACGTTACAACCTGCAACTGTTCAAAAAGAACTGCAACAGTTATTTGTGGGCATCTCGGGGCGCCCACTCGGCGCTATAGGTTCGCCTCTCCCGAGAGAAGTCTAATAAAAAAAAATAAAAAAAAATAAAAAATTATTATATTGAAATGGCTACTCACTATTTAGCCCCCGGGTTTGGGTTGACGGGGTGTCGTTAGTGCTGAACGATCTTCTTTTTCTTCCTCGTCGCCTTTACGTGGATTCCAGTTGCAATATTACGTTGAGTATACCTGTATTGATTGTTTCTTCCTGTTTGTTCTCCGAGAAGTTTGTATTCTTTTGTAAACAGTTACCTGGTATAAGTTTCATGTAAGTTGCGCTCCCGCGTTTTGCTCGACCGATGGAAAGCCAACCCAATTATTCCGGAAAACAATAAATGATTGGTTGCAAATTATTTAATTTTTTACTATACGGCACTTAGAACGTAATGTTTAATATTATTAAATGGACTTCTTAAATTTCACACAAGAATATTGTCGGAAAATAATTCAATGCTTGCTTTCAATTCAATTCTCTTTCACGAAAGAAACCGGTACGACGGCCGCGACGGAGATGGGAGGACACTGTAAGGTTTGACCTTGAGGAAAACATATGGTCTTGTGTGGAAAGAGAGTGCATTGGACAGGGAGCAATGGCGCAGTCGAGTCGGTGAGGTCATGAACTTTCGGGTTCCTATAGACTATAAATAGTAATAAAATATTAGTAATAGTCCGACTCTGACCTTTTGCACGCACTCTTAACAACGACCCTCTCCATGGTATCATACCACCGAGTCTTTGTTTTTTATCCACCGTTGTCTAGCTGAGAAGATAGATTGGTTTCGAGTTTTACCTGAAGTATCATCGCCGGTATCGGTATGTAATATTAAATGTAATGTGTGTTTTATGTGTTAATGTAATATTATATGTATGTAATGAATGTGTTTAATTAATGTTTTGCCTATTATATATTTTTAGTGTGTGTAAAATGAAAAAAATTACAAATGTTTTATATGTTATATATTTAATTGGAAATGTAAATTGTGTTCTGTCTTATGTTTTTATTTAAGATGTAAACATGTGAATGAATGTAATATAATTTGTAAATGAGTGTAATGTAATGTTGTTTTATATTTTATGTGTTAAATTATTATAAATTAAAAATGTAAATGAATGTTTTTTCGGTGGGATAAAGGTGGTGGAAGAGTTGCTACGTAACACACGCATCTGATGTCCCGGTAAAAAAGAGTGAAAAAAAGATTTAAATATATTCTTCGTCATTGTCTGTGTCCTTAGAATGTCTTGCGACCACCAGAATGATCAAAGCAAATTAGGGAGGCACGATAACAATGTAACGACAAATTGTGTGCAGATTCTTGCGGTCTTATTATTTCAGTTTCATATAGTGAAGATCACATATTGTGAATTCCGGACAGGGAATTCCAATAGTAATCTTATTCCATAAATTTTGGGAAAAGGAGGCAACTGGGGAAATTCCAGATAGTGTGGTTTAGTTTTTTTCTGCATATCTGTTGTTATATTCTACCGAGATCGCCAGAGCTCGTAGAATCGCTTTAACGAATTGTAATACAAGCTCGTATCTTTTTCCAGTTCGAATCTTTTACCAGCTACTCCTTAGGAGAGGCTGCTTTGTCATTTGTGGTTAGAAACTTGGTTAGGACTTGATTACATCATCGTCATCATCGGCACTACAACCGGGATCCGGTCTTGGCCTTATTTAACAAATCTCTCCACGGGTCCCAATTTCGAGCCGATGTCATCCAGTTTGGCACTCCCAGGCTCTGGGCGTCCTGGTCTACGCCATCCCTCCATTGCAGACGAGGTCTTCCGCGCTGTATCCTTCAATACATCCTGCCACAAAGGACCTTCCGGGCAGGCTCCTCTTCGCTCATTCGAGCTGGGTGTCCCGCCCACCAGAGTCTACCGAGCTTGATTTTTCTTACAACGTTAGCTTCAAGGTAGATTGCGTACAACTCGTGGTTGCAGCGTCTCCGGAATCGTCCTCCTTCACATACGGGGCCAACAATTCTCCTTAAGATCTTTCTCTCGAACGCCGCCAAGAGTTTAGAGGGCCTTTGATTGAGCACCCAGGTCTCGAATCCATACACGAGTACTGGTAAGACCACGGTCTTGTACAGTAGCAGCTTGGATGTTCTGGATAAATTTCGGGATTTAAAGAGCCTTGATAGACCATAGTAGGCTTTGTTGGATTTGATCAAGCATTCACGTATTTCTTCTTCCATATTGTTATCGGCTGATACTATTGACCCAAGGTAGTTAAAGGATTGCACTACTTCAAATTCCTGCTCCACTACCCTGATACTTTGAACAACGTTAGGTCTTCTCTTTGCAGAAGTTGGCACCATGTACTTAGTTTTTCCCTCATTAATGTGCAGTCCCAGTTTTTGTGCCGCCTGTTCGATCTGGGTGAAGGATTCCTGTACCGCCGATTCGGTTCTACTGATGATGTCGATGTCATCTGCGTAAGCAAGTATCTGGCTGGACTTGGTGACAATAGCCCCTTCTTGTTGTAACGCCAGAGTCACGGATTGCTTTCTCCCACGCCAGGTTGAATAGGAGACAGGCTAGACCGTCCCCTTGTCGGAGTCCATTAAAAATATTGGTTTGGACAGAAATCCCGGTATTTTTACTTGACTAGTTAGGTTGATCATGGTCAACCTACAAAGTCGTATCAATTTGTTTGGAATGCCGAATTCTCTCATGGCATTATATAGTTCTACCCTGGCTATGCTGTCGTAGACGGCCTTAAAGTCTATAAACAGATGATATAATGGTATCTTAAATTCCTGACATTTTTCCATCGCCTGCCTAAGGGTGAATATCTGATCAATTGCTGATTTGCCTGGGATGAAGCCACACTGATATTGACCAATGATGGCTTTGACGTATGGGGCTGTCCGATGTTGTAGGATAATGGAGAGAATCTTATAGGCGGTACTCAGCAATGTTATACCCCTATAGTTGCTGCACAGTGTGATATCTCTTTTCTTATGTATGGGGGATATTATACCGCGACGCCAATCTACCGGCACCTCCTCTTGCTCCCATTCGTGCACGACGATCTCATGAATTGCGTGATGTAACCCTGTCCCTCCTTGTTTGATCAGCTCAGCTGGAATGCCGTCAGCTCCAGGGGCTTTATTTGATTTGAGCTGTCTAATGGCTTTTGATGTTTCCTCAATGCTTGGTGGTGGAGCCTCCAATTCTTCTGTGAGCTGACCATTTAGGAATTCATTGAAGTGCGCGTCCCATCGCTCCAGAATGCCTTCAGGATTGGAAATCATATTACCCTCTTTATCCTTAGAGTAAGTGCAGCGTAGTGTGTACCGCGTCATACTGCGGATTACTTGGTAGAACTTCCGTTCCTGGTGCGGACCTCGCTCTCTACTTTTCTCTATTTCACAGACAAGATTTTTTTCCCAGGCACTTTTCTTTTGTCTGTGAAGTCTTTTTTCAGATCTTCTGAGCTCTTTGTATTTCTCCTCGCGCACCCGCGTTCTATGATACTGTTGCATTCCCCGGTATGCAGCATTCTTACGTTCAGTCACTTGTTTGCACTCATCATCAAACCAGTCGTTCCGATATCTACGATTATTGCCTAAGATAGAGTTGGCAGTACTTATGACAGTATTCTTAAGGCGTGTCCATTTCTCTTCTACGCCCGGCATTCTGGCCCCAGGACTTACTCTCCCTCCGTCGAGCTCTTCGAGGGCGAGTTTTAACGCATGACCAAAGGTGTTACTGGTATTCTCATTGCGTAAGGCAGCCGTGTTGATTCGAACCTGATCCGCGGATGCAAAACGTCTCCGTAAGGCAATCCGCGCTCGGAAAACTGTACCAACAAAATAGTGATCCGAGTCGACGTTGGCACCTCGGTACGTTCGTACCGTCATCAGGCCCGAGGAGTGGCGGCGATCTATCAATACGTGGTCAAGTTGGTTGCGAGTGTCTCCATCAGGTGATACCCAGGTGGCTTTGTGGATATCTTTACGCGGAAACTCGGTACTCGCAACGACGAAGTTTTTTGATGCTGCCAGTTCGATGACTCGTAGTCCATTGTCATTAGTGTTCAAATGCAAACTGTGGGAACCTGTGTAGTGCCTGAAAACCGGCTCCCGACCTATTTTTGCATTCAAATCACCAAGAACGATTTTCACATCATATCTGGGGCAGGCATTGAGGGCCCCTTCGACGTTCTCGTAGTATTCTTCCTTTCCGTCGTCAGGGGACTCCTCTGTAGGTCCGTGAACGTTTATGAGGCTTATGTTCTTAAACTTGCCTCGAGTGCATAGCCTTTCATTTATTGCATTAAAGCCGATGATGACAGGCTTCAGTTTTTGGCTGACTAGAAAGCCTACCCCGAGCACATGGTGTTTTGCATGGCAACTGTAATAAATGTCATACTCGTTTCTTTGAATAACACCACTCTCCGTCCATCTTATTACTTGTAATTCTTTTATGTCAGCCTTATATTCGGACAGGGCATCGACTAGCTGCTGTGCAGCTCGAGCTCTGTATACTGAGCGGACGTTCCATGTAAAAATTCGTAAAATTTCGTTTCCGTGGTCGTCGTCGTGTATCCGGTCCATATCCGAGGCTTGTTAAATTTGACATTATAATTCATTTTTACGAGCCTGGTTATTAGCCTTGCGCCAACCTTTCTCAGGATGTCGCTGTATGCATTGGTCCACTATTTGGCGGGTGCCAAAGTAGCTATCCAGGGGTGTCACGTGGAGACTGCATGTTGCGATCCTAAATCGCTACGCCCATCCAAATCCCCAATATTATCAAATCATTACCCAAATCCTAAATTCCCTATTGCATTATATTTAAATTCCATATCGAGTCACATGAACAACGAATTTAACCAAAAGTTAATTCGTCGTACATCGACTCAATTCGCAAAACCTTGACATCATGAAATGCTTAATTCAAAACGCATTTCATGATTTCTCTTCCCAGAACCTATCCAACTAAAACCTCAAACAAATTCCCAGAACACAACTCAAATTGAAACGCACAAAGTCTTATGTGTGCTTCTGGGAATTTCGACAATAAAATAGTTGACATCTCTCAACCACAAAAACTATAAAAGAGCAGTAGTTTTTCAATTTCATCATCAGTAGAATTACAGAGGCCGAACCGCTGGCCGTATGTCCGGCCAAACATACCTTTAATTTAAATACCATTAAAATTAACTATTTCCACATTAATTAAATCCTTTTGGTCTTTTATTTTTCAACCACAATGTGGCGATTCCGCCAGATCCCACGGCTCACCTTCCTAAAAAAACCCCATAACCATAACCCGGGTCTGCACCAGCTTTCGCTAATGCAATTCGCATTAGCATCTTAGATGCTTCACGCATCAAACAGACCCAATTATTATAACCCTAAAATCCCTATAAAGAAAACTTACCTTCATGCATCCCTTCGCATACAATTTTTCATAAGATTTCTTTGTTTGCTTATTTGGTATTCTGAACCAATTCGGTACCAGACAAATTCCATAAATATCGCGCCGTCTATTTTCCTAGCCGCGCCATATACCTTTTCATATACATTGCCTGGCAACCTTTTTTTGTTTGTCTTACCAACAAACAACCCAAGCAGCTGCATATAATTAGCGCAATAGACGCTGAAACCAAATTCTCCAGCATTTCCTAATGCAAATATGAACCCGGTTTCTATTGCAGCCAGAGATGCCATAAACATCCAATTTGCTTTTAGCACCTTTTTCTCCTAACGTCGAAAATAGCGACGAGGCATCGTATAAACATGACCCTCATTAAAGAGCGAACCATTTGGTCGCCTTTCCTTTTGTCTTTGCCGCCTCCCTGTTTCGCTGTTCCACTGCACGTGTGAATAGCATTGATCTCAACGATCCCACCCATACCACCATGAACTGTATTACAAGATCTGGTTTCCTATACCACCAAGAGAGACTTTACGTTTCCCTGGTGGTAGGTAAAAAACGATATCCTTATTGGTGAGGATATCGTTTGAGTCTTATTCTAACCACCAGACACGTCGGTTGTGTTTTTTTTCCTCCTGCTCCCCGCGACCTCGCGGGGACGCATCCATCCTGTAGTCGCATATCTGTCTACACCCCTGAGTGTGTCGAGTCATAACAGTCAAATTTCAATCGCGGGTCGCTAATCTTTTTATTTGTGCAAAGTGTTAGGCATTATTAAGAAAACCAAAAAGTAAATTATTTTAGTTCAGAATCCGAAGTTGAGTGCGCATTCAGAGTCCTATTTGTTTTTCCATCTACCTTAATCGAACCATTAAATGAACAATATAAATAAAGAAAGCTTGGAGCAATAAAATACATCAGTGCGTTTCAATACTTGTATACAGCTTGTTAGCGGAGTGAGCGATTTTCAGAGGAAGATTCAGTGGACAGTGTTTTTCCTTACTCCGGTTGTGGACAAACGGGGCGGCGTTTCGTTCCCTTGCTTCGGCCAAACTTAAATAATTAGTGAATGATGGAGGAGGAAGTATAACTCGCACCCATGCCGGTGCCGCGACTTCCTCCCCACATTGGTGACCCTTAGGGTAAATTCACGCAACCTTCGATCAAAAACAGTGCCGAACCAGTGACTATTCGGTGCGGCAACAGTGTCAGTGACTTATTCGGTGAGCAATTGTGGCGGCAATTGCCAAAAATCAATGAATGGGCAAACATCGCCCCAACGACAGGATCACCAAGCGACGCACCAGCACCAGTTACCCCAACACATCACCAGACCAGCAGCAACACCAAACAGCCAAGGCTTTACCAACATCACCTGGCCGGGAGCAGCACTCGCCTCAACAGCAACGGCCAGGATTTGGTAAGTTCCATTTTCTCTATTCTTTGTTTTTCTGAACAGGGAAAATCTTCCCAAGCGAATGTATATTTTAACAAAGCCATTGAATTAGCACCGGATCACGAACAGGCTCTTTTGAATTCAGCGATCCTCTTGCAAGAACTTGGAGGTGACGAGTTACGCAAGGTCTCATGGGAGCGGCTATTCACAATGCTGAAAAAAGATCAAAATAATGAACGAGCCTATTTCAATCTGGGAATGCTAGCAATGGACGAACATAATTTTGAAGAAGCGGAAAACTATTTCAAACGTGCTATTCACATTAAAACTGATTTCCGCAGTGCCTTGTTTAACTTAGCTCTATTGTTGGCAGACGCTAATCGCCCTCTGGACGCAGTTCCATTTCTAAATCAATTAATTCGTTATCATCCGGATCACCTAAAAGGCCTTATACTCCTTGGAGATATCTACATCAACTATATGAAAGATCTTGATGCGGCTGAGGTATGTTATCGAAGTATCATTAAATACGAACCACATACCATTCAGGGACTTCATAATTTGTGTGTGGTTTTCGTTGAACGCAAGAAGCTTGTCAAAGCACGAACCTGCCTCCAGTACGCCCATCAATTGGCTCCGGAGGAGGAGTACATTTTAAAACATCTAAAAATCGTTCAGAATCGCCTCGAAAAGATTTATAAGCTACCTGATGAATCTCCAGAAAAGCAAATTGCTTTATCTGATTACGATCCAAATGAATTCAGTATGGACAGGATACAGAACACGAATACCTCCGGGACACCAGCAGCTACAGCAACGAACCGTTCCATAACCCCAAACCCTATAACGTCTTTATAGCATAATATTATTTACAAGCACAGGGAATATTAACAAATTATTGGTTTTAAATTATAATAAGTTTTATACTGTGAAATAGTTAAGCCTGAACCGTAACAGGATAATAGAATGTATTGTATTTTATATCTATCCATTGTACTTAATTCAATCGATTCGTTAGTCAAAATTTTATTAGAAAAACAGAAGTTGAATATGAAAACCAAAATAAAAAAGTTTTTAGGAAAATGTTTTCAGGGTTTTACTGTTTTTATCCTTGTTAGTGATTCTTATTTAGACGGGAGGATATTGATATTTTATAAAAAAGTTGTATCTTTGTTATTTAATTAAAAATGAAAACTTATTGGCAGGAATAAAGTTGTAGTTATATACCACTAGCTGGTGTTTCTAAACACCTCATGATATACATGCGAACAACTCGACTGGCTGCGATTATCCTTAACAGACACCGCTTAAAATCCTTTACAGTTTTATGTATGATGTAGTAATATTAAATTCCTTAAAACCTTTGTAATTTTTCTTCTCTCCTTTCCTTTTTGTATTGTCTTCATGTAAGCTCCTTCTGAGCGAAACTTAAAATTTGTTTCCTAAAAAACATTTGTGTGCATTGACATTTGTTATTCAAAAATTAATTACCGATTTGAAGTGCAAATTACCACACACAGTTCTAATTAAGCGATTTTCATGGTAAAGGTAGACAACTGGTTCGAAACAGTTGTCCTGCCAGTCTAAGAAAACCGTTTAATAAGCTTGACTGTTAAAGGCTATAAAAGATATCGATATTTATATGAATGGACGTATGTCCGGAAATATGTTCATTTGTATGAATGCGTTTCTTTTATTTTCTTTTAAATAAACAAACATTAATCCGAATATTAAAAATATTTTTATATTCTCCTCTTTGTTCTCCTAAATTTCTGCCTTTCTTCTGTCTTACTTAACACTTTGTATATTAAGCAAACTCCAGTTATTTAAAGAAAACATGACCTTATATAAAACACTTAAGTATACCCATAAAATATTAATTATAATAAAGTTAAACCCTATACTATACAGTTTTGTTTCAAAACATGCGCTTTGCCGCACAAGAATTATCGATAGAAAGTCAGGGAACGCCTGTAACTGTTGTCCAGCATTAAATCCAGACTAAAATTAAGTAGTTTCCGATACTCTATTTATATTTACACACTATAATACATCAACATGTACATCTACAAGAAAAATTAACATATGGATTACCCCCTTTAAGATACGAAGACAGAGAAAGTGTAAGCAAACAGTTCCCTACAATTGTGTATAGTAATTAAAAGAATAAAAATAAAGCAACATAATAACGTGCATAACAATAATTAGACAAAACATAAAAATAATTTGTAATACCCTAATGCAGCAAAATTTGTATTATACTAAATATTACGTTAGATGTACTACATCGTACCTAATTCTATTTGTGATTCGGTGGTATTAGTACAAGTTTTGTTTTGTTCTCTCCAAGAAACACGCACACTAATTAAAAATATACATAAAGTAAGCAACAAAATACAACATAATCATATTGTCAGTAAAAACAAACCAAAAACACATAAGCATTAAAGTTATATTATTAAAAATCGTAAACATTGTAAATGATATACATAAAACAAATGGCAATAGATATAGCTCAATAAATTTTATGCGCAATTATATATATCGACAAGTAACATAAAGTAAACGCACCACGGCACCATAATTACCTTACCTTTTTTTGTGTGCGTGCTACCATATCTTATTGAATAGAAACGGTTGCTGCAAATTTTATATTTTTTTAAAAAAAAAAAAAAACAAACAATAAATAGTGTAAGCCCCTTCAGGGTATTAAGCAACGCACAACCTTATTTCATAATTTCCGCACGACTCCACACGACTCGGCTCGCACGCACTCTATTTTGACTCCGCCTTGTATTTCCTTCAACCCTATTCGACTACACACGACTCCGCTTCCTACTTCTCTCGACTTCTCAACTACACGCGACTCCTCCACTTTAATGTTTTTCCATTTCAGTTGACTCCACTAAACCCCTTTTCAACTCCGTTCTCGGTAGACCCCCTTCGACAACACTCACCTACGACTCCACACGACTTCTTTTCAACCTCTTCCGACTACATTTAATTTCTTTTTCGACTACACGTCGCTCACATTCAACTCTCTCGACTCCATTCATTCCTCCACAACCGACTCCTCTCTTAACAGCTCGTCTCTTACATCGGGACACAATGCCCCTTAAACACTGGACCCCACCCAACCTCACTTGACCCCACATCGGCTCAATTTATTCCTTTAACCGGCTCCTCATCACACCCTTCGGACTCTTCGAGTTCAAAGTGATGACCTTTGGCCTTCATTAAATACTGGCAAAACTCGCCTCTATCCACCCTTTTAAGACCCCTTTTACTAAATATTGGCGCACACGCACGCCACTGCTCAACACCCATTCTCGGCAAACCGGCTCCTTATGTAACAACAGCTACTGCGCGTAGCATATAATCTATAGGACGCTCGGTTTTGTCTCGCGTGAAACATCTCAACCTTTTCTTTTCTTTTCTGCATATTGGCGCTCATGCTCGCCAACCATAGCCTTCATGCAACCGTCCTTGACCTTCCACCCTATTTCAGCAAGCCAGCTTCCCTCGTAACACAGCTACTACGCGTAGCACCACCGAGCAGGACACCTGGCTTAGCTCCTTTATTTAAACTTCTGGACATTCGTCCTTAGATCTCTTAACGTCTCCCAAATGTCTCAGCAACACCGGTCCTCAAATCAAACCGATACCACCGGACTGAGACCTTATACCTGGTTCCCCAATCCTTTAGCCACCATGGCTCCCCTTTAGCGGCAACTAAAGGCTATACACGCCCCTCTACGCCGCCTCAAATACCTAGGTGCATAATACTTCGGGGCGCACTTCTAATAACCCTAGGGCGCCCTGGGGTTGGACACAATCAACCACCCACCAGGAGCCCCCTAACCAAAATCCCCTATTTTTCTTTTTTTTTTTTTAAACAAGGGCGACGGCCGGCACCTCACAGCAAGTTTCCTTTCGGTCGAGGTCGCAGCTACCGCTACATTGGCACCAATGTACCGGTCCTCACTCGATAGGTAAAACGTGCAATTGAGGGCCCGCCCTCCTTTACCAGTCACAGCGGCAAACAAATCGCCATACAAACGTATGGACAAAAGACACCCGCTCTGGACTTGGTCCCTTTCCATTCCGCACACGGCAACCCGTCACTGCGGATGGGAATTACCCTGGGATAAATCCCACTCCATCTCGCACACACTATTTCGTCACTGCGGATGTGAGCGGATTTCCGATAGGTTCCGACCTATTCGGGCGATAAGCCTGTTGGTCCACGAGACCCATAACAGGCCGATGGACCACGCCACACACATTTGCCCTTGATGGCATCAAGCGGTAACAACTGTGTCCATCTTATCGATAAAGGCCCAAACAATAACCAGGAACTGGTCACAACGACAGTCCCGTAACATTACCACAGCGCATTCCGAAGCAACCTCCCTATCATCACAGCACCCACCATCGAGCATTCCCTCGCTCCTACCTTTTTTTTCGTGACTACGTCACTGGGAGGGGAGTACTGTGGCGATTCCGCCAGATCCCACGGCTCACCTTCCTAAAAAAACCCCATAACCATAACCCGGGTCTGCACCAGCTTTCGCTAATGCAATTCGCATTAGCATCTTAGATGCTTCACGCATCAAACAGACCCAATTATTATAACCCTAAAATCCCTATAAAGAAAACTTACCTTCATGCATCCCTTCGCATACAATTTTTCATAAGATTTCTTTGTTTGCTTATTTGGTATTCTGAACCAATTCGGTACCAGACAAATTCCATAAATATCGCGCCGTCTATTTTCCTAGCCGCGCCATATACCTTTTCATATACATTGCCTGGCAACCTTTTTTTGTTTGTCTTACCAACAAACAACCCAAGCAGCTGCATATAATTAGCGCAATAGACGCTGAAACCAAATTCTCCAGCATTTCCTAATGCAAATATGAACCCGGTTTCTATTGCAGCCAGAGATGCCATAAACATCCAATTTGCTTTTAGCACCTTTTTCTCCTAACGTCGAAAATAGCGACGAGGCATCGTATAAACATGACCCTCATTAAAGAGCGAACCATTTGGTCGCCTTTCCTTTTGTCTTTGCCGCCTCCCTGTTTCGCTGTTCCACTGCACGTGTGAATAGCATTGATCTCAACGATCCCACCCATACCACCATGAACTGTATTACAAGATCTGGTTTCCTATACCACCAAGAGAGACTTTACGTTTCCCTGGTGGTAGGTAAAAAACGATATCCTTATTAGAGAGGATATCGTTTGAGTCTTATTCCATCCTTCGACCCGAGCGGGTCGCGGCTCCATCGCTACCCTGTGCGCACAGGGAAGCGATAATGGAGGATCACCAGTTTGTGTCGTGTCTTACGTAAAATTAAAACACAACTTTAAATATTTTTGGCTATAACTTAATACCCTAATTAACTTAAAAGCAACCAACAACAAAAAACATTTAAAATTTATACAGTTGTTTAATAAAAAGGAACCTTATAACGTGACTCTCTGTGTTTAATTTCTCCGCGTGTATTGGCGACGTGTTTTTATTACTTCTCCGGCGTGTGCTGTTTCCCCTCGGTGAGCTAATTACGGCGGAACTTTCATTAAGTGAATTGTGGGAACGAGGTAGAACTCTCGCCCATGTGGCGTCGCGATCTCGTCCTCCCCACAACAACACTCCGCGCTCTTCTCTCGAGTTACGATAAAGCACGGCGCGGAGTACAACATGCATGTCAACTTTGATTGAACAAGGACAAGGATCGCCGTGGCCTTCGCCGGGTTGAAGGCAATCAGAGACTTTGACCTGTATGTTCGCTCCCATCCCCACGGACTTGATTACAACCCTCGCTAGAAAAAGTTAGAACCCAAGCACTGAGGCATTAAACCACGGTTGCACATTCGTGGGTATATCTTAACCTGCTACGTTAATGCTCTGGTAAATATGGGTGCTGAATTTTTTTTTTTTTTTTTGCCTCTCTTTTGCGTTCTACACATGGCCGTAATCTATTGGAATCGCCACCGTTTCGAAATTCGGTTTTGTACAAGGTTGACGTCAAATAAAGATCTTTTGATGGAAGTTCAGTTATAGCAGAAGATAAACTAACATGGTATACGAGTATGAAGCCTACGTTTATTTTTTATGTTGTTGATTGAGATGATGGTTTTGTAAGGGTTTCACTTATATTACAGATTTGAATAAATATACGCCATACTTCAATTTCTCTCCATTCTAGTCATAATACTGGAAGCCCTTTATGACACCACTTGCTTGTAAATGTAAAGACGATATCATATTATAAAATAATACGGCAGTCAACTTCGGTTTATTTGCTCTCACTACTCCCCTCAAAGACAGGATATAACGATGGAAAATAAGCAGCCAAGGGATATAAAACTAAACACCGGATCCGTTCATTTAACAAATGCCTGCGCCGAGCATCTATACCGAAGTGCGCTATTTTTTCCTCCGCAATTTGAGGTACTCTTAACCCCAGGTGGAATTCTCCTGCTAATGGCAGTTGTCGACTCTCAGGCCTTCAGGAGAATACCCTCCACCTCGTTTGAGCACGACACACTATTCAAAATGAATGAAATCCACCTTTCGGATGTGGAATTGTATAGAATATTTGATGAAGTTTTAATTAAGTTTCAGAGAAGAACATGAGGACATGTGCCTTTGTTACGTACCTTCTATTTGGTTGGTTTCGTGCCTTCCAACAATAATGATGCCATTCAGGCGGTAGTGCGAAAATTTCCCTTTGATCAGATTCAATCTCGCGGGACTCATAGTTAGATATTTATAGCAAAAATGTCACCCAAACTCGCGCCATTCGCCATGATTATGTTCCGACTTGCTACAATGAGGGACAATTTTTCCATTAAATGCAAATTAATTATAAAGTCTAGCAATTTAAGTCACTTGTCGGTGTGGTGCCAGATACGACTACACACATCCAAATATTTGGAGTAGCGAGTAAATATTTATGAGCGAATTTTTAATTACCGATTGAATCCAATGTAATTTGAGAGTAGTTTATGGATATTTGATTGGACATCTAAGGATCTAAGGCCGACATCCCAGCAATGCGTCATGTGCGATGGTTTTATATTAAACATTAAGCACAATACAATTTATAGTCGCTTTGGGAAGTGTTTCCGACTAATTTATGGTTCGGAGTTCAAAAAATTCCTTACGGAATGCAGAATGTGAAAAGTTTTCACATCAAAAATGAATACGTAATGCGGCTGAATCGACGTTTATTTCGAGATAAGATTTTGAATTATTTAGCGCAGTGCAGTGGATAATCAGGGAGTGGTTGTTTAAGCGTTCTCGGCTGTAGAACGATGAATACGTAACTTTGTCGTTAACAACGGGAGGCACTTTAGTGGCATTATTGTTCTAATTTCTCCCGAGTTGGATATAAAAGAAGACAAATGAAATTAAATTTGATGTTACAAGTCAAATTCCACCGGCAATTGTCGGAGTGGTTAAATCTACTGTTTCAGATGTGTTCTTGTTAAGTTTTACGTCAAACATCTACAATATAACTATGAGGTATTCAGAAACAATTACAGTTTCATATTATTTATATCGCTGCATTCCACAATCACATCGTTTCCACAACTTTACTCTTCTCCAAACACATAAACACCTAATTTCTTGTAGACCTAGACCAAAACAGTCTTTGAACATGTTGAATAAATGAAATCGATACCTTTGACACATTTCACCACGAAGTGTCATTTTTAAAAACAAAGAAAAAGTAAATAAGTTTAATGAAACTTTTATATTAGTTTCGTGCTCTCTTCGACCTTTTTCCTTCATGTGCTTCCTTTTTCTCGAGTTCTCATCTTGGCAATGGGCCGCGTTCGGAGAGTTCCCAAAATGAATGCCAGTCAACTTTTTCAATATAAATTTTCCAATATAAATTTTATCCACGACCCGTCCCAAAATAAATGAGAGGGCTTTTTGCAGAAAAGGCTAATGGGGATAAATCAATCCCAAAACAAAAGAAACGAATTATAATGAACGCAAAGGATTGTTGGGATATCTTTAATCGAAGGACTCAATCGAAACTTTTGCGAAATATTGATGCCTGAGACAACGAGTTAAGATATCCTTGACTTGTTAGACGGCAGCACAATTGTTCATTTACAACGAGGGCTTCCCAGAGGTCATGCGGCATAAATGGGGTATTTTTAACATTAAAGCAGTGTCACTCATGGTGGTCGTTGTAAGCCGATGATTGATTTATACCAGTGTTTTTTATTTTAGTACAATTTAACGTGGCATCGGGATCCTTGTTAAACTCACGTGAAGATTTGAGCACGTTCGTTATCATTCAGATATGTAATGCTGGATGAAAATAATGATTTAGTACCTGTACCTACCAGAGTAGGCATTTTATTACATAGCCATTCTGGTACTCTCCCCCATAGTCATTCTTTACAAACAATAAGCGGCATTCAGACGTCAAGCTACCTGGAATATCTCTATTTTACGTTTTTCGGCATACAATTGCTCTTGTTCTTTAACACAAAATAGCAATATCCAATCATCAAGAGATTTTACTGTTTTTTTGCTTCGTTTTATATGTTTTGTTAATTTTTTAAATTTAAATTCATTTATTTACTTATTTTTATTACTATTAATAGGACAGTATTCTATAAATTTTACTTCTATTGTACTCGTTTAATTTTCCAAGGTACAAGCATCCCAAAACTAGTTGGATAAAGCCTTCCATTGTATGATAAAATTTTCTCCGGGCAATAAAAACTAGTTCCCCACCCGAGAGTAGTCTCCGGGCTTCAAAATGCTTTTTGCACTCCGTCTGGGCATCTAAAAAATGTTGTCCGGGTGAGAAAATACGTTTTGCACCTCACTCGGAGATCATTGTAGCATCTGTATACCCGTCATCAAATGTGAACTTAGTAAAGAACTCACACCGGTATAAAACACACTTTCTATAAAGAAATACTTAGTGAAGCTACCGTCAGCTTAGAGCAAGCTTGAAAAAAAGTTCCTTATAAGCTTAACTAAATGAATCCTGAGTTACCATCTTAACCACGAAAGCGAGAGGTAGGACAGGAGATATAGTGAAATTAGGGGACACGTTTAGACGGCAGTGTTTTAGAATGGAGGTGCTAGCATTAAAGTCAGAAATGGATGAGCTGGAGTTTTGACACTTAGCAGCATCCGTAAGATAGGTTTGTTTTAAGCCATACAAGGTGTGGTTGGACCCAGGTAGTATACAAAGGCAAGGATTATGTCTGTTATGAAGGTTTGTGTTGAACAGTTAAGAAGACTGTTGGCGGTTTTATTCGATGTGTTCCGTCGAACACTGTCCACAAATAAAAGTCTGTTTGTTTTAGGGTTTTTTTCTTCTTTTTTTTTAGAAAAAGCTCGCGCCGACACCCTCTTGTCCGGGGACTCACCCGGTTGTTCGTACTTTCTTCTTAAACTCACATTTCTCTTAAACCCGCCTTCCTCTGAAAACCTCTCTCTTCAAAGGGGGGTGTCTCCTCTCCAGGAGATCGCATCCTACCTTGTTATACGCTTCCATTTCTAGAACTACTGTGGGGATGCACCCGCATACACATACGCGAACTTTCCTGTCCGTGTGGTCGGAGATACGGCGAGGATCGTTACGCTTTTCACACATCTGCGGAATCCCTTTGTGTAATTTACTCGGATGTGGTTTATGGCCTTGATGATTTCCTCGGTCGAAGTCATTTTCTTCGGCTGCGATATTTTTACAAGGTTTGTATCTCCTTGTAGGAGCAGTGTTGGTTCGTTTATTGTTTACCTTCTGTTACCACAATGGCCTTTTCGATCAAGGAAAACCAAATTGCGGTTAGCTCAAAAGAATATCATAAATATTATTTATTTCTAGGGCGTATTTTTATCGCACGGGGTTTTTGATGGCTGCCGACATCTGGCGCTGTGGCGCCGGGCCACTTGTGTTTACCCAGCTAACGGGTTGCCAAAGAACTTATTTTTTGGTGTAGTGTCAAAGAACTTCGTTTTTGGTGCAGTAACCGTGCAGGCATGAAGAATCGGTGGAGGAATTGAGTCCACGTGCTGGTGGATATATGGGGTTGTGGACACCAATATGTCTGACTCCTTTAGCTGGACGAACAAGTATTTAATCACACAGTGATTTAAGAGGTTCGCAGCGCCGCCACAGACTAGCGCAATGAATTGAGCCTGCGAGGGGTCAATATATGGAAAGAATGTCGGCTAGGATTATGCCTTCTTAAAGCAAACTTTAACATGCGATGATTTAGAAGGCTATTTTTTTTTTTTGGAACACGGAAGTTCATAACCTCACCGACTCGGCCCCGCCATTGTTCCCTGTCCTGTGCGCTCTCATTCCAAGTTCGACCATCCGATCCGATCTCCTCGAGGTCCAATCTAACATTGTCCTCCCATCTCCGTCGTGGCCGTCCTGTCGGTCTCTTTCTCGTTAGTTTACCGTCAAGAATTCTATGCATGGTCCTATCATCTCCAATTCGCGCTACGTGTCCGGCCCATCTTAATCTTCGCGACTTGATTACTCTCACTATTGTAGGTTTGCGGTATAGCTCTTCCAATTCGTGGTTGTGCAGTTTCCTCCATTGTCCTGACTCCTCGTCATATTTACCGCCAAATATACCCCTTAAAACTTTATTCTCGAATACGCGGAATTTGTTCTCTTCCCGTTTTGTGAGAGCCCATGTTTCGCATCCGTATAGAACAATCGGCATGATTATGGTTCTATAGACACGGAGTTTTATATTACGTGAGAGCAGTTTGGATTTCAACAGTTTACTGGCTGCATGCCAACTACCGTTGCCGGAATGTATTCTTTTGTTAATTTCCTTCGATGTTTCGTTTCTGGTCGTCAGTATCGTACCCAGATATTTAAATTCTTTGACATCTTCAAATATCTTGTCCGTGGCGTTTATATGTGTTCTCTGAGGTCCACCTGATTTAGGAGGCTATAGTAAAATTAAATCGTACTACACGTACACCCCTAAATCGGAGAAAACTCTCTCTATGCTCCTCAAAGGAGTTGATCCTTCCTTTGCTCCCGAAGAGGTGCTCGAAGAACTAAAAAGCTTCGAAAAGGATACCTTGAAATTTACAGGTGTGAAACCATTTTCTACAGCTAATTCTATAAATCGCAACGGTAATGTTGCCTTTCTTCATTGTGTTGTAGCGGTTCTAGGAAAAAAAAAGATACCGACCACCAACAGCGAATGTAATGATAATGATAACGAGGAAGATTTCTCCTTTTTCAGATCCGATGGGAAATTCTCCTTTTGAGATCCAAAGGGAAATTGTATGCTGCTAACAGATATGATGGGAAAATCTGTTAGCAGACAGGATGAAAGATTTTCTTTTGCATAGGCGAGGAATGACTTAGAACGGTATATTTTTTGGAAAGGGACAATTAGTCTATATCGAACAGTCGAAACGAGGACTGACAGTCACTTTGAACCCCAACGAGGAGGTCGGTCCGCGAAAGGAATTTGTATTAGATTAAAAAAAAGTACCTAGTGATTCATTTGCCACAAACGCCTAGCAAGAACACTATATCGTGCCGTCGAACGACAGTATTAAATTATAAAAACATTATATTGTGAACCCCAGAGCGGTTGTGTCTCGTCATCGGAAATTGTAATACTTCGAACACCCGGACGTTTGTGTACCTACCGATAAAGGAAATATAAAACCAAAAAAATTAAAGTTCAATTAAACAATTCCTTCAGAGTTTTTATTTGTGCTGATCCACTCAGTGTGTTCTTCCTTTTGCGGGAATAGTAAAATTGATGGGCTTAGATATATTAAATACATCAAACATCAAACAATAAGTTGGGAGAGAATAAAAAAGTCCAACCGCGTATTGCAGTGTATGCGCTGTCAACGCTTCGGCCATGTGGCATTGCATTGCAATATGCATATCAGATGCGTCAAATGCTTCAATAAGCACATCATTGGAGAATGCCGATTCGCAAAGAACAGCTCCCGGATAGAAATAAACTAACCTGTGTCCTCTGTAACAACATAGGTCAGCCTGTTAACCTAAGAGGTTTGTTGTATTTTTTTTTTTCAACAATTGAATATAATTATTTCTGGTTTTTAACCGAACTTACCCCGGTTTTTTAACTTTCATCACTCAGAATTCAGTACCTTTGGTTTTACATTCCTTCAGTAAGTATCACTCTTTAAATTAATTGCTGACAGCTATTAAACGTTTAATGGTAATTCTAATTATTTATTTGTAGTATTTACACAGTCAATATTTAACACATTAAACAGTCAATATTTAACACAAACACATTAACTATAAAGGTAGTCGTAATTAAAAGTATTTACACAGTCAATATTTAACACATTACACATTTAAGTTTATTTATTCATTAAGAATTTCGCTTGCCCGCACACACGACTCGTTTCGCAAATTGAGCGACGACCACACGCTATGAACTCACGAATTAAACAAGAAGGAATATCTCGTGTCTTTTCGGAACATATCCTTTTTCGTTCCGCTTCCACGAGTTATTTCTAGGAAGCGGCGGAATTGGCTAATAGGGGGCGACTTTGGCTAATAAAAAGAAGATGACTATTGTGAATGGGGTTTTAAATTGGGGTTTACTTTTATTTAAATTATATTCTATTGTAAAGGCGATATTCTATTGTAAAGGGAATATTCTATTGTAAAGGGAATAGGAAATTAGTAATTTGGAGGGAAGGAAAGGATATGGTAAGGATATGTGCGTGAAGACACGAGATGTTAATAATTCAAAGGGGAAGTGATAATTAATTAAACGTTAATTATATAACAGGTTGCCCTAAGTACCAACAATTAAAATCAAAGTTGGAAGCCAGAAAGAAGCAAATTGAACAACAGAACAATCACACAATATCATTAAAACACCTGCTCCAGAAGCACAAACTGATATAACAGCAATATTACTGTCCATACAAGGACAGTTTGCTGCATTTGATAAACAATTCGAAATGATCGGGAAAAAAAAACTATTCGACCCCGTTTCCAGAAGAACCCGCACTTTAATCATAACATTCACTGCGGCTGAATTAACTCTAAAAATTATTGCTGTGAATGTTAATTCACTAATCCGCATGGAAAGAAGGGATAATCTGAGCAATCTGCTGGAAGCTGGATGCCCAGATGTGCTTTTGGCTAGCGAAACTAAGCTAAACCAAAGGCACAAATTAGGCTACCCAAATTATAAAGTAATTAGACAAGATCGTCAAATTCCACTGAAGGGGCGTGGTCACTGTCTTAGTTAAAAATGGTCTACAACACAAAGTCGTCTACAGTAGAGATGTATACAAGTTCCAGGTACTAGAAGTCTGCGTTATAGATATTCCTATGAAAAGTCAAAGGCATCTATGTGTGATTTCTCCTTATGCTCCTGAAGCTCCACAGTGTATACAGTTTATCAATGAACTTGATACCCTTTTTCTAAGTCTGAAGATAGACTCGGAAAATAATTATATCTTTATGGCGGGAGATCTCAATTCCAAACAGAGTGCTTGGGGTAACCTTATCACAAACACAAGAGGCACACATTGACTGGTGGCAAACAAACGCTATGGAACATAAGCTAGAATTACACGCAAGAAGTACTTCGTCATTTCCAAGAGGAACCTCCTTCTTAGATTTACTATTGCTGGACGAGCGAATACAATTATTAGATACGGACCTAACTACTCGAAATTGTCTTCGTACAATCGAGTACGATAGCGATCATTACGGACTTGGTGCTAATATATGTCCCAAACGAACACTCACAACTTGAGCAGTACAAACAGATACGTTCTTTTAATTTCGAAAAACCTCACTGGTCGCGCTTTGATCGGATAATAAAAAAAGAATTACGCTCCAATGACATAGATCCACCAACTGACAGAAATCTTCATAATAACGAAATTGATCATTATCTTTCGACGATGAACAACATTGTTACTAATACAATGAATCGTCCTATTCCAAAAGTGTCTCACATGGAGAGCCATACAAACCGATACAGAAACGTAGCGATCGACGAGCTGTATAAACTAAACTTGACTTTGAAAAGGCTTTCAACACCGTATGGTTAGAAGGGCTTGTATATAAGTTATCAAATCTAGGTATGACCAAATATTTATTATACATTATCTACGATATGATAATGGGTGAATAATTTGTGGTGAAATGTGGTGATATAATCTCTAACAAGACAACATTCCCGAGGCCGTTATCTAATATGCTGATGTTTTCTTTCTGATCTTTTCGTAGAGTGAGTTGGTATCACGATCTTCAGCACTTCGCTGTATATGTATCAATATAATTAAACCGCGAAGGAATTTTAATGTAATAAATATTAGGTGCGCTATAAGTAAATCAGTTATTTTTCGAATAGATGGTTTTAGCAGTCTGTATCGTGCGTTGTGTAAGTGCGAAGTACTAAAACAAAACTTTTCAGACCATGCTGAATCGCAACAAAATCGACCCATTTCTGCAGCGGCTGGTGACTGGTGATGAAAAGTGGGCCACTTACGACAGAATCAAGTAAAATCGGTCGAGGTGGAATCGCGGCGCCACATCGCAAATGGAGACCAAGCCAGAATTGACGTTCAGGAATTTTGCTATGTGTTTAGTGAGATTGACACGGAATCATCTACTATGAGCTACTGCCTACAGGCAAACACTTAATTCGGACTAGTACTGTCAAAAATTCGACCGTTTGGGTGAAGCAATCACCCAGCATCGTCCACCAGGGCAACGCCAGGGCACACACATTCATATTGAGAGAAACTCCGGGACCTTAGTTGTGAGGTTCTTATGCATCCATCTTATATTCTGGACCTGGCAACAAGTCATTTCCACCTCTAAATAGCGAATAGTTTTGCTGGTGAAAAATTCGCCTCAAGAGAAGTTTGTGAAAATCGACTGTCCCAGTTTTGTTTCAATAGACACGAAGATTTCTATGAGAGAGGCATAATGAAATTCCCTCCGAAATGGCAACAAGTTATGGAACAAAACCGTGCATGTTCGACCTAACTCGGATCACTCTAACTATGCTAAATACAATTTTAAATTTCATGCAAAACAAATAGATTTATTTTTACTACACCCATTAGCAAGATTGTGTTACAAGGCTGAGCACACAACTCCCTGAATGATGGTTCTAGTCGCATGGCATCCACTGAGCTCACTTGCATTTATCAATCGACTTCTTTTCGCTCTTAGGAAGTTCAAGGAGAAGGTCTTGCATCCCATACCAGACGATACGCCGAAAGTCTGCTTCTCACATCTGTACTTTCCTTATTAGGATCAATTTTCTGCTGTGTGATTTACAACTGGATGGGATTGTTATCCTCGATGCTCGTGCGCATCTTTCAGTGAAAATTGGATTATGGGTACCTTAATAAAGGCTGCGTTGGCATTTATATGGTTTTATAATGCCGTTCTTATAACCAAGATTTTCCGTGGTGGAAAACCCAGTCGGCCTCGGCTCAGAATCGCAAAATTGTTTATATTTGATGCCAGTTTAATTATGTTGTTATCGCCTGGGATTTTACCGGCGATGCAGCGCTTAGCCAATCGTATTTACGATTGCGTCGGCAAAGAGCTTTAAGGTCATGTGTGTCGAGATAACCATGCGGAGGTAGCACACATCAGATATGGTCCCTCTTGTTTTTTTCACCGAAGTATTTGGTCGTTTTTCGAGCTTTTGTGAGGATTCGTAAAATCGCTGCAAAGTTTTTCTCACCGCACAGCGTTGAAAGCATTTTCAAAGTTAACCAAACAAGCGCGCGTGCATTGCCGCGTTGTTTCGTCAAGTTACGATCTGCAGACAAGTTGGTTGTTCAGAATGATTTGTTTTAAATTCTTTGCCCTGTTGATGTTAGAAGCCAAACTGGTTGTTCGGAATTATTAGTTTCAAATTTGTTGCCGTGTTCATGTTTGGGGTGGACGACTGGAGTTTTACAACGAGTTGAATAGTATCCCTGTTTAGGATACTGTAGAAAAAGGTGTAATTTTTTGCTACTTCAAGAGCGACAGCTTTAGAGCCATATTTGTAGATCTATATCGTTTGCGACGATAGTGAAGAACGTGTGATTCTAACTGAAGCTATGGTGGTTAGAAGCACTAAAAAATGGAACCAATGCTCATCACATCAGGCTGCTGGCCGCGTGTACGAATTCGATTTTTAAACTCAAGTACATTCAACAGATGTGGAATTGTTATATTATCGCTATGGTATACGGCTCTGATGCATTTTCTTATTTGATTTACGTCCGGTGTTGTTTACTATTTGGCGCAAGACTAATGACCTTGCCCGAAAAAAAAAAACAAATCATTATGGAAAATTTAACAAGCCTCAGGACTTGCTAAATAAGGCCAAGACCGGTTCCCGCTTGTAGTACCGATGATGATGATGATGATGATGATGATGTTGTTTACAATTTGCTTGTGTATGGTGTGTGTATCTGTTAAGAACGCCACCCTACTCCGTCCTCAGTAACTTTGTTACAATCAACTTCGTGTGCGAACGACAGAGCGAGGAACGAGCGAGCGAGAGAACGTCGGAGCAGGCGAGTGTGCCGGTGCTCTATGCGGAAGTCGTGATCGTGTCGTGAAGTTCTGTTTAATATGAGAAAGTGTGTGCTGTGTGTACACAGATCTCGTCGGGTTGTTGCGTTAAGCAAGGATAGTGAAGACGGTGATTTGAACATACTATGAAATGGGTGAAAAGTGAAGCAATGAAGCATCAGGCTGCTGCCGCGTGTACGAATTCGATTTTTAAACTCAAGTACATTCAACTGATGTGGAATTGTCATGTTATCGCTATGGTATACGGCTCTGATGCATTTTCTTATTCGATTTTCGTTCGGTGTTCTTCACTATTTGCTTCTGTATTGTGTGTATGTCTGTTAGAAACGCCACCGATTTTTCTAAAGGCCTCAAGATAGTGCAACTCCTATTTTCAAAATGTGAACTCTGATGATCATTACATAGCGAAACATGGTTTTGGGAAGCCCTGTTTTCAAAGTTCTAGTTGGAATGAACGGATTCGTATGTATGCTTCTGTGAAACAGCTAGCAATGGAGTTCACCTTAACGAATCCTTGAATAATATTAGCTTGGGGAGATTCTAACAGATTCGGCTCATGCAACCACAGAATACAGTGTCAAAAAAGACTGATAAATGAAACAAGCCGAAATATTTGAAACTGGCTTTGTGAACTTGGCTGCACAGTTGTTGGGCTTATTCCATTAATTTGTCGTCATGTGTTTGTTGAACAAAAATTAATTTGCCACCATGCCACTGTTGAACAAGAATTATAACTTTCCCGATTCTGCTGATGTATCGACAGCTGATGATGTAACAGCTTCCTCCAAGCAGTGATGGCTATTGTATTGATATCATTACCTTCTTTTAATGCCGACATTATGTGAATAGTAATTCGCTAATATTTTTCTTGATGCTTGATCATCATCATCATCATCGGCACTACAACCGGGATCCGGTCTTTGCCCTATTTAGCAAGTCCCGAGGATTAATTTTCCATCATAATTTGTTTTTCTGGGCAAGGTTATTAGCCTTGCGCCATTCGTGCTTGGTACACTGGTGAAATTTGTAAGGTGATACTATCTTTATGATTGATTGATTGATTGATTGGTGATTGATTGGTTGATTGATTGATTGATAGTTGTTTTTGGGTGTCTATTGTTTTTTTTTTCTCGTTTTTTATTGAATGTGTGGTAAGTTGTATAATTTTATATATTGCTTATTTTATTTTGTTATTACTCGGACAAAATACGTACCCTCGTTGCGCATGTTGGAGGTCAACTTAAAAATCTCGGAAACAGTTACCGAACTACAAAAGTGGTGTCGTTCATTGATATAAATGTAAAATTGCAGGTAGCGTAAAACAGAATCTCCACAAGCATACTAATAATAGTGTATTGATGTTGAAGAGACATTATATAGTAGGCAATAGGCCAGTATAGGTACTGGCTCGTTGGCGGTTGTCCTTGTAATTCACTTTTTGCTTTCATCTAGAAATTACAATTCTCCTCTAAATCCTTCTGAAGGAACGAATTACGTTCTCCGTTAGATTGGAATACAATGCCCTCTTTTGCCTACCGACGTATGTGTAATCGAGCAAGTCAATATAAATTCGACAGCAACAATTTTTTTCCCTTCTTTTCCTTCGTCTCCTCATCCTACCTGCCATACCATAACGAAGATTTTTAATTTCCCTTATTATTGAAAGATATGCAAAAAATCTGCTTCATAGCCTACGGTAAAATTCAGATCAAAACTGCCTTTGAAAGTCTAAACATTATTAAATCTCTAATGGCAGGCGAACGAATTTGTAGTATATTCATCCAACCGTATCACTTTGAGTCTTCTGTTCCTACTAATGGGATAAACTCGCCCCTAGCGTCAGTCTGTCAGGATTTTCAATCTCAATTTAAAGTTGCGGTTAACAAAGACTATGTAATTGAATTAAAACTCTTGCAATTTAGCCTCGCACAAAAGTGTACCCAGAAAAAGTCAGACTGGGAGAAAAAGAAAACACTCTTGAAATGTACTGTAACCACAAAAGATATGATCTCTAGAATATCCTGGAAAAAAATCCAGAACCAAATAAAGAATAAGAATGAAACTGAACCAAACGAAAGCAAAAATCCATTTCAAGAGGGACAAAGCTCACAGCACAAGTCGGCCAAGAATACAAATAAAAGCACCAAAAGGAATCTTGAGATGGGCTAAAAGAAAACTGAATAAAAAGGATGCCATCAATAAAAATTGTTTTGGGTCGAATGAAACTTTGCCGGTCTACCACCCTCTCTGTTCGACTCGGTTAAATCATTCATTTGTCGGGCTTTTCTTCCCTGCTCTCTATTTTTATTAACAAAGGATGAGAGTATGTACATCGTACAACGGCGAACACAAGGGGAGAGAAGGAGAAAAAAAAGAAAGCTGCAGGATTAAAGCAGAACAAGATGGAATTATTTGTAGAAATGATTCGCACACTGACACCCATTTATTCGTTTATAAAGCAGGACTTATGGCAGATCCTTGCAATACGCATACAACATGAGAATACTTTAAAAATTCATTGCGATTATGATGAACTTGAAAAGGAGCGGCCGCTGCTCTTATGGCAATCGCATCCATCACCCAAGAGGATAAAATACAATTAAATGCAAAAGAATTCAATATTGTGCGGAATCAACAGAAAGTTCCGTTATAGTATTCAATCCGTGCACTCAGGAGAAACTTTTCGAATAAGTCCTCGTGATCATTCGACGTCTTCATACGAAAACCGTCCGATGGTTCTGTAGCCCACCTTCGCAAGGAGATGTAAGCCAAATGAAACAAGAGATCAAATTCCGTACTTTGCAAGTGTGAGTGGACAAGTATCCAATCAAAGCCATTTCAGTGGGGGCCCCTTTGTGATCTGTTTGGGGTGTGTTTCCGGTAAAATGTTTGTAGAAGTTTTTAATACGAACTGCAACGAGGACGAAACGATGAGTATGTGTATCTGATTGCCAAGAAATGGTAAACTTTTGTTAGCCGAAAACCTGTTTTGTTAATTTTCTTTTATTTTTCCTTAGGTTCGACTTTAGTGGGGACTGCATGGTTCGAAATGAGTACAAAAACTACACTTATGGTCAGTGGAATATTTACAGGGGTATTGAATTGTTAACAACCTTGGCACGTTCTTTTATATCTTACTGTTGAGGGTGTATTAAAAGGAAATGAATATCTAATGACAAGGCCTCTCTGGGGAACACTGAAAAGGCAAGATGTGCTGTTTACTTAATACTTTTCAATTTGTTCTCTGAATGAGGGTGGTTAAGTTTTAACGAGGGAGCAGGTAATAAAGACGTAGAAAAATCGTATGGAACGGTTTACACGAGTCCCATTTAAACCTGCTATGGTTTATTTATGGCTTTGTTAATCTGAATTTGGGCTACCCTTATTAATAGAACATATTGATAGTGGCCAGTAGTTTAACGGTTTAGAAATATGGCCAGGTTTTTTCGAGTTCTTTTGCTGTCATTTTAATTCTATTAGGGGAGACGCGACTATAGTGCTGCACCTGGACACTGAGATGCAAATAGGTACGAGGGTTGCCTTTTATATTTCGGGATTAGAGGACAAAAACAAATATTGATCATCGAAAATCACTTTATTGTTTTTCAAAATATTCCCCATGAAGAGCTATACACTTTTGCATGCGTTTGAACCAAGCGTCGAAGCACTTTTGCCACTCTGATTGAGGTATCTCCAACACATGCATTCTGAATGCAGCAACCGCTTCTTCAGGTGTCGAAAAACGTTGACCTCTCAGTTTGTTTTTTACGTACGGGAATAAAAAGAAGTCATTCGGTGCCAAGTCAGGACTATACGGCGGATGACCCATCAAATCGATGTTTTGGGTGCTCAAAAATGCAGTTGTCGCAGCCGATGTGTGAGAGCTCGCATTGTCGTGGTGAAGAGTGATCCGTCTTCGGCGGTTGGTTTTCTGATTTCTTGGAAGACAACTGGCAAACAAATGGTTGTGTACCACTCACAATTGACTGTTCTGCGTTGTTCTAGTGGTACGGTTGCGACATGTCCAGTTTTTCCGAAAAAACAGGCGACCATTTGCTTGGAAGTGCTTCGTGCGCGAACAACTTTTGTTGGATTTGGCTCATCTTGAAACACCCAGACAGTCGACTGCTGTTTACTTTCGGGCTCATACGCGTAAATCCACGATTCATCACCTGTCACGATGTCATAGACGTGTTTCGAAGCACCGCGACCGTATTTTTTGAGCATTTCTTTCGACCAATTGACACGAGCCTTTTTTTGGGCGATTGACAAATTGTGTGGGATCCAACGCGAACAATTTTTTTTGACGGTCAAATGTTTATGCAATATTGAATGTATGCTGGTCCCACTAACGCCTAAGGTTGTCTCAATCTCACGATAGGCCACATGACGATCTTCCAATATCAGTTCGCGCACAGCATCAATGGTTTTCGGAACAACAACTGATTTTGGACGACCTTCACGAAATTCATCTTGGAGTGAACTACAACCACGATTGAATTCACCATACCATCGATAAACACTGGTCCTTGATGGAGCTTCATCGCCAAAAATTGAATTAAGTTCATCCATGCACCGTTGCTGAGTTAATCCACGCCGAAAGTTGTAAAAAATAATCGCACGAAAATGTTGACGATTTAATTCCATTTTTGGGCCGAGATGAATCTTTTAAGTTACTGTAAACAACACAAATAGCGCTCGTATGTCAAAACGTTCTGACTGCGTATAACCTCAAAAATGTCCAACTTTACGACAGAGCTGTCAATTGCCGGATTGCAACACTAGGGTTGCCAAATCCCGAAACATAAGAGGCAACCCTCGTAACTGAGTATTTTATTAACCGTTAAAATTGTTCTGGAACGATCTGCGCTGGAAGGGAGTTTTAGCAATTAGCAGGCGAGAATATAATTTTAACCCATGTTATAAAAAGGTTGCAATCAAATTATCGACACGTCAGTCTACGGTCACGCGTACGCGAGGATGTTTCAATTCATTAATTACACTGTGTAATGCTATGTTTAATACCGAGATGTACGGTTCTGATGATATATTTCTTCGATTCTCTTTGGTGACGTTTTCTTCACTATGGTTGTGTGTTCATCCATGTCTGTTGAAATCGCTACAGTGTTGCAGGGAATTCGCAAATCAAAGCGAGTTTTGTTAAAAATATGGATGGGTGATTAAGAGATGCAAGTAGGTAAGATCTAACTGGCTGCCTGTTACGACATAAATAAACCGAACTCTTTGGCATCATTTTTTTGTTTTCGGTTCAGATTTCTTCAGTCCTAGTCTGCTTTTTTAGTCATTTGTAGCGGTGGGAGGCGGTAACTGCCGAAACTACATTCGGATGTATTCAATAAGCGTTTTTCTTATTTTTTTATTTTGGCAGTCGCCATCCATCAACGCTGTCAAACCTCTTCACTTTCTTCTCCGCAGTGGTAGGTATGTGGGGGTGTTTATGATGTTTATAATAAAAACTCCACCGATGTTTCACTGGAAATTGTTCCTTCGAAAGAAAACAAAACGATCACAAAAGAAAACGCACTGGTGTTCTTTTAACGTGTGAATGTTTTTCTTTAAAATATTTGAAATTTTATTGTTCTCCTCCTGTAGTGTTTACACTTTTTTAAGTTTTAGTGGTTCACTTATTTGTTCTACAGGATTCCCTCAGGGTTTAATTTAACCACAATTACACACAACACCTGCAACTGCAATTTATTTCAGCACATACGATATTAGTGCTCGACTGGATAGCCTCGGAATTTAATTAAAAATACACCCAACAATATTCCGCAACAGTTTAGCGCCAGGTTAACTGGAGGTGAAAACTTCGACTTTTAAAAAGGGACTCCGTGGCACATGCGCACTCTTCAAATATTAAAATCTGACTCCCGGATGTCTGTTCATCGACATCCATCAAAGGCGATCCTCATGGATTCCCCGCCCAAGGGTAGCCAATGGCGAAGGTAAAAAGAAAGGGAAGAAAGAAAAACAGGAAGAACGCATGTCGCAGGTCAAATCTGCTGCTCCATGTATGGGCAAGATATACTGCCGCCATCCGCGAGGGATAGATTCCTTGATTGTCGTGAGTCAATAAAACTCTTGCCGAAGGCACGAATTGGTTTGGGATAACGTTTAAAAACAATCCCACAGGCAAACGCTAATATGTGCATCAGTTTGGGTTAGCGAACTAAACATGAGAATATGACCGTTGCTAGTTTGCTTAAAGTAAACATATTTCGGTCATGTTCAATTCGATGCATGGGTGCATATTGTTTTAGGGTATGTTAATCCCGTTCGTGGTACCGTCAGGCGAAAGTATTTGCTTGGGTGTTTACTTTTTGTAAACGATAGCAGCTTCGATAGCCAGCGTGAGAATCGTGGCTACTCGTTGCTTAGGTAAATATTCCTGGTCATGACCGATGCTGGTGATCATTCCTAGACACGGCAACGGATCGTAAAATCGGTCATGCTGATAAGCAAACAAATATGCGCGCCTGAAAGGCTAATGTTTAATTTGATCTTCTCTTCTTTTGGAAAGATAGATCATAGGACATGCCGTTGAAAATATGGCTTGCAGATGTGCAAGCCAGCAAGCAGCCCGAAATGACTTCTTGGACAATGGATGGGTACAAAGATAACGCACGGAAAGGTTAGAGTGTGTTGATGGACATGTGCCATCCATTGTTCGGTCGAGGAAGCTTGGTTGATGCTGGATTGATGTCATGGCAAGATGATAATCTTGTCATGAATTATGTTTCCAGGTATGACCGCTCGAAGAGGACTTGGAACAGCCCTTAAAGAGGTAAGCTGCCTATGGGGTATTCATGTCGGTTATCCGTGAGGAGAACCGAATTGATTTCAGCAAATTGGTTGGCGGTTAATGCCATGGCAAGATTGAGTAATCTTGCCGAAAATTCAACTTTCAGGTAAGCTGTATTTGCTGATAATGGTGGGGTTCGAGCGATGCGTGTCTCTTCGGGCTCGGAAAAGCCCCACAAGCACTCCACCATGCTGTAACGACTTTGTGAGTTCCTACAATTCGTCTTGCTCCCGTGCATAGTGTTTGTAATTGTTTTTCAGTTCAGGAGTTTCTATTCATTAACGGTAGATTATGTTCTTGGGAATCAGCTTAAGGTCTGGATAACACATCCGGCTGAAACTTTCACTGAATGCCAAACCCTGATAGTTGTTACTCTTGTGGCGGTTCTACGAACCACACAATCCGCTATTGGTCGAGATGTCCTCGTTCCACCAAGGAACACACTTACCTATAGGTAAATTACACGTGCCCACAGACACGTGTCCTCAAAAGTCCTCCACCACACTTGAAACGAAGGTAACATACATCTGGGAGGCAACAACCCCAAGTGCCCACAGACACGTGGGTCAGAAGTCCGACCAATCGTCCTTCGCCTGCACGGCGATCGAAGGACACAACAAACTGGCAAGCATTGCCTTACCAGGGACATTTAACGCATCGTCCTAAATTCCTGAAACTAATTCTATACATCATACAGGCATCGTAAATTCGAAAACCTGATCGTCGCCCCTGTCAGCCAGCGTTACCTGCAAACGTGCAAATATAATCCAAGCCTTGCCGCCAGCTAAGATACGGGACACAATTACCATTGTATACCCAAATCCCTTATATCACCATTGTCCTAATTGCGCTGCAGGCTATTAAGCAGCTACACAATGATCCTATGGTGCCCATTTGTTCCTTCCTCTTTTCTCAATTCCGTTTTCACATGAGCTTCGCTGCATGAGAAAACAATAGATCTATTAGCACATGTGCTAAGATCAACCAGAGAGAACATTCGAGATACAGGATCCGCGCAACGCAACCGTCCCGATAGAGAGTCTAACACAGAGAACCCAACGAGAAGGGTTAATCGGCGCGACGCGGAGAAACGAGAAAAGAACTGATCGACTAGAAGTTTAGATTTTTAAATACGCGAGTTAACCCAAGTATCTTTGTTGAATGCTAACGTGTGCGTTCGTTACTGTTGATTCTAATTCGCCATATTTTTCTCGGCGCAAAAAAGTAAAACAGAAAAGTAAAAACAAAAGACAAATGAATAAAAACCGTGACACATATTGTGAACTCTTGCCAAACTATGAGTGTAAACTAAAGATATAAAACAAAATAAATAAACGCCTCCGAAAACAATTAACAGAGTTTTATTTTTGTGTTGTATTCTCTCCGTGATCTCTTTTGTGATCAGTGTTCGGCGGAGCACTTCACCAACAGCCGTAAACATTTCTTTCAACTATAAGGCTAATATCCACCAAACTCTCAGTTAACTTTATTTTTTTGGATACCTTCTCTAAATATGAGTTGCGGGGAATTTATTTTCCGGCAGATATGTTTGTTGATGTTTGAAATAACTTACGAAAATGGTTTCTACACGACATAGCACCCCAAGATTGCAAAACGCATTAAGGGCTGAGGCTAGTTATTGTAGCGTATACAAGAGAACCACTATTGCGAGGAACACGTCTCCTAAATGCTTTCTGCTACGTTTTCCTAGTACCAGCGGTGCATATGAGGTTGAGGACTTCTAAACATTTAATTACATTTTAATGTACTTATCCTTGATACGTCAGCTGTTTTTGTGTATTTACCTCTTTGTCGGTGTTTTATAACCGTCATTATTTATTTTGATTTTTAATTAAATACGTTTTTAATTTTCCGGGATTACTTTGTAGTAAACTTCCTCCCTCATTCAGTTGAGGATTATACTTCGAAGAGGAATAATATTCTGGAAGGTGTATATCAAACATTCACAATAATATTTTGTTTAATTAGTTTACAATTTTGAATTTAATTCATAATGTGTCGAACGATTTTGTATTTATTAATTCATTATTACACAATCGGAGTAACAAAAAGTAATCCTATCTATAGCCAATTCCTGCAAGAAAAGACTGCCTATCATTCGCAATAGGGTTTCAGTTGATCGTTGTGTACTATAAAGTTCTTTTTCCCTATTTTCATGGCGGAGGTTACCGGGGCTTTAATTGTCGCAACATAATGGGGAAGTATCCCTATGGCAGCCAACTTTGGTATCATTACATATCAGAACTTCGTCGCTTATATGGATCGTGAAAGAGTACATTGTACGGTGGTGATACCTTCTGGATCTCTGCCGATAAATTGCGCCTTGCTTTATCGTACGTTTGTTTTATATTGTACGGTAATAGCTCGTGCTAGCTCTAATACTTCCACACTGGAGATTATTTTACGTTATTAGATGATACATTCGGGGTGAAATCATGGACACAGTCCATTTGCATCAGTTCCGCTATATCGTCACCCTTAGGTATTGATCCCACGTTTAGGAGTCGTTATACACAATACTGTGTCAGTTTTCTGGGAGCGGACAATATGCTTGTTCCAGAGCTCAATCCAACAGTGGATGGTGTACCGAGATGCTTCGTCGGTTGTTAAACAAGGGAGCATATTGCTGAGAAGTTGGTATCCTTATTGTTTCCATTGTGTCAAAATCATGTTACGTTTTCGGAGTGTCCTAGACATAGCAGTGCCTTTGGAATCGTGAAGTCCAGATATTTTAGTTATATTTCAAATTATACTTCCTGCCGATACACCCAGCTTTTTTTTATTTTTTATTTGACTTCTCTCGGGAATGGCGAACCTATAGCGCTAAGTGCCCCCCCCCCCCCCCCCCCCCCCCCCTCCCCCTCCATCAAAAAACTGTTGTAGTTCTTTTTAAACAGATGCAGGTTGTAACGCTCCGGAAACACTCGCGTGGGAAGGGAGTTCCACAGCTTCCCCGCTCTGTAACGGAACGAGTTCTGATGCAGGGATGTTGGCGCCGTGGGGGGATGAGCCACAAAGGGGTGCGATCCGTCGGATTGTCTCGTGGATCGCATGTAAACCGAATTGCCGGAACAATACCAAGAATCTCCACAGAACAGTACCCGTGATAATATCTGTAAAACAGATAGAGGTCGGCTACGCGCCTTCGATGTGATAGCGACTTTAGTTCCGACGTCAGCGCCGAGTTCCCGATCAGGCGGATCGCTCGTCTCTGTATGCTCTCAAGTAGGTCGAGGGTTTGTTTAGGAGCCGAGCTCCAAACATGAGAGCACTATTCGAGCGCGAGTCTAATTTGGGATTTATATAGGAGAGAAATTGGGCCGGAGTAAAATATTTCTTGGCTCTAAAAAGATAGCTCAGTTTTCCTGAGGCTGAGCTTGCGATACTCGACACGTGTTTATGCCATGATACATTGCCACAGACCGTGACGCCGAGCCATTCCAAACTTTCCCCAGGCTCGAGGGCTGGGCCATTCATCATCAGCTGTGGAACCGATGATCGACTTTTCTTTGTGAATGTTGTATATTGTGTCTTCACTGCATTGAAGTCGACGAGATTGGCCCTTCCCCACTGCAGGACCCTATCTAGATCCTGATTCAGAGAGTCAACCTGTCTACATCTCAGCCGATGCGGCGCAGGTGCACCAATCGGCCGAACACTCGAAAAGGAGGAAACAAGCATACTATCATCCGCAAAACTGAACACTTCGTTATCAGTTGTCTCCAACAAATCATGCATATGTGAAGCAAAAACTAGGTTGGAGCCAAAATAGAACCTTGGGGCACCCCAGAATTAACACGATACAGATCCGAACACTCGGCGTCCACAACAACCCGGATCGATCGATTCTCGAGGAAGATCCTCGTCCAGTCGCAAAGCTGTTGGGAAAGTCCATATGAGCGAAGTTTGCTCAGCTATGCCCCGTGCCAGACGTTGTCAAAAGCCTTGGAAATATCCAATGCGACCGCCCTTGATTCACCATGATGTTCAATCGCAGATGTCCATATATCGGTTATAAGTCAAAAGGTCTCCCGTGGACCGCCTGCCACGGAATCCGTATTGACGGTCATTCAGAAGTCCGTTGCACTCTAAATACTTAACTAACTCAGTATTGTTGACTTTTTCCATTACCTTAGATAAAATAGACAGTAATGCTATCGGACGGTAATTTTGTGAGAGACACATTTTTCCCGTCTTTTGGATTGGCTGAACTCGAGCGATTTTCCAGCCGGCAGGAAACGTCCTCCGTGCATAAGATAAGCGGAAGAGTCTGCCAAGAACCGGCGATAGTTCTGGAGCACAGTTCTTAAACACTATTGCTGGTATTCCGTCCGGGCCGGTTGCCTTCCTACAATCCAGTTCACGTAAAATGCGTTGAATAGTGCGCGGACGAAATCTCACATTCCGCAACGAACGCCGTACCGGCGAGATCACAGGTGGCTCCAAAAGGCCGGGATCGAGGTTTGAATTGGCGGAAAATAAATTCGCGAACACATTAGCTTTATCCTTTGAATTCGTGACTAACGTCCCGCTGTCTGTCACCAACGGAGGGAAAGAGGAGGATGCGAAGTTACTACTGACAGCTTTTGCCATTGACCAGAAGGAGCGCGAACCAATTGGGCACCGAAGTAGGTTATTTATCACCCTGTCGTTCTGAGGTTTCTTCGCGGTATCAATCGCCTGGTTGCACGCGTTTCTGATTCTAACAAAATTCGTTCTGTTAACATCGGCGGGATTGGAGCGCCATTGCTTAAGCGCTTTATTTTTTGCCGCTGTTATCAAACCAAAGTTTCGAAGTTCGTTTGATGAAATGTGGAATATACATCTCCATCCCCAGAAGAATAATCTAAGTGACCGACTCCATGCAAGCGTTAACATCGGAGTCTCCGAAGCACACCTCTGGCCATGGAAAGGATGCGAAGAAATCTCGCAAAACGTCCCAGTTAGCAGCCCCATACTTCCATACATGGCGAAGCTGCCTAGGCCGGTTGTTCGCTTGATATGCAAGTGCTTGCGCGACAGATACCAAGCAGTGATCTGAGTTTCCCAGTGGCGCAGAAATCTCTACGGTATAAATACTCGGTTCGGATGTCAAAAACAGATCCACGGTGTTCGCATAATCGCCTTGGGCATCCGGCAGTCGCGTTGGCTCCTCCACGAGTTGAGTCAAGTTGTGGCTTACACCAAACATCTCCGCTAGCCTCCCAGCCTCGTCGGTTCTGTTAGAATGTAACAACCAGTCGGAATTGTGCACATTAAAATCGCCAAGGACAACAATTTCAGAAGCTGGGTGGTTGGTCTGTATCCAGTCGACGGTATATGAAAGATGTTCGAAAAATGTCGCCGGTCGATTGTCATTCGAGGAACGGTAAAGACAACAAAGAAATTTACCGGAATTCCTCAGTACGCCCTCAACCATATGATGTCCATATTATTGGGTTCCAACGCCTCCATCCTCTGGCAAGCCAGATTGGACCGCGTGAAGACGCAGACCCCGCCCTTAAAACGGAATCTCGAATGTAAGTCGTGTCCTAAGGAACGAAGATATGTCGAATCAGTTGACGAATCGACCTGGGTCTTAGTTAGGGCAAGGATATCAGGTTTCGTTGTTTGCAAATATTGGTGGACGGCGTTTACATTCGTGTTGGTGAAACCGATGCCCCTGATGTTACAAAATGCCGTCACCAGTCGAGCGCGGTTATGCGATGACTAACCTATTAAGATTCCATTATTTATCATGATATCTGCATGATGTTCCCCTGACATAGTCCCCCGCGGAGAACCGAGACTAGTTTACCTCCGGAATTCTTTATATCAGAAGGCACCATCATGACTCTTCCCCGTGTCAGTCCGGGCCATCAGCCACACATCCGAAATATCGTCCAAGATTTCTCTCGGCGATGTCGCGGAATGTACAGCGTGACGGGGTGGTATCTCACCTTGGGACCGACTACCACCTAACCAACCAATTTTCGAACCGGTCCATCAGCCAAGCCCCGAAAAATGGTCAGGGATTTCTCCCAACCATTTCACGGAGCCTATAGCTTGATGGGGTGGTATTTCACCGGGCGCACAGGGCGTTCGGACCCCGGCTACCGCTCGGCCTTTAGTCGCCTCTTACGACAAGCTGGCCTAGCTGTGAGTATATTCTAACGCCCTACTCACAGGGCTGGGACATGGTACTTTTCATTCATATTCGGCCTAATTTAATGTCCTTGGTACAGAAAGCCTAACGTTTACTGGCCCAAATTGACTAATTGCCTCTGAACGTCTAAAATCCCTTTTGCAATTTGATTGACTCGAAATAATTCTGTTCGCGGAAACGTTATTTATTGGCTTCTAATGTCTTACAAAGAAGGACCAATATTGTTAGACCCAGCTTAGTGCCAAAAGTTTTGCTGGTTTAATTGTATCCTCCGTAACTATCTTCAAGGAGGTGGTGCACATTTGTAATGGGTGTATTGTGAAGTTCGATGGGATTTGAAATCGTAAAATTGAACACAACAAACATCCACGTTTGTATAATTCAATGATCATGGTGTGAAAGCGATCTCCACTGATCCTATCGCCACGCTAACATACCCTAATACGCATACAAGTGCCGTTCTGTTGGTGGCTGTTAGTCCGAAAGGAACCACACAGTATCGATTGCTTTTGTTTTAGCTCTTATTGACTGGGTTTTTGGAGAAGGATCTTAAACGGCGCGCTAGCTATGTAATAATAGCATAGATAGATTTGTTTACGTTCTTATCTATGATATGAAACCAGACTGCACACTAAAGTTCTCATTTGAGTATTCTATTGGAGAATCTAGTTTACTGGTTCCAGACGGAAGGGAACCATGTCCCGCGACACACGAGGATCGTATAGTGTGAGTGTTGAATTCTAATTGCTATCATCATCATCATCATCGGCACGACAACCGGGATCCGGTCTTGGCCTTATTTATCAAGTCTCGAGGCTTGTTACATTTTCCATAATAATAAAGAATAATTTTTTTTTAAGGGCAAGGTTATTAGCCTTGCGCCATAATTGCTATCATATATGTGTTTTTTTTTAACACTAACGCGCGCACAGTTGCGCTATACCGCAAACGTACAATAGTGAGAGTGATCAAGACGCGAAGATTAATATGGGCCGGACACGTAGCGCGAATGGGCGATGATAGGACCGTGCATAGAATTCTTGACGGTAAACTAACGGGGAGGAGACCGACAGGACGGCCGCGACGGAGATGGGAGGACAATGTTAGGTTTGACCTTGAGGAGATCGGATCGGATGATCGAACGTGGAAGGAGAGCGCACAGGAGAGGAAACAATGGCGGAGCCGAGTCGGTGAGGTTGTGATAACTCTAACAGATACACAAAATTCACAAGCAAGAATATTGAAGAACACCGAACGAAAAATCGAATAAGAATAATACATCAGAACCAAGGGATAAATAAAAATAATTCACATCAGTGAAATATAGTCGAGTTTGGAAATCAAATTGTAAACACGGTCAGTAGTCTGATGCTTCACTGCTTCGCTTTTCAACCGTTTCATCGTGTGTACAATTCACCTTCTTCACTATCCTTGCTTAACGCTACAAGGTCATGAACTTCCGGGTTCCTACAAGCCAGTAAATAATAAAAAATAAAAAGTTCCTTTTTGACTCTCGCGAATTGAAGACGATCTTTTTCTTTTACTCGGTATTCTTCATACTATTATTATTGGAAGAGGAATAATACTCTGAAGCATTACTAGGCCGACCGTATCAGACGTTTATACAAAATTTCATGGTATGCAAATTCAATATTTTATTTAGTTTATTTTTCATTAAAATTTTACAATTGAAAATCTCTGTACTGGTTTTTTTCTTTCTTTTGATTCAGCCCGTTTCATTTGATGGAGTGTCTTCAGAGCTTAAGCTCCAACTTAATTCGACATTTATAATTTTTAAGTAGTTTGTATAATGGGCAGATATGGAAAAATGCGGAATGCTTACGAAAAAGCCATGAAGACATAATCACGAAAGTCAATGAAGTGAAATGGATAACCATGGAAAAGCATAACCCGGATGGAAAAAAAGCAACCTTCCAAGAGTCACACACATCTTTCCACATACAACAGTAGAACTTACCCACGGGTAGTAAGGATCACTTCGCAAGAAAACACAGCCCATAAGTCGAATACGAAAACATTGCTTTTAACGAGGTAGTGGATCGAGTGACTCCATTTTCGGTTAACTCCATAACTTTCGACAGCATAGAATTTAGTGCTATGGTTTTATAAGAAATGGGGAATGAATTGGCGCCGTCTGTGGGAAATGGTTGAATCTTCAAGGCTTCTATAGCGTTTGCGACGATAATGAAGAACGTGTGATTCGAACTGACGCTATGACGGTTAGAACCACTAAAAATGTAACCTATGCTAAACACATCAGGCCACTACCGCGTGTACGAATTCGAGTTCTAAACTCAAGTATATTCGACTGATGTGGAATTGCTATGTTATCGCTACGGTATACGGCTCTGATGTTTTTTCGAATTTCCTTTCGATGTTCTTCACTATGTGCTTGCATATTGTGTGTGTATCTGTTAGAAACGCCCCACTTCCATCTATCGACTGCGAAAGTAGCTTAGTTGAGTTTTTCGCCAATAGAAATGAAGGTTTCTATAAGAGAGGCGTTTTGAAATTACTTTTAAAATGACAACAAATTATAAAACACAATCAGGTTACTTTGACCATAATTTGAACCATACTAACTAGAGTCTCGAAACAAATTTAACAATAATGGGTTTGTGGGGTTCGAAGTATTATGCCAGACACGGGAACTATGTTCACTTTCTTCCCACTCTCTCACCATTTGTTTCGCTGCAAATTGTTCACCAAAGGAAGATTGAATATTTAAACAAACTGGAGGTTTTATTGTTAATGTTTTCTTTATTTAACTAATTCACCTAACTATGTTTTTCTTTTTTTGTTTTATTCTATAGATATTTCATACAAAACGAAGTGGGTGTAAGTATGTATATTGTCTTGGTACATAAACGGCTATAGCGCGATTCACAGCACATGTTGAATTTAATGCAAATTAGATTAGCCCTTTTCACTTTAGTAAATATAGATATATTTGGATATTATATTTCACTTTGTGGTGAATGTAATTTTGACAAAATGTAAAAAGAGACCGAGCGGCACTCGGCGTAGAATGGAAATCTGGCTGGCAAGCGACGTGACCCATCGCAAGGAAGATTGAATAGCGACTCGGTGCGGCGTGACCGACACCGGTGGTGGATTTGAACCGACTAATCGGAATTAGGGATGAAAATTGGGATTTCTTATTTGCACGACTATTAGCCAATCATCATCGCGCTCTCTCATGAATCCATTCAGTTGCATGTCGCATCGAGGTGAATAATACTTGCACATCATTCGACAGTCGCTGGGCACCCGAAGGATGAAAAGAACAAAAGAGAGAGCGCAATAACTTCGGGGTTGACTTAGCTTGTGTGCTTGTATCAATGCAGCCTCTGAGGATGACCCACTGACCTAGTGCGGTGACTGTGGGGATCTCAGAGTGCATTGAACTATGGGAAGATAAAAACGAAAAGGTAAGAAAATGTTCTATAGCTATTCAGCTGTAAAAAGAGATCATTGATCCCCAGCGAATGGAGTGTCTGGGGAAAGTGAATACGACGCCGAATAGGCTAGGGAATTCTGACCATGGGAACTAAATTAAATACTTTGATAATTTCCCGAGAGATTGCATGATTATGCAACCGCGTCGTTTTGACAGACTATGCCGTTGCTAACCGACATGATGCGATTTCCGGTGGAAATCTCATGGGTTAGCGAAATGGAGTTGCCGTATGGCAAAAAGATAACTAAACGCAATTATGCATTATCTGCATAGAATTATGAGTTTAGCTATGCGTCCTTTAACAGGTAAAATAGCTGAACGGTGGGATAGGGGATAATGTGACGCACTGTAGGCGGTCGAAATTAGGTTGAAATTGTGGGTTGGTTCTTCATGTAGTATAGAGAACCCCCACATATTTCTTTTTCCCCAAATTAGTGTAATATTTTATTTATTTGAAGGAATATATTTGAGCTATTGACTTCAGTGGCCCAATTTTGTTTCCTCATTTTCAACTGTCAACAGATGATTACGGATTAAGGACTTAATTGCCCTTATTCGTTAGTTTTGTGGGTTGGTATGTCAGCACCGCTGGTATAGAAAATGAATATTCTAGCCGATAAAGATAACATTTCTTCAAATCCCTCTGGTGTCGTCCCTGGTCATCATGTGAATAAGACACCCTCTCTGTTTTTGAAGTTAATTCTTAACATCTTGTGGTCGCAATGATATTTAATTTTATGGAACTCTGCCTGTAAATGTGCGCTGATATTCTCAATGTTTGCGTCTAGTCTATCATATTGAATACCCAACCCCGTAGTAAATGCTCTTTCTATCTAAAAACTAGATGATAGATTTAAATTAAAGTAACAGGTCTCAAAACATCAATATCACTTATGTGTATTTCTATTATGTAGTATAAGATGTTCTAAGATAATCAACCATTTACCGAATTATTAAACCTAATTTATTCAAAATTAAATATATTATACTACTCATAAAAACGCGTGACTTCAGTAACCACAGAAAAGCTTATCCCTCAATGGCTGGGGTACTTTTGAACATTGTGTAGCATCATCCTCTTACTTAGAGTGAGTTTAAATCCCTCGACTTATCTACTTTCATTCCACAATCGCCTACTTACCAATCTAACCACTTTAACATTCCTTCCATAAAACGTTTATACTGATCCCTTACCACAATCACATCCATTTTATAATAGTCCCCTCCATTAATGGCGGAGATCACTCTGACTTGACATTTCGCCTTAAATGAAATAATGGCCTTTGATATTGTACACTCATTCGTGCCCAAAAGGAGGTAGAGCAAAGAATGGAATATTCCGAATACCACTTGATCCGATATCCCCTATTTTAACGAGCGTCAGAATTTATCCCAAATTTCTGTAATGAAGCACAATCGCTATTCATCACAATCTTTATGGCCACACACGAAATAGAATGATTTCCGACTCTGGCGCTTTTCAAAGCCCTCGTTATCATCGGAATGGTAAACCTTCTTTTACCTGTAGAATAAAGTACATTGTGTATAGAGTTAGGTATAAACACTAATCCGACCGCAACTACTGAAGCATTGTCCTTTTCACAGTCATCACTAAACATTGTGCCGTTTATTAAGGAGTGTTCATGTTTCCAGAATTTTGCGGCAAAGAGTCCTTAAAGAGATTAGTTCCTTTTTTCTTTTTGCACTAACAAGGGGCTTAAGTTCTTTTAATACGAAGAGAAATGTTGGATATCTTACGAATTCTTGATGACACGAGATAGAAATTAACCTTACACACTTCTTTGGTTGACAAATTATCTTGAAAATTATTCCTTCAGGGCGGGATAAAATAAGTCACACGGACAGGTATAATACATATGTTTGAATAACCAGGAATATGTGTTTTCAAGTAGGTCGAGGTTTTCGGGGAGGTGCCCACATCTCACAGTTGGAATGACGTAAACATATTGAGATGATTTAGGTATTATTTTCGCTTTATTATTTAAGAAATAATGGAGTATGCCCTCTACTTGGTAGAAACCTTGACGTGGTGCGGGGGCTTAAACTACGATGAATCGCTCAGGCTATGCTGACGGAAGCATACGCTTCCAGTAGGGCCACCCATGTCAGACAGGCTAGCGAGGAGTAACACACAAAGATCTACCGCCCCTAATCCAGGGTGTTACGCGGCACCGTGCCCAGTGGATGGTTTGCAGCCAGGGGTATACCAACTGTATTATTACGGCGCCTCTCTGACACCGGGTCGAATCAGAGCAGTAAGCAGACCTTACCATATCAAAGAGGGGCTCTGATATGGCGGACCATTTGAAACCCCAGAGTGATCCAATGAAATGAATGATCAAAACACAAAAAACCCGGTAGGCGTAGGTGTGATGAGCCAACACTACCATAAGGGAACAAATCATCAGGAAAACACCGACTCGGCAAAAAGAAGACGTAGGGAAAAACGTAAAAAGCGGGATATACGCGTCGGCACGTGGAATGTTCGAACGTTATATAAACCAGGCGCGATACAGACGGTCGTAGAAAACACGAAACAATATAAAATGGACATCGTCGCGCACCAGGAAGTCCGACCCCCACATCAAGTAATCGAAACTAACGGATTTACACTGGTGTGTGGTGGTACCGATACACATAACCTCGGAACCGGCTTCATCATAAGCAAGAAGATTACGTCCCATGTAAAAGATGTGAAATTTATTAATGACCGAGTGTCTGTGCTAAAAATACAGGGCCGATGGTACAATTATGTATTTATAAACGTACACGCCCCAACAGAATCTGCGGACGAAGAAACGAAGGACACGTTCTACGAGACCCTAGACGATGTATTTCATGGGATCTCATCATTCGATGTTAAAATCCTCCCCGGGGACCTCAATGCGAAAATTGGAAAGGAAGATATCTTCCAACCAACTATAGGTAAAGAAAGTCTACAAGACGTTTCAAATGATAATGGAATTCGAATTATCACGTTCGCAGCGTCAAAAGATCTGTTAGTAAAAAGCACGATGTTCAAGCACAAGGAAATGCATAAAGCCACATGGATATCACCCGACGGCGTAACGCGTAACCAAGTAGACCACTTCCTCATAGACAAAAGACACCAATCGAATATCCTTGATGTAAGATCATATAGAGGAGCAGATTGCGACTCCGATCATCTTCTAGTGATGGGCAAAATCAGGAGTCGCCTCGCAGGAATCCCACATGGGCAGTCACGGGAGACAAGCAAAAAGTTCGACACTGATAAACTGAAAGACCTACGCAAAAGGGCTGAATATCAAGACGAACTAACGAATAGATTTAGCATTCTAGAGAATGTGAGCAGTGAGGAAGAGGAAGCTAATAGTGTGGGCACTGAATGGACATCGATCAGAGACACAATCAAACTAACAGCCCAAAAGGTATTAGGATTTAAGAAAACAATTAAGTCCAAACCTTGGTTTGACGATGAGTGCAGGGCGAAGATCGAAGAACGTAAACGCCTCAGAGTGATCCACTTAGAAAGATATGATGAAGTCAACGCAGAAAGATACGCGACAATTCGGAGAGAGACAATGAGGCTCTTCAAACGCAAAAAACGCGAATGGGAGAAGACTCGGAACGAAAAAATCATAGAAAATGCCAGAGCAAAGAACAGCAGAGGTATGTATGCCGGCATAAATTCAATTAAAAATGGCTACCGAGGAAGAGCTAAAATAATCCGGGGCACAAACAGCTGTCTGGTCACAGAAACAAACAAAGTCGTGACAAGATGGAAGCAGTATTTTGAAAACCTGCTCAATGTACGCACGCATCAACCACAGATAAATGCACCAAGCGTGCATACAGCCGAGCCTCAGATCCCAGAGCCGTCTCTCAACGAAGTTGTAGACGCAATAAATCGATTGAAAAACAACAAGGCTCCCGGAGTCGGCTGTATACCGGCAGAGCTTGTGAAGCATGGAGGAGAGGCAACCGCTCGAAAGATCCACCAGCTCATCAAAACAATATGGGATAAGGAAGTCACTCCGGAAGAATGGAAAACTTCAATAGACGTTCCCATTTTCAAAAAAACCAACAGATCTGACTGCGAAAACTACAGTGGAATATAATTGCTCCCAATCACATACAAAATATTAACAAATGTCATACTGGTGAGAATCACACCGTACGCAGAAGAAATACTGATTGCGGATTCCGTAGGAGCCGGTCAACGAGCGACCAAATGTTCACAATAAGACAACTGCTGGAAAAGAAGTGGGAATGCGGAGAGACGGTTCACCAACTGTTCGTTGATTTCAAAAAAGCCTACGATTCAGTCGCAAGGCAAAGACTCCACCATATTGTAGTTGAGCTGGGAGTCCCGAAAAAATATGCCGCCCTCATTCAAGTTTGCTTGAACGAAAACAAAGGGCGAGTTAGAATAGAAAACCACCTCTCAGAACCATTTGAAATCCGGGACGGACTAAAACAGGGAGATGGTCTATCACCGTGTCTTTTTAACCTTGTGCTCGAGTATGTCATCAGAAAGGTACAAAACGACAACATGGCCGGAGCATCCCTGAACGGGGTAACACAAGTGCTCGCATATGCGGATGACATCGCCGTTCTGGGCGATAATCTAGAGACTGTTAGTAAAAACTGTGAAATCATCATGCAAGCGGCAGAAGAGGTGTGCCTAGAAATAAATGAAGACAAAACAAAATACATGATTACGGAGAGAGATAACACATATAAACGTCAGAGGTAAGATATTTGAAAAAGTAAAAGAATTTAAATACCTGGGAACAATACTGACCACCAGTAACGAAATGTCGAAGCAAATTAACAAAAGACTACACTCCAGCAACGCTAGTTGGCACGCGCACGTCAGTAAACTACTGAAATCCACACTGCTGTCACGTAATATAAAGCTCCGTGTCTATAGAACCATAATCATGCCAATTGTTCTATATGGATGCGAAACATGGGCTCTCACAAAACGGGAAGAAAAGAAATTCCGCGTATTCGAGAATAAAGTTTTGAGGGGCATCTTTGGAGGTAAATATGACGAGGAGTCAGGACAATGGAGGAGACTCCATAACCACGAATTGGAAGAGCTATATCGCAAACCTACAATAGTGAGAGTAATCAAGTCGCGAAGATTAAGATGGGTCGGACACTTGGCGCGAATGAGGAACGATAGGACCGTGCATAGAATTCTTGACGGTAGACCAACGGGAAAAAGACCGGTAGGACGGCCGCGACGGAGATGGGAGGACGATGTTAGGTTTGACCTTGAGGAGATCGGATCGAATGGTCAAGCGTGGAAGGAGAGTACCCAGGACAGGGAACGATGGCGAAGCCGAGTCGGTGAGGTCATGAGCTTCCGGGTTCCTACAGGCCAATAAATAATAATAATAATAATAATGCCCTCTACATTAATGTTAAATAAGGAAGCAGTAAAAATAGTATGAGATACGTTCAGTTATAATATTCCAAGATGTTGTTGTTGTTGTGTTATTCATTTATTTTACAAAAATTTAACAAATGTTGACTTAGGACTAAAATACTAAATCCTATTTTACAATCTTTTTTTATTCTTAAAATAATTTACTGGCTCTACACGAGCACTCTAAATTACACGATACAATAATATTTTCATATTTTTATAATTTATATATCACCTATTACCCGAATATTTTACAAGAAGAAATTTTCTCTCTATGTTTTTTTTTTTTTTTTGTTTTAATAATATGAGGTAAAAAAGTTTACAAAAAAAATTAATAACAAACATATCAACAAAAATGTTAACATAAAGGAATTTTAAAACGAAAAGGAATCTAAATGCAAAATGAAAACGAAGACGAAGAATAAATATATATGAAAAGCGAAATGGGGAATGGGAAGGGAAAGCGTGGTGTCTAAAGATCTTACTCTATTTGGGGATTTAAGTCCTTTCTTCATTGTCAATCAACCACCAGTTGGGATGGGATCGGTCATTCATAGATTTATCTCGATCGCCTCTTGAACTGCAGCATTTGATATATCACGGTTATAAAGAATCCGTTTGTCCCTGGCACCACGAAAAGCGTGGTAAATAATAGGGACTCCGTGCTTGTTTTGGATAAGACCTTTTTTATCCAAGAGAGGGAATGCTTCAGGTGGGATAAACCCATTTTGGAGTGTATTCTCCAGGTACATGTCATTGGGGTAGTATACTCCCGAGATAAGCTTATTTTCGCTGCACATTGCCCTTGCAGTGTGACCACGAAAAAATTTGATAATGAAATTGTCTATCCTATTCAGTCCTGATTTGTCATACAGTGTCTTATTAGGATAGAATTTCCCGTATTGAGACTCAGGTGTTCTATGTAACCCGAGGCAGGAACGCAAGCACTGCCTCTCGAACATGCGAATCTTTTCCATGTAGGATGGGGAAACGTTAAACCATACCGGGCAACCATACACTAATATTGGACGGATAAATGCTGAGTACGAAATTATTTTAACTTTGTGATCTAGTAGACTATTTCGAAACAGACTTCTTGTCATTGCATATGCACTTTTAGCTGCGGAGAGGGCAGCTGCTATGTGCTTATTAAAGTATAGGTATTGATCCATCCAAATACCAAGGTACCTGGCAACAGTTTTCATTTGCAGCGGAAGATTATTGCTTCCTACAATGGAAAAGTTTTTCCAATTATTCCTTGTATCTCTTGAAGCTGTAGAAAAGAGGTGTTCTGAAAAAGATGGTTTCTGTTTTTTGGAAGTTAATTTTCAATTTCCAATCGTCACAAAAGCGTTTGATTTTATTGAAGTCGTCTTGAAGAAGTCTGTTAATGGCATCGATTTTTTTTTGATCTGTACGAGGGTTGCCTTTTATATTTCGGGATTAGAGAACAAAAACAAATCATCGAAAATCACTTTATTGTTTTTCAAAATATTCCCCATGAAGATCTATACACTTTTGCATGCGTTTGAACCAATTGTCGAAGCACTTTTGCCACTCTGATTGAGGTATCTCCAACACATGCATACTGAATGCAGCAACCGCTTCTTCAGGTGTCGAAAAACGTTGACCTCTCAGTTTGTTTTTTACGTACGGGAATAAAAAGAAGTCATTCGGTGCCAAGTCAGGACTATACGGCGGATGACCCATCAAATCGATGTTTTGGGTGCTCAAAAATGCAGTTGTCGCAGCCGATGTGTGAGAGCTCGCATTGTCGTGGTGAAGAGTGATCCGTCTTCGGCGGTTGGTTTTCCTGATTTCTTGGAAGACAACTGGCAAACAAATGGTTGTGTACCACTCACAATTGACTGTTCTGCGTTGTTCTAGTGGTACGGTTGCGACATGTCCAGTTTTTCCGAAAAAACAGGCGACCATTTGCTTGGAAGTGCTTCGTGCGCGAACAACTTTTGTTGGATTTGGCTCATCTTGAAACACCCAGACAGTCGACTGCTGTTTACTTTCGGGCTCATACGAGTAAATCCACGATTCATCACCTGTCACGATGTCATAGACGTGTTTCGAAGCACCGCGACCGTATTTTTTGAGCATTTCTTTCGACCAATTGACACGAGCCTTTTTTTGGGCGATTGACAAATTGTGTGGGATCCAACGCGAACAAATTTTTTTGACAGTCAAATGTTTATGCAATATTGAATGTATGCTGGTCCCACTAACGCCTAAGGTTGTCTCAATCTCACGATAGGTCACATGACGATCTTCCAATATCAGTTCGCGCACAGCATCAATGGTTTTCGGAACAACAACTGATTTTGGACGACCTTCACGAAATTCATCTTGGAGTGAACTACGACCACGATTGAATTCACCATACCATCGATAAACACTGGTCCTTGATGGAGCTTCATCGCCAAAAATTGAATTAAGTTCATCCATGCACTGTTGCTGAGTTAATCCACGCCGAAAGTTGTAAAAAATAATCGCACGAAAATGTTGACGATTTAATTCCATTTTTGGGCCGAGATGAATCTTTTAAGTTACTGTAAACAACACAAATAGCGCTCGTATATCAAAACGTTCTGAGTGCGTATAACCTCATAAATGTCCAACTTTACGACAGAGCTGTCAATTGCCGGATTGCAACACTAGGGTTGCCAAATCCCGAAACATAAGAGGCAACCCTCGTACACTACAATATCGTCGGCATATGCAATAGCATGATTAAGAGACCCAACTAGATCACTAGTATAAATATTGAAGAGAATGGGAGAATTCACGGCTCCCTGGTGTAAGCCATTTTTAATATGGAAAGTTTTATTGGAGATTTTGTCCCCACATTTTACCACAAATTGTTTATCCATTATCATGTCGTAAATGATGTGTAACAGATATTCAGGCAAACCTAGATTTGATAACTTATATACAAGTCCTTCTAACCATACGGTATCGAAGGCCTTTTCAAAGTCAACCAAACATACGCCAGTGCATTGTCGTTTTGCCTTGTTCCACAGTATATCGGAAACAAGTTTTGTAGCTGCATGAACTGTGTCGTGCCCCGCTCTAAAGCCAAACTGGTTGTTCGGAATGATGTCGTTTTCATCACACCAGTTTATCAATGCCTTATTTATGATTTTCTCGAATATTTTGCTAATGTTTGGAAGCAGACTAGTCGAGCGAAGGTTAGCGGGATTGCTCCAGTCCTTGCCCCTTTTAGGGATGGGATGGACTAGCGCTATTTTCCAACGTCTTGGAAAGTATGCGTTATTTAGAGCGTTATTGAACAAGGTAGTGTAAATTTTCACCGCTTCCGGAGGCAGATGTTTAAGAACTGTATTCGGAGTACCAACTGTTCCGGAGGATTTCTTGTTTTTAATGGATCTAAGGATGTCCATGAGTTCATTCTTATTCACAAATATATTTGTGTGCAAATTTCTAAGCGGCTCATCCGCTCTATTGTTTTCACTGAAGATGGTGAAACTTTTGTTTTCGGAATGCCAACTTTGCCGTTCATTGTGCAGCGAAATATGGTTTTGGATAGCTCTGTTTTCGATATCGAGGTTAGATTGAATGAATTCATTTACTTTGTGTACTGCCTCGAAACAGACGCCAATGGAGTTCGCTTTCTCTTGCGGATCCTCAACTACTATTAGTTCTTCGTTGGAGTTGATGTGTTCCGGGGTGAGTCCTGGGTTCAGTAATAATTCACAATTCTCGGGAGTCCTCGGGGCTCGAAGGCAGGGAATGTCATTATGATCTTTTCTTCTAAATGCTTTATTTATTTGCGAAAACATATTGCCACCACTGGTTTTAATGGAGAGAATTTTACGTTTCATTAATTACTGATCTGTAGTTGTCACGGATCAGCTTTTGAACGCTTTTAATCAATGACTTAATTGTCTTTATTTCTTGGCTATAAGGATCGCTGAACTGTCTATAGAACAGTTTGAGCTGGGAGAGCAGAGCGCTTTTTTGTCTATACAGGGCATCAATAGTTGAGTTTCTGTATCTATTAAAATTCTCCTCCATGTGCGCCGCTTTTGGAATGGAACGGTCCATTGTTTTGATGACAATGTTGTCCATCTTTGAGAAATAATGGTCTATTTCCTCATTTCGAAGGTTTCTATTAGTCGGAGGTTCTACGCCATTGAAGCGTAGTTCTCTTTTTATTATGCGATCAAAGCGCGACCATTGTGCTTTTCGGAAAACGAACGAATGTATCTAGTCGTACTACTCAAGCATTGCATGTTCGTTTGGAACATGTAAAACGGCGCCGAGGCCGTAATGGTCACTATCATACCCGATTGTGCGAAGGCAATTTCGAGTATTTAGGTCCGTGCCTAATAATTGTAGTCTCTCGTCCATCATAAGTAATTCCAGAAAGGAGTTTCCTCTTGGATAAGATGGTGTACTTGTAGCGTACAATTCTAGTTTATATTCTGTTGCATTTGCTTCCTACCAGTTGAATAGTGCATTACCTCTTGTGTTCGGTGTGATATCACCCCAAGCACTGCGTTTGGAGTTGAAATCTCCCGCCAGAACAAAATAATTGTTTTCCGAGTCTAACTTGAGATTACGAAAAAGGGTATCCAGTTCGCTGATAAATTGCGAACACTGAGGAGCTTCAGGTGTATACACGGATACCACGTATATATGCCTTTGACTTTTCAAAGGTATATCTGTAATGCAAGCTTCCAGCAACTGACATTTGTGTACAGCTGTGCTGTAAATGACCTTGTGGTGACAGCCTTTCTTAATTAAGACAGCATCTCCACCTCCTTGTGTGGCGTGCGGACGATCTCGTCTAATGACTTTATAGTTTTTGTAGCCCAAGTTGTGCCTCTGGTTTAGCTGGGTTTCGCTAGCTAGAAGCACATCGGGGCATTCGGCTTCAAGCAGGTTACCTAGATTATCCCTTCTTTCCACGTGGATTAGTGAATTCACATTCACAGCAATAATTTTTAGTGTTAAATTAGTTGGATAGTTCATTGTGGTATGTTGGGTTGCCTGAGAGCAAGGACGAATAAATAATATCTATTCTGGCCGCTTGTTCAGTCAGTTTTTTTTCAAATCCAGCAATCTGTCCTTGTATGGCTAACAGGATTGCTCCTATATCTGAATTTGCCTCTGGAACGGGCGCTTTTATGACGTTGCGTGAAAGTTCCGCCGCCGTTGTATTAATTGGATTACTAGCCATTTGAGAAACTGATATGCTAGGTGCGGAAGATTCTGTGACATTACTTCGCTCTGCAGTTTGAGTTTAATGGACTACCGGCAATTTGAGCGAATGATACACTAGGTGCAACGAAGTTGTTATAAGAACAAATCTTCATTCGTTGCTCTTCTTCAAGGTGTTTTTTTTTAATTCCAACTTGTCTTTTAGTTCTTTGAATCCCAGACAATCTTTAAAGTTGGCCGGGTGACCTGTATTTTTGCACAGGACGCAAGATAGTTTGATCCTATCCTGAACCAGTTCTTTACCTAAGAGGTATTCTCCTACTGTATGATTGTTTTGGCACTTTACACATCTAAATTCCATACAGCAGTTAGATGCAACGTGGCCGAATCGTTGGCACCGCATGCACTGTAACACACGGTGAACTTTCCTTATTTTTTCCCAAATTATTGTTTGGTGGAAAGTAACTTTAATATTCCTAAGTGCATTGACTTTGCTGTTGGGATTTAGGGAGACAATGAAGAACGGCAACTTGCGGTTGCGACTTCGGGAGAGAGAAGTGGAGAATGGCTGCACATCAATGCATTTTAAACTGTCAGTTTCGACAGTTTGTAGCTCCGAGAGGAGTTCTTCGGCGGAAAAATAAGGATCAACTCCTTTAAGTAACATGGAGATAGTTTTCTCCGATTTAGGTGTGTACGTGAAGCACTCACTACTTGCTTCCCTTAGAGCAGATTTAATTTTATGATAGTCATCTAAACTATCACATAAAAAACTTATTTTATTATTATTTAAATTTTTCGTTTTAAAATGTCTGCATGTTAACTTACCCAATTTAATTAGGTCCTTAGCTTCCATAAAACTAACTATGATGGGAGGCACTTTCACCTTCTTATTGGCTGCTACTTGTTGTTTTTCCAGCAGTTGTTGCTGTTGCTTCTGCTGCTGTTGTTGTTTCTCCTCTTGCTGTTGAATGTTGCTTTCCGATAAGGCTTCTTTGATTTGTCGCTCCAAATCGTTCTTCTTTTTGGAGAGCTCCTCTTCCTTTTTGTATAGCTCCGGAATAAATTGAGCACGTTCGACATCTATGTCACTCATTTCTGTATTGCTGCTTTTGTGGTCTTCTGCTGCCAGTTCTTTAAATTTATTCCCTTCTCCGGAATAATGTGGCTTATCAGGAGTGGGTCATTCCTTCTCTGCGAGTTTCTTCTTTGTTGGTTGGGTTGGCCTTATGCCGTTTGGCAAGGAGGTTTGGCTGGGCTTTGGGCCTCCTCTTTGAAATCACTTTTAACGTTGCTTTTCTTTTTTCCATTATTTGTTTCCACCGTTAATTCTATTGTTTAGTTTGTGAAGTAGCATGTAGAGAACATCTGCCTTCACACGCATACCCATTAACACACACACAGTTTTTATTGGTCGTTTCGTATATACACGGCGGTAGTCACGTCAGCACACACGTGTACGCGACAATACTGTAAATTTGTTGTGGACGAGCGGCGAACGATGTGTTTTCAACGATAGTTTTAGACGGGCACTTGGCACATTGTCGTTTCATTCAAAGTTACACACTATTTTTGGGTTTAATTAATATTAATTATATGTTTTACGCGCTCCTTGCACAACACTTTGGCTACGAGTTCAATGACTATACAGCCGTTCTCAGTGACGGCCACACTTTCACACAGAGGTGCACACACTAGAAAGACGCGGGATAGGGCGATAGGACGATCCGTATCCTTGGAACGTGAGCTGCGTTATGATCAACTATTGTTCCTGAATATGAAATTGTTTTTGTTATTTTTTGTTGGTGTTTTTTATTTTTTTTTTATTAAGAAATGCACGACATTCATTCTGAAAGGTAACACCAGCAAATCTGTGACAATATTTGAAGGATCCTTATCGCATCTTCGAACACACAGGCATCAACTATTGTCGTGGGTGTGAAATTGTTTTTCTTTTCTTTTTTAACGAAATTCCCAAAATTCATTCCGAAAACAAATATCAACAAACTCCGAACTTTTCGATGTATATTTTCCATTACAAATTTTATAATTCGTTAAGCGATTCTCAATACCGTGATTACCATCGTTTACGCGGGATTGTTTTCCCGACTCTGAGGTAATCAGTTTATACAAGTGCTAACCCACTACTCCCACGATCAAATTAGACTATTGTCAGCTTTTTATGGTACTAAGCACTAGTCGACCCTGACCGAACATCTACCAACCCACATACAACACAGTCATATTTCCATATAATACATTATACTCCCTCCTATTTGTCTGCTATCTAGACACCCAAATGTATGAAGTAAGATCTCGAAAAACCTCTCGCTTTGAGCAATGAATGAAAAATTTAACATTCATCACATTCAGTTGTAATTAAATATCCTGAGTGTGTTTTATTGGATTGCATTCTATCTCAATTTGCAGTAGAAAAAACATAGTTAGTAGTTGCAAAACAGAGATTTGTATATTCAAAATATGAGGATGTTAAAAAGAAAATTGAATATGAGAGTGTCATTTAATAAAAGCATCCAACAGCGCTGAAATTAAATATTCCATGTATACCTACATCCGTTTTATTTCCTTTATTTCAGGTGATTCCCGTGAGGCTGCAGGTGAGTAGTTAAAACACTTTTTGAAAAACCCAATCCGGTATTTGTCAGCTGACAATTAAATTACCCTTACATACGAAAATGAAATCAGAAATAGTTATTTGTGTCCAACTCGAGGGTGCGTTGTTGGTAAACGTCCTCGCTAAAGTCAGGCAAGTGGCAAGTTGATTCTATTAAATGTCGTTTGTGTTTATTTTTATAAGGTTCTGGTTTTTTATTTGCGTTTTGTCACGTAGGCCAATACTCAAAGGGAATGCGGGTGGATTCTGATTACTGTTTTCTAGTATTGCTGCCAACCTTCTGTCAAAAGGGTGCTATTTGCATAAAGTGTTCTTCCGTCATTATACGAGTTTTATTTCTCGACAACAATAAATACTGAAAAGTCAGTACATGGAACGAGTCAATGTTTTGACAATTAAATGCAATTGGAGTCTACTTTTAATGGACTTCCAGCATAATTACATATTGAATAATTTGTAATTTAGATTTATAAAAAAGTATTTTGCTGACATAGGTTACAGACGCAATGGACTTTATTAGACATTCATCCTCAAATGTTTTCTTTCGATCTTTAATTTCAAAAATCGGATTTTTGCCATGTATCTTTTCTATGTTGAATATAGTGCAAATTCATTTTTGAAGATTTTTCTCTAGACTACTCGTTAACAAGTTGTTGTTTATCATTTTTACACTCTTCAAGATAGAGATTTTACATCTTCCTAATATTTAGATCTGGATTTAAATATATTTATGGGGATTATGACACCTTGTGCTAGTCAAGACAGGAAAGCTTTGAATGTACTCTTTGACAGAGTTTATGAAAGATTGTTTCGTTTTTCTTCTAGAATTTTCAGATTTTCCACGCAAATCTTCTCCAGCAACTATTGTCCTTCTGAGACGTTGAATGTATCCACAAAGAATTTTTTTACCAATCAACGCACCTACATTTTCATGTGTCAAATAATATTTAAATTGGTTTGACTTGGTTTTGAAGTGTGATTCCTTGGTCTTCTCTTTTTGGGTATTTCTCGATTAACTCTAGTATTTAAACGCAAGTTTTACTTCCTAAAGTTTGCTAACTTTCAAAATTCAACATAAGTTGTCGATTAAAAGAACTTATTTTATCCCCAACATTTTTTAAACAACAAGCCTTAGGTACAATTTTTTTGGGAAAAATTATTTTGGAGTTTGTATTCACAAATTTTTCACCACTAATTCGTTTATACTGTGGGGGTTCTCTACACCGCATGGAGAACCAACCCACAATTCCAACCAACCTTGACCGCTAACAGCGCGTCACTTTAGCCCAACTCCCCATGCAAAATCCGCAATAGCATACAATTCAAACTTTGCAATAAACACACTCCAAAACCCACAACAGAATACAATTCAACAGAATATATTCTAAATCATCCACGCATACATTTTCCCAAAATTACTTCGGTCAATTCTTTACCTAAACCATATTCCTTCCTCGCGACCAAGCAATCTTAATTTCCCCGAACTTCATACGTTGTAATAAAACGCATATTCAAACCTACAACGGAACATTAACCATTGCCACCAACTATACCGAGCAGCATACATTTCCCCGAAATTATTTCGGTTAATATCTTATCTAAACGATATTCCTTCCTTGCATAATTCCAATTTCCCCCGAAAACCACTTCGGTTCATTTCCTCTTTAAATTATATTATAGGTAATGGAAAAAGTCATCAATACTGAGTTGGTTAAGTATTTGGAGTGCAACGGACTCCTGAATGATCGTCAATACGGATTCCGTGGCAGGCGATCCACAGGAGACCGTTTGACACTTATAACCGATATACGGACATCTGCGATCAACGGCATGGTGAGTCAAGGGCGGTCGCATTGTGTATTTCCAAGGCTTTTGACCGCGTCTGGCACGGGGCATTGCTGAGCAAACTTCGCTCATATGGACTTTCTCAACACCTCTGCGACTGGACGAGGAGTTTCCTCGAGAATCAATCGATCCGGGTTGTTGTGGACGGCGAGTGTTCGGATCTGTATCCTGTTAATTCGGGGGTGCCCCAAGGTTCTATTTTCGTGCCAACCTTGTTCTTGCTTCACATAAACGATTTGTTGGAGACAACGGATTACAAAGTGTGCAGTTTTGCGGATCTCCTTTACGAGTGATCGGCCGATTGGTGCATCAACGTCACACCAGCTGAGATGTAGACAGATTGACTCTCTGAATCAGGATCTGTATAAAGTCCTGCAGTGGGGAAGTGCCAATCTAATCGACTTCAATGCAACGAAGACCCAGTATACAACATTCACAAAGAAAACTGGACTTTCCCAACAGCTTTGCGACTGGACGAGGAGCTCGTGGCGGTTCCCTTGAACGCCACCTATCATCTTCCCATTACCCCATTTAAAACTCCCACCTAGGGCATATAGAAACCTGAAAAGCATGACTTACCTGCTCATAACGACCAACCACCGCTGAAATGCTTAACCGCGCTGGGGTAAAACACCTTCAGCAACACAAGCGTTTCTATAGGAAGGGCAAATTGGTCGCACATCTAGCAACCAACACTACATTAGTTCCTACCAACGAAATGTCTTCTAAAGAAGTCGGCTACAATGCCACAGGAGATATTTCTTACTTTTGGTTCTTTTATGCATGCCCACATCGGTTGGATACACGAACGACAAATACATCGTGGCATACGGCGATCAACCCAGGCGTTCGGGTTCTTTAAATGGAAACTCCCACCTGGCCGCAAAAAGGGAACGAGAACTCGTCAGTGTAAATACACACACGACGGTTCGACCTCTGTTGACGCCAACAACAACATGCGCACGATCAGCAATCATGCTACTCGTAGTCACTGATCGTGTAAGCACATTTAACCCTTTTCAGAACGACTTGCCCCAGCTGCGAATGTGTTTATTTTTATTTGATTCGAGGTCTATGGTTCGCATGCTGGGCGACACACGCGATGAGCAGCAAAAAGGATCATCGTGCGTGTGTTTCAACCCTTCTTTGGTGGGACAAATTCGAAAAGGAAAATGACCAAATATCGTCATCGAAGCGATGATTGAGTACGTGGTATTCTGTCGCTTCGATGAACTTAGTCAATCGTATTTCAGATTCCGTGAGGGCAAGTAGTGCCTTTACGTAAAAGCAGTCGGCTAGTGATTACCACGGTGCTACAGTCATTATACATTTTTGAACCTGTTCTGTTTAAATTGTTTGAATTAAACGTTACAAGCGTGTACACAGAGAATACATACCTCTGTTCTAAGTTAAATAAATCTCTTACCACGGTGCTACAGTCATTATACATTTTTGAACCTGTTCTGTTTAGATTGTTTGAATTGAACGTTACAACCGTGTACACAGAGAATACATACATCTGTTCCCAGTAATTAAATCTATTAACACAGTGCTACAGTCATTATACATTTTTGAACCTTTTCTGTTTAAATTGTTTTGAAATAAACGTTACAACCGTGTACACAGAGAATACATACCCCTGTTCCTAGTTAAATAAATCCATTAACACAGTGCTACAGTCATTATACATTTTTGAACCCTTTCTGTTTAAATTGGTTTAAAATAAAAGTTACAACGGTTTACACCAGCAATTAAAATACCTGTGTCAACATAAAGTAAGTTTTGTAAGAATTAAAATACTATGTACAACATAAAATAAGTTTTACTTAAGAATTAAAATACTGTGTGTAACGTAAAATAAGTTTTATTTAAGAATTAAAAATACTATGTGCGACATAAAATAAGTTTTGTTTAAGAATTAAAAATACCTTTTGTACAATATTAAAAATAGTTGCTAAAAAATAAAAGAATAAAGGCATTAGACGAAAGTGACCCGATGGTTTTTCCCTGATCGAGAATACACCAGTGAACAAAGTTTAATCACAATTCGACGAACGGTTACGGAGTTTGGGACGTCTTGGTGAACCTGTGTCGGGCCGACACCTACTAAGACCATAATATCCCCATAAGCTTCCTTGCGGATCGATCGATCCGGGTAGTTGTGGACAGGGAGTGTTCGGATCCGTATCCTGTTAATTCTGAGGTGCCCCAAGGTTCTATTTTGGCTCCAACCTTGTTTTTGCTTCACATGTGCATGGTTTGTTGGAGACAACGGATAACAAAGTGTTCACTTTTTCGGATGATAGTACGCTTGTTTCCTCCTTTTCGAGTTTTCGGCCGATTGGTGCATCTGCGTCGTATCAGCTGAGATGTAGAGAGATTGACTCTCTGAATCAGGATCTAGATAGGGTCCTGCAGTGGAGAAGGGCCAATCTCATCGACTTCACTGCAGCGAAGACACAATATACAACATTCACAAAGAAAAGTGGATCATCGGTTTCACAGCTGATGATGAATGGCCGGACCCTCGAGGCTGGGGAGAGTTTGAAATTGCTCGGCGTCACGGTCTGTGGGAATGTATTATGGCATAAACACGTGTCGAACATCGCCCGGTCAGCCTCAGGAAAATTGAGTTATGTTTTTAGAGCCAAGAAATATTTTACTCCGGCCCAACTTCTTCTCCTATATAAAACCCGCGCTCGAATATTGCTCTCATGTTTGGAGCTCTGCTCCTAAACATACCCTCGACCTGCTTCAGAGCGTACAGAGACGAGCGATCCGCCTGATCGGGGACTCGGCGCTGACGTCGTGACTACAGTCGCCATCACATCGAAGGCGCGTAGCCGACCTCCGTCTGTTTTACAGGACGGATCGCACCCGTTTGTGGTTCATCTCCCGACAGCGCGATCATCCCTGCATCAGAACTCGTTCCGTTATAGAGCGGGGAAGCTGTGGAATTCCCTTCCCACGCGAGTGTTCCCGGAGCGTTACAACCTGCAACTGTTCAAAAAGAACTGCAACAGTTATTTGATGACATCCCGCGGCGCCCACTCGACGCTATAGGTTCGCCTCTCCCGAGAGAAGTCTGATAAAAAAAAAAAAAAAAAAACTTCTCGTCTGCAACCAAGCGACAGCTAATTTTCCACGAAACAATCACAACGATCAAAACCCTTGATCATACTTTGCTATGCCAATTTCCCGGTATACACAACCAATGAATCTAACTCAGCTTATACGGCGAGAATTCGCTGGAACTGAATTCTTATGCAAGCATAGCAACTCTTCTCGAAATTCCTCGTAAGTGGCAGTGAGTGTATTTTAGCTATGACTCCACTGCCACGACGCGATGAACTTTTTCCTTCCAATAATTAGTCAGTCGAAATTCAGTCGCCACCGGGGCCGGACATTACCAAGTCTTTACCCGATCACCATCGCGGCAGGTTGCTCCTCGCCGGTTCATTGTGCAACTCGTACAACGATCGGTCGCGTAGCGTTAGAGTCGAGAGTGTAGCTTCCTCGGGTGTCTTTTGTCGAGTTTTAATTAATACGGCCGTCTGTTAATATTGCGGTTTATGGGCGATTGCGTGGTTTAACAGCTAAATTTAAGTGCGCAGTACACCTAAGCTAAACAATAAATGTAAACGCGGTTTTTAGAGCCCCCTTATAAGTAACCCCAGTTGCAACAAATCTAACCCGAGTCGTGGATGCATTCCCGCCGAATAGTTTCGTGCGAAAAACTTAGTGTAAAATAAAATAACGAAAGATAAATGAAAAGAACACAGACGATATTTTTTACAATTAAATAAAGAAAACATTGTGCCACCGAATTTCCCACAGAGCCTTTTATTTACTCTCATCTTAGTGCTCGGATTTCGAATGACAGTTTTGTGAAGGACTCGTCGGTGGGAATTAGTGAGCGCCGTACGTCGGCATCTACCTAGAACCCTCACAATCCTTATTAACATTTTGAGCATTATTTTTCAGTTTCTGCATCCTCTTTTTCCTACACGATGAGCTTCTGTTCTTTTAGATACATGGTTAAATACAGGGTTGAGTAGATGGATAGATATATGGATAGATACATGGATGCGTACATGGATAGATTCGTGGATAGATAGGTGGATTGATACATGGATAGACACATGAATAGATGCATGGATAGATACATAGTGAGATACGTGTTTAGAAGCGGGGAGCATCATCTTTTATGTCGGTATGTGAACATTGAATAACTTTGACATTTAGCAATCTATTGACTTGAGAATACATGTTTTTGAAACACCAACAACAAAATTTTAACCACGAATCGCCTGACAACGAAACAACGCGCCAAAGTAGTAGCGCTGTACATTAAAAATAATCGTTCAGTTGTTTTAACTCAACAACAAGCCAACAAGCACGGTTTGAGAACATCATGTGTCGTTTGGTGTCGAATTTTGTTGAGCACGGGACAATGGGAGATGGTCGAGATGCCGTCCATCAAAGCCCAAGATGTTTCAATGAACTGGTTGAAGCGGTAAGAGGGAGTGTTGCCGAGAACGCACATGTACCGTATCGCCACCGCGCTCAGAATTTTGGTGTCAATAGAACCAACTTGCGGAGCATTTTGAAGGATGATTTGCATAGCATTCATATAAAGTGCAATTCACTCCAAGAACATTGTCGATAGACTGTCCACGTCGCTTAGAACACGACCAAATAGTCAGATGCTGACATAAAAGATGGCGCACCGTACACATGATTAGGTACCTGGTTAGATACATGGTGATATACATCGTTTGATACATCGGTAGATACAGGATTAGATGCATGATTAAATACATCGTTAGGTACATGGACTGATACGTCGTTAGAAACATGGTTTGAATCCCGGCTTGGAGTTTTGCAAACAGATTTTTGTGCAAGCAAATATATTGTTACGTAATTTCGATTTTACGTTGATCGACTTCCTCGGTTTGATCTCTGGATTGTGAAGAATCCAAATAAAATTAAATTGTTTGTTCTTTTTACTTCTCTATCTTCATGATTTCCTTTATTACTTTTCACGCTTGTTAGTTTCTCCAAATCCCGTTATTGACTGACTATATTACTCCGCTGTCAGTTTGCCTGCTTCTCTATGTCGTCTATCTCTCGCTAGATGTCGCGTTTTAATCCTCGCCTGCTATTCACTTCGGTTGTAAATTCGTCACAATATGTATGTTGGTGTATTGTTGCAACACTGTACTGGACACACGAATAGCATAAAATTAATTGTACTCACAGTTTACCCTCTCTTTTGTTACTCCCCGATTACGTGCCGATGGGGGGCTCCTTGGCATTCGTTCTTTCCGATATAAAGTAGCGCGTTTTTGAATTGGGAACTGGTTACCTTCGTGGAGTGAGGCGAGAGTGTTGCAGGATATATAGCGCAGAATATAATGAAAACAAAGGAGAAAACGAAAACAGAATTGAGTCTTTAGAATTGTCTATTTTAATTTCATCCACAATCACTGCAATTCACTTAATTATAAATGTTTTTTTTTTTTTTTTTTTTTTTTTTTTAATGACAAATCGAATCCACAAACGAGAGAATAATTACTATAAACACTAGACACTTGAGACCATTTGTCAATTTACAACCTCGCACCACGATATCAAATCGATTCTTAATTAGACAAAAAGACACCAGTGTTCGTGGCGAACAAAACTAGATGCCGAACTTTTACCGAATAAAACCACCCCCCGCCAGGCGCATATTTCCGCTGATCCCCACGGAACTTTCTTTTAGATATTCCATCGCGGGGCGGGGCGGGGTTTACCTGTTACTCCGCTCGTCGTGTCGCAACTGCTGCATCATGTCACATAGAACATCATTTGCTACGGGCCATGCCCATTTTGAACTCAGCATGTATTCTATTACTCCTCCCGCAGTAACTGTCCGTGTCATATATCTCTCCAAAATCGTTCGTGCGTTCTCGAATCTGACGCACTCTGTGAGTACGTGTTCCACATTTTATACTTTTGCTTTCGCAATACAAGCAGTATGGTTGATTCATATGCTTATACTTGTGCAAGTATTGCCGAAAACATCCATGTCCTGATATTAGCTGGATGATTCAGCTCGCCATGGTTCCTTTTCACCCATGTTTCTATAACAGGTATCATGGTGTGGGTCCATCTTTCTTTGGTGGAAGAACCCCACCGTCGTGGCTATTCTCTTAGGCTTGAGAGCACCAATTGTGGCCGCATTATCCGACGATTCTCTTGGGAGACTTTATGCAATGCAGCGTTTCCTTTAGTTGCAATCTCAAGTGGTGTCCTCCGGCCAAAACATTTATGGCATCTTTGGATACCGTTCTGAATGCACAGCATACTCTTAGTGTTGCCAGCCTATGTGCTGAGTTCACTCCCCTCATGTACGACTTATACTGTGCGGCTCCTACCCATATGTGAGCTGCATACATTATAATGGGGGTGTTGACACTGGTTATGAGTTTCCTTATGCGGGGCCGGGGTCCTTCAATATCGGGTAGCAATCTCACCAAAACTTTGCATACTCTTGCCGTTTTTTCACTCGTTTTCCCTAGGTGTTCGTTGAAGTTCAACGTGTTGTCGAGTATAACACCAAGATATTTAATATAGGGACTGGATCTGATTATTTGTTCTTCTATTTCCAAATCAAGGCGTTCAACTCTCTTGCGGCTACTTATTAAAACTGCCTCCGTCTTATGTCCAGCCAGTTTCAGTCCGGCCATATCTAGCCAGCATTTAATGCTCTGGATTGCTTGGGAGCAAATATTCTCCAGGTCATCTAGATGTTTAGCGGCGGCTACTATTGCCAAATCATCTGCGTACCCAATGATTCTAACCCCTTCTGGTACATTGGCCCTGAGCACACCATCATACATGATATTCAATAACAGCGGACCTAAGACAGATCCCTGAGGTACACCCGCTGTTATTTTATATTTTATGTGAGAAGATATGTTTGATGTACTGTCGTAGCTTGTATGTGGAATGCTGATGGAGTGTGGGAATGATAAAGGGCGCAAATTAGCATATTCATTTAGGGGGGGGGGGGGGGGGCTTTTATTAGGTAACAGAAGCTCCACAATCTGATCGACCATGTCGGTAACGTAACTCTTTTAAGCAGAGCCTCGCCTTCTTTGCTAGCCCTCATTTGCCGCTAATGTCGATTTCATTTAATTTGAGACACTCAAAGATCCAATATTCTTCGTGGCGTACGGGTCGACGTCTTACTTTTCTGTAGTGCCTCGTTGTGGCCTTGATATGCTGCGATTTCCAGTACAGCAATGACTTTACTGAGCTGTATTTCCTTCAAATGGAAAATTATGGTGGCGGCTATGTGGCATTTCTGACAGATATACCCACAATAGACAAGCAAATGGTGAAAAACATCACCGAAAGAAAATCAAATAAACGATGCATCAGAGTCGAATACGATAGTAATAACATATCAATTCCACATTAGTTTAGGGTACTTGAGAATAACGGTCGAATTCGTGCATGCGGCCTTGAGTTTGTTGGTTCAATGCTTCGCTTGTCACCCGTTTCTCCGTGTATTCAATTCAACGTGCTGTTACACCTCGCTTTACACCCCTATCATTATAATATTTTTAATTTGATTCAACCATCCTATGATCCATCATCCTATGATTTCATCTATATGATCAATACTCAAAATATTCTGCATACAATGCAATATTCGCCTTTCCCACAAGCAATACAATGCATAGAATTAAAATTCGCATTCGTTCAGAAGCAAAGCCTTCTCCACGGGCAAATTATTCGCATACGTTGCGATAATTAGCCACCCATGCCCGCCTTCTAAAGCCAATTATCATATATCAGTCATACACTTGACCCACTCCCCAAGGCCACTGCATTCCGCTTCGGTCTCATTTTACAAATACATATGTTACAAGTGTTGATACACGATATACGATCACAAGCGGTATTGTCAAAGGCCACCAACGACGAAATAATCGAGCGTCGGGAAATTGTTGAGCTCGGCGAAGTAGCGAACACAGCAGTGAGGCGCAATTAATCGTATGATACGATTGGCACATGCAGGCAATGTCCTATAACTGGTTCTCCGCATTGATAGCAATTAAGTAATTGCTCAATTCTTTGTCGTGCATTTTTTTGCAGAGCAATTAAATGATTAATGAATATTGCGAATGGCTTAGGACAGGCGAATAACCTCCGAATAGGTTACACGTTCCAGGTGAGGAAAATGCATCAATGCAAATGAGTTGCGGCACAGTATAGAGTAAAATCCAAGCAAAAGACTGCGGCCTAGCATAAGAACAGCGGGTTTTTTACTATGGAATAAAAGTAAATCACTCTTGTTTTGACTAGAAGTGTTGGTGTAACATTAAAGTAAAGAAGACCTTTGTAAAGATTAGAAGTGATAGTTTTAACCTTAAAATTTAGATAAAAGTAAAAAGGACTTTAGGACGAGTAAATAAAACGTGCTGTTTTAATTACAAAAACCGATCCAAACCAGAGCGAAGCAAGGAAATAGTCGAAGAAACCACAACCAAGGAAGGCAAGTCCCCATTTGAGTAACAGACCAACTCGGAAGGAAGCCCACTGGCCCGAGACACAAGTAAGCATCCTTTAAGTCATACGTATAAATAATAAAGCTAAATATGGCATTCACAAGAATAAATATCAAAACTAAAGTTAAGCATTCACACGAATAAATATCCAACTAAATCTAAACATTCACCTGAATAAAAAATAAATGTTAATATCTGGGGTTACGCTCAGGTATTACATTTTGTTGCCCAACGTGGGGCCTATAATAAAATACTAATAACAACAAATACGACATTTTGGCCATTTAGCTGCCCGATAACAAAATATTAAATGTCAACATTAGAGGTTTGCACTTTGATGTTACAGTCCTCACTATTGTCGCAAACGCTATAGCTTCTCTTGCCCTCCCAGTTGCCACATATGTTTGCTTCCGCATACAGAAAGTCGTTGAAAAGTATGAGCTCTGGTTACTCTTCTCCTCAGTGACTATGATGGAATATGAACGTCCGCTACATCACCATCAGCAGCATTTTATTTGTCATTTTTTTCACTGCTTGAGATGAGTTCGAATATCGCATATTAATTACTTCCTTCATGGAGACTCGAACTTCATGAAATTCCTCAAACGGTTGCAACACGTATATACGTCCAATGTGTCTTCCGTGAGTCGGGCCAGATAATGCCCGCGTTCTTCCAGAACCGGCCTCTAGTTCTTTCACCACCTGTTCGGACCATGGTGATGCGTCGCTAACACCTGTAATTGACATATTCAACATGTGAAAGTCTTCTTCTTCTACATTTATCTATTACAGTCCACTCATCAACGCAACGCAGAAAGCAACTCAAAACTGCTTGATATCACATCAATTCCGTAACAACTTCAACTCAAAGAGTACACCATAGGCCACATTCGCTTCCGAACTTATACTGTTGCCCTGCCATAGAAAATGGAGAACATTATCAAATCCGTTGGATCAGAAGACATTCCCCCCTCTGCTTGTAGAGAGGGGTCCTTTTTCTCCCCTCAACTCCCCGCGAAAATTCCTCTATCAACTATTCAACTGGTCGATTTCCAAACAAACATCCAATCAGTTCCCAAAAATAAACACTTCATAATATTCCTCCTTCTGCCGATTCATCGCAATAATTTCTATTTAGTTGAATATTTTTTTTTTATCATTTTGTTATGTTGTTTTCTTTTTCTAGTGCCTCTGTGGCGGTCCCCTGGAACGCCACCAATCATCTTCCAATTACCTAGGTAAAAACCCCCATCTAGGACATACAAAATGAGTAAAAACAAGTATTGTGGCAGCTCCATTGAACGCCACTACTTACCTTAGAGCTATTATAAAGAAATAGTTCCCTAAAACACATAAAAAGCGTGTACTTACCTTCCATAGTCGTTCCTATAATATCAAAAATACCTTGAAGCATTAATTCTAGCTGACATAAAATTTCATCAGCAACAAATGTTAATTTCCCTGAAAGCAGTTTGGTCGCACCATCACCCAACCAACATGAACCGAACCAAATACATTGCACATGTCTCGGTTCGATTTTCATCATCTGACACGCATCCTCCACACGTAAGCGCAATTTGGTTGCACTTTCTAGCAACCAACATTGCCCGTACAATATCCATGCGATATTCCCTTGCACGTTACCCGCACACATGCAGGAAATGTTTATCTTTCCTTTGCATATCATGCCCACATCGATCGGTCACCCGACCGACCAATACATGAGGGCATCCGGCCGACCGCCCAACCAAGTCGAGTTCTCAAAATGGAAATTTACCTTCGAGAATTCAACTACGTGGAGATGCCAGCAACAAGTACACGGTCAGTAATAATGCTTTACGCAGTTCTTGATCGTGTAAACATTTCAACCCTTTGATGGGATGCTTGCATCAGCTGCAACCTAGTCAATTCGATCGATTCTATGTCCGCATACTTGTGGACACACGCGATGAGCAGCAGAGGCAATCATCGTGTGTGTGTTTCAACCCTTTTTTGTAGGACAAAACGCAAAAGGGAATCTTACCATATATGGCCATCGAGGCGATGAATGAATTTTTGGTAATTCTGTCGCTTCGGTGGCAGTGGTAATCGCGTTATGGATTCCGTGGAGGCAAGTCGGACCTCCACGTTAAATACGCGTTAAACTGTTTTTAGTCTGAAATTAGCCACCTTTGAGGATTAGTAGCGTGGATATGCGGTCGTGCGTAGCAGAGTCGGTTGGAGTTTTATATCCAGGAGTTCAATATTAATAACGAGCCGTTTGATATTTCTTTTAATTAACATCCATAAACTATAAGTGTCATTGTTTATGTTAATCTTTTAATTAATGTACATAAACAATAAGTGTTAAGTCTAATAATTTAAATAATATGCATAAGCTATAAGTGTCATCGTTTATGTTAATCTTTTAAATAATATCCGTAAGCAATAAGTGGTAACGTTCAGTTTCATCCTTTAATTAATATTTCACCAACAATAAAGAGAACGCTTTTAAGTTGAACAGAGATTTTTTACTTCGGTGTTTACTAATTTGGAGCCAGATTTTAAGTGGAAGTTTTTGCGAACCAGTACCCATGTTGGCACACATGGCAAAGACACCTTTCCCACACCTCCATAGAAGTCGCTTCTTCATTTGATGAAATCACTCTCATTCGTTTTTTATCTTGGGTTAACACTCTTTTGCATTATAGGAAATCTTTGCATTGAAAGCCACATAATTCCATAACTAAAATACGTATGCTTTACCTAATTCACTGTCTGATAACAAAATATAAAGGTAATTTTAATAAAATAATGCTCATTATGTGTATAATATATTAGATCATTATCATCATAGGCACCACAACCGGGATCCAGTCTTGGCCTTATTTAGCAAGTCTCGAGGCTTGTTAAATTTCCCATAATAATTTATTTTTATGGGTAAGGTTATTAGCCTTGCGCCGTATATTAGTATATTAGATACTACTATAATAATAATAATGTACAACACTGCTCTATTCTTTCCCACTTATAAAACTGTGTCCACTGATCACTGCTTTTTAACACACTGAAAATAATTCAAAATAATAGTTCTCTATCTAACACCTACTTATCCCACTTTTAATTAAACATTAATTCTATCTCTTTTCCACTAAGCCCCGCATGTACGCCGCTTACAAAATAAACATGTTTGTTACACCGTCAATTATAAAAACTTCTCTCGATAAAAATCTTAATAGTTCTCAACAAACTGATTGAACGTTCTTTTTTTAATGAAGAGATACCGTTAAACTGTAATTAATAGTATTATTCACATGATTTTTTTGAAAAGGTGACTTATGCCACTTTTAAAATAAACTGCTCATATCATCCAAACAAAAAGCTGTTCTTCTTGCAATAGTATTTATCCGAGGCGGTAATTAAACCCACTAGACAAAATGTACCAGTGGAGCAATTTTGAGAAGAGCACATTATTAACAAGCCTTAATGAAAAATGTATATTTATTATTAAACATTAGTATTCATACCTCAACTCATGTTCTTGTCTTCTGAAGCACTCTTTGTTAAGTTTGTAATGAATGTCTATCACTCAATGGAGACCGAAAACAAGTAAATAGTTCCCCCATTGTGTCGTCTTAATTTAAGAATAGTCGAAGGCACACGTTCAATATGATACCATTAAATTTGCGCACTTCAATGTGGTGTCCTCCTTTTGTACGATGTCACGAAATCATCTGTCCCCAGCATGAGCTCCATTGTTCCTGGTTCTTGAGGCGTTCTATTCATGCGGTTCAATATCTAAGAGTGAGATTTGCAAGAGTTAAACGTAAGACTTCCACATGAGCGAATTTAGCTTCATGTCTTCATCAAGCCTTTGATTTTGGAGCCGGGGGGTCTCCCGGGGGGTTGGGAATAGATGTAAACGCGTTTTTCGAATTCCTCTCGATGTTCTTCTGTTGTCATCGTAGAGACATTTGTTTGTTAGAAAGCGGAACGGGAAGAGGATAAATGTGTGTTTCATGCAAACAAAAATCCAATTAGTTTTGCATAGAAATACATTATGAAATGTTTGTTGTAGTTGGGGGTGTGTACTCGTATGTCAAGGTTGCTCTAGAATTTTAGATTTATGAAATTTTGGTGTGCGGGAGTAGTAACTAAATGGGGGGTGTTATTGGAATAGTCATTCATTTTAACGGTTTTTATTCGGATTCATTTAATTAAATTTAAAATTCAAAATAAAAAAAGAAATAAAAAACGGAGAGTGAGTAAACTAAAACAATCTACAAATAATTAAGAGGATTTGAAGGAGAGGGTCACAATATTCAACGTAAGAGCTTTATTTAATATGCATTCGATCGTGAAGACTGTTAGGAGAACAACCTGATCAAAACTCACACCAAACGCGTCGAAGATCAAGTCAGATCCAAGTCATCATCATCATCGGCACTACAACCCGGATCCGGTCTTGGCCTTATGTAACAAATCTCTCCACCCGTCCCGATTTCGAGCCGATGTCATCCAGTTTGGCAATCCCAGGCTCCGGGCGTCCTGGTCTACGCCATCCCACCGTCGCTCCGCAAGGGCTGCCCCGCAGTCTCCTTCCAAACATCCTGCCACAAAGGACCTCCCGGGCAGACTCCTCTTCGCTCATTCGAGCTTGATGTCCCGCCCACCGGAGTCTACCGAGCTTGATTTGTCTTACAGCATTAGCTTCAAGGCAATTCGCATGCAACTCGTGGTTGTAGCGTCTTTGAAATCGTCCTCCCTCACATACGAGGCCAACAATTCTCCTTAAGACCTTTGTAGCGATTCCGCCAAACCCTACGGTCTACTTACCTGAAAACCCCCCATAACTACTACCCAACTCCCTTAAGTTTGCTAATGCAACAGTATTAGTACCTGTAAATGCCGCACGCATTTAAGAGATCAAATCTATGATCTTTAAGTCCCTGTAAAGAAAGCTTACCTTCATGCATTCTCTTCGCATACCATTGCTCCTTAAGATTTCTTTATTAACTTACCGGGAATTTCCAATCAATTTCGGCATCTACGTCGCCAGTCAAATTTTCTTAGAGGAATTCCGGTAAACAAATAATTAGATTTACATACATTTGTAACCGTCATGACAGGGACCATAAATATATTGCGCCGTCTATTTTCTCAGCCGCGTCATGTACCTTTTCATACACATTGCCTGTCAACCTTTTTGGTTTGTCTTATCAATAAACAACCCAAGCAGCTGCATATAATTAGCGCAATAGACGCCGAAACCAAATTCTCCAGCATTTCCTAATGCAAATATGAACCCGGTTTCTACTGCAGCCAGAGATGCCATAAAAATCCAATTTGCTTTTAGCACCTTTTTCTCCTAACGTCGAAAATAGCGACGAGGCATCCTGTAAACAATGACCCGCATTACCAACGGCGCATTTGGTCATTTTTCCCTATTGTCTTTGCCGCCTGCCTGTTTCGTCGTTCCACTGCACGTGTGAATAGCATCTATCTGAACGATCCCACACATACCACCATGACCTTTATTACGAGATATGGTTTTCTTGCTCCCACAAGAGAGACTCTACGTTACACCTGTGGGGGAAAAAACATATCCTTGGCAAGAATATATTCACACCCTTAAGAGAAGAGTTTTTCTCTCTCTTCCTTTTTTTTCCTTAGCGAAATCATCTCTGCATGAGATGACGATCGCTGAGTCCTTTTACATCCGCGGACCAGAGTGGTCACGCTTCACGCCCGCTCTCCGCCGGCTGCGGAGAAGCGTAAATATACACCCACGCGATAAATTCAGAGTCGTGGTCGAGTTGCTTCCAGTAATAAAACTCTTAATCTCTCATCTGTGAAAAATGTTGTGAATTAAAGAAAACGTGAGGCGAACAATCGATTAATTTAATACAAACCCATTGTCAATGCTAAGTGCTCAATAGAAACTGAATCGCATCCAATTGTGAAATGTGTGTGTAAAGAGCTTCTCTGCTCTATGCCATTCGCGTGATTTATAATCAATAGAGGTAACTTTTTTACCACGAACAATTATACTTGTGTTTTGTTTTCCAATTCGTTCGTCTTCTCTTAATGGTCGATCACTTTCGTCAGCGTAATATCGGTGGTGTTTCTGTTGAACCCGCATCCGTGTTGATTCAAAATAGAAACTACCCACACCTTCCTCTTGAACGCGGCTGAGAGTTCAGAGTGCCTGTTATTGAGCACCCAGGTCTCAGATCCATACATGAGTACTGGTAAGACCATGGTCTTGTACAGTAGTGGCTTGGATGGTTTGGATAAATTTCGGGATTTTAAGAATCTTGTAGGCTTTGTTGGATTTGATCAGCCATTCACGTATTTCTTCTTCCATATTATTATCGGCTGCTACTATTAACCCAAGGTAGTTAAAGGATTGCACTACTTCAAATTCGTGCTCCACTACCCTGATAGTTTGACCAACGTTAGGTATTATCTTCGCAGAAGTTGGCACCATGTACTTAGTTTTCCCCGCATTAATGTGCAGTCCCAGTTTTTGTGCCACCTGCTCGATCTGGATGAAGAGGTCGTGTACAGCCGATTCGGTTCTACCGATGATGTCGATGTCATCTGCGTAGGCGAGAATCTGGCTGGACTTGGTGATAATAGTCCCTCTAGTTGTAACGCCAGACTCACGGTTTGCTTTCTCCAACGGCAGGTTGAAGAGGAGGTAGGTCAGACCGTCCACTTGTCGGAGTCCATTAAAAATGTTTTAAATGGTTTGGATAGCAATGCCGCTATTTTTACTTGAATAGTTATGTTGGTCATGGTCACCCTGCAATTTCATATGAATTTGTTTGGAATGCCGAACTCCCTCATGGTATTATACTGTTCTACCCTGGCTATGCTGTCGTAGGCGGCCTTAAAGTCTATAAAAAGATGATATAATGGAATCTTAAATTCGAGACATTTTTCCATCACCTGCCTAAGGGCAGATTAATCGCTGATTTTCCTGGGATGAAGCCACACTGATATTGACCAATGATAACTTTAGTGTGTGGGGCAATCCGATCTTAAATTAAATTAAATTAAAATAAAATAGTTGCTGCACACTGTGATATCTCCCATCTTAAGTACGAGACAAATTAGTCCACGACGCCAATCCTGCGGCATATCCTCTTGCCCCCATACGTGTACCACGATCTCATGAATTGCGTGATGTAACGGTGTCCCTCCTTGTTTAATCAGCTCAGCTGGTATGCCATCAGTTCCAGGGGCTTTATTTGATTTTAGCTGTCTAATGGCTTTTAATGTTTCCTCAATGCTTGTTGGCGGCAGCATTTGGTCTTGGTCTTGCATTGATGGAGCCTCCAATTCTTCTGTGAGCTGACCATTTAGCAATTCATTGAAGTGCATTTCCCATCGCTCCAGAATGCCTTCAGGATCGGTGATCAGATTACCCTCTTTATCCGTGCAGTAAGTGCAGCGTGGTGTGTACCGCGTCATACTGCGGATTATTTGGTAGAACTTCCGCGCCTGGTGCGGACCTCGCTCTCTACTTTTTCTATTTCACAGACAAGATTTTTTTCCCAGGCACTTTTCTTTTGTCTGTGAAGTTTTTTTTCAGATCTTCTGAGCTCTTTGTATTTCTCCTCGCGCACCCGCGTCCTATGAGACTGCTGCATTCCCCGGTATGCAGCATTCTTACGTTCAGCCGCTAGTTTGCACTCATCATCAAACCAGTCGCTCCGATTTCTACGACTAGTGCCTAAGATGGAGTTGGGAGTATAATGACATTATTCTTAAGGTGTGTCCATTTCTCTTCTACGCCCGGTATTCTGGCCCCAGGACTTACTCTCCCTCCGTCGAGCTCTTCGAGGGCGAGTCCTAGCGCATGACCAAAGGTGTTACTGGTATTCTCATTGCGTAAGGCAGCTCTGTTGATTCGAACCTGGTCCGCGAAGGCAATCCCCTCTCGGAAAACTGTATCAACAAGACAGTGATCCGAGTCGACGTTGGCACCTCGGTACGTTCGTAGCATCATCAGCCTCGAGGAGTGGCGGCGATCAATCAACACGTGGTCAATTTGGTTGCGAGTGACTCCATCATGTGATACCCAAGTGGCTTTGTGGATGTCTTTAAGCGGAAACCTGGTACTCGCAACGACCAAGTTTTTTGATGCTGCCAGTTCGATTATTCGTAGTCCATTGTCATTAGTGTTCTCATGCATACTATGGAAACCTGCGTAATGCCCGAAAACGGGCACCCGTCCCATTTTCGCATTTAAATCACCAAGAATGATTTTCACATTGTATCTTGGGCAGACATTGAGGACCCATTCGACGTTTCCGTAGTATGCTTCCTTTTCGTCGTCAGGGGACTCCTCTGCAGGTCCGTGGACGTTTATGAGGCTCATATTCTTGAACCTGCTTCGCACGCGGAGAGTGCATAGCCTTTCGTTTATTGCATTAAAACAGATAATGGTAGGCTTCAGTTTTTGCGTGACTAGAAAGCCTACTCCGAGCGATTGGTATTTTGCATGACAGCTGTAATAAATCTCATACTTGTTTCATTGGATACCACCACTCCCCATCCATGTTATTTATTGTAATGCTCTTACGTCAGCCTTATATTCGAACAGGGCATCGGCTAGCTGCTGTGCAGCTCGAACTCTATATAGCAAGCCGCCGTTCCAATAGAAAATTTTCAAATCGTTTAGCCATTTTCGTTTCCGTGGTCGTCGTCGTGTATCCGGTCCATATCTGAGGCTTGTTACATTTTCCAACCCCATCTGGTACATTGACCTTGAGCACACCATCATACATACTATTCCATAACAGCGGACCTAATCTAGATCCGCTGTTACTCGATATTCCTGTGGTCCACCAAATTGGGTGAGACTTGTAGATCGCCCAACGCTTCTAGAATCCGATTCCAGTTCACAGAGCTAAATGTACGGAGCAATATTTTTTCGTATCTCCTACCCATCATGCTCCAGAATTCGCATTGCGAGCGATGTCGCACACCACAGATAGTGACTTACCGATTGATCTACCTTTCCCGAACCGATACCCCCATTCAGATATCCCCGATGTCCCCTCAGTGAATTGTTCCAGGCGAATGGCAATTACTCACTCACGCAGTTTCCCTGATGCACAACGGGCGATAGAATGACGGCGCTTCTGGATTTTTGACTCCTTTTGGTATAAGCACAAGTCGCTGTTTTTTCGATCGTTTAGGAACTTGTCCTGTTTGAAGGCAGGTTGTGAAGAGATTGCTGAAGATTTCCGGCTTTTTTGTTAAAGCAGTCTTCACTATAGCGTTTTTTTTTTAAACAACCCTTGCAGCCAAGGTCAACTCTTTGGTGGTCACGGGAGGTATTTCTCTTTCAGTGATGTTCCATTCCTCTTGCGTTCTCATCACACTGCGGGAAGAGGACAGCAGCGATTCTGGCCATGTCACTTTTACTTTTTTGCATTTGACTACTGTTGTTGTGTAGTGTTTTCATGACTATCCTGTAGACGCTGTCCCGAGGTTGTTATTTAATTCATCCTTTAGGAAGCAGAACGCGTCATATTTATTTTTGTGGATCACAATTCCTGCCGTTTGTTGACGGATTCCGCAGTCGGCATGGTTGTAAGTGTTACGGTTTCTTGCTCTTTATTGCAAGCGTCGTAACCTATTGCACTCCGATTGCACATGTGGGATTTCTGAGTTCCACCAATACACTGGTTTCATAGCCCCTGTTGTTTGTCTTTATCGTGGCATAAAAGCATCGCATGTGGTAGTTAGCCACTTCAGGCCTTTTCCAACCTGCCTGTTCACATCGGCCTCTGCGTCAAACTGTTCAATAATCGAGCAGTTCCGCATCGAGGAGAGGACCTTCTCTTTCCACTTTTTTTTTTGGGACTTTATTCCCCAATTTGCAGCGATGAATCCCTTGTGTGGTAATATTTCAAACATCACGGCTTGTTGGTCACTATGGTTGTGCGTCCAAAACTCGCCACTCCATACTTCTTGCAACATGGATCTGGCAAATGTGATGTCGATTTTGGACCGGTCTCTCTCGTTTATGAAGATGTAATCAGTACCATCATTAAGTAGCACCACATCTAGGAATGTGAAGGTTTTGAGTACTGCCTGGCTTTTACTATTGGTCCTTGTGCTTCCTCATTTTACTGCCCAAGCGTTGAAATCGCCCACAATTATAAGGGGGTTCTTGTCTCTAGCTTCTTGTGTTACCCTTATCAAAAAGCATTTGAAGTTTTCTATTTCCCACCTTGGCGGAGCGTAACAACAGTAGAAATGAATTCTCTGATCTTCGCATAGACGAATTTTTCCTGCCGCTGGTCATTTCTGCATTCTATGGGGAAATTTCCAGTTCTCCAGATATCCCCTGTTACGCAGCAGACTTCTTACCATGTAATTGTACCAGTTCCAGGTATCCTGTACTGCTCCCTGATGATGTATTAGGGGGTGGGAGGTTTTGTGTATCGCGCCGCTAGTCATATGGGAAAATTCTAAAGCCGAATGATTGGATTATGGTCAGTCCACTTTATCATCAGTTTACTTATGATGCGGCGTCAGCAATCACACCACAACATGCCTTATCCAGGAGACAAATAAGAGCAGCTGAGAAGGAAAGCATTGTAGTTACTTCCGAGCGCAACTGTGAAGCATATTTAAAGATAGTACCCATCAATCCTTACGAGCTGAAAGTATTGTGCGGGGTTGTAGTGATCCTGGATTAAAGACCACCTACCACATCACTATCGGATTCAACAATAAAGAAATGAGGTGCAAAAGACAGACTGGAAACGCCTGCCCTGGAGGTAGTCGGACAAGTCATCATTAAAGGCAATTCGTAGAGGAAAGATATAAAAACAAAAAATAAAAGCGACCCATAGGGGTGACAAAATGTCGACCGAAATAAAGACGGTCGACAATTTGAAGCTGCCAGACGGGATATAAAGAGGGAGACGGTTAGAAGATGGAGTCGCCTACGAAGCATAGGACACAACTTAATTTAAACCTGAAAGGAACCGAAGATACTGAACGGCCAAAATAACTGGGAGCTTAACATCACAAGGATGTTTAATTTTTCTTAGCAACGTTATGTGGTTTTATATTTATCTGGTAATGACCTTTCTTTTGAATGGGTTTGTGGGGTTGTAGGTTAGTTGAGTGTGTCAGTATGACACGGGTTCACTTACCTCCCCAACACTTACCGGTGGCCTCACTGCAAATTGTTCGTCGAAAGAAACAGAACTCCAAGTAAGTAGGAAATTAAAACTCAGGTGTTGATGTTGGTATTTATATTAACTGTTAATCGAGTCTTGAGGTTAACTCGGCATAAAACTAATGTTTAATTTAAATCGACATCGCATACAAGAATTCAAGTTTGAATATTTATTGAACTGTTAATCGGTTTCTTTTCGTTGGGATGTAACAAACAGAAATGGATGTTTTCGTCTAACTGCCGATAACTATAAAAGGAACGGGTGTCTCACATAGATTCGAAACGCAACCGCAATCCATGTGTACCTCACGGAAGATGTAATCTGACTCCTGGCTGTTGCCTAGGACATACAACCTCGCGACGGTTGTGGAGTTCCACCGATGTGGGAGGAACAATCGGATCTTTTTCTTTGCTGATGACCAATGAACGATCGATTTGGGTTTTTAATGGAAGTATTTCCATTGTGACCGTACAGGTCTGGTAGAATTCCCATTCACTGGAAGCAAAGGCAAACGAAAATACGAAGAGTGCTCAGGTGAGGAATCAAACATGCAGCTGATCAAATAGATGGTCGTGTACGGGGGCTGGCCGTATTGCCATCATAACGATAGAGGATAGATTTCTTTTCTTGATGTTAAGTCAACAGAACTTCGCTTACGATGGCAAAGGCTAGAATGCATGGGTACATGTTTGTTTTAGAAAGACGGATCGTGGGACATGGTCATTGGTATGATTGTTTGAATAACAATCATGGTCGTGTCCAATTCGATGATCGGTTGTCGGTTAGCAACCGATCATGGGAAATTTGGCTGCAGCTCTTGAACATTTAATAAACATTGGAGCATTGTTTGTTTACACGATCGGCTACTGCGTATACCATCACTTCAATCGTGCTCATTTTGCTAAGGTCTCATCGGTCGATCTGTCGATGGTGTTTGTTTATATTAAACCACACTTGAATTCCCTGTAAGTAGCAAGCAATGAGCTGTGCTGTAGATTGTCGTTCGAACGATCGACCGGTGGGTCTGCAGATAAGGCAAGGGTGAACATGTCAGGCGCGTGTATGGGAAAATGCTTCTTAGCTATGCGCATTGACATGTTCGGGGGTTAATGTCGGTTACATGATGAGGTAACCGAATTAGATTTCAGAAACATGATGCGTTGGATGCGAGCATGCCCCTGGGTGAAAGTTTGTAGATGCTAATGCGATAGCGTTAGCAAATGGCAATAAATCTAGGTGATTTAGGTGCTTAGAAGATTTCTTAGCGTAAATGATGGTAAGGTAAGTAATGGCTTTACAAATGGACTTGCCAATAATCATCATCATCATCGGCACTACAACCGGGGACCGGTCTTGGCCTTATTTAGCAAGTCCTGGGGCTTGTTCAATTATCGATAATGATTTGTTTTTTTCCGGGCAAGGTCATTAGTCTTGCGCCAGAGGCTCCCCGACGGGGAATCGAACCCCGGTCTCCCGAGTGATAGGCGGGTATACTAACCACTATACTATCGAGGAGCCTACTTGCCAATAATACTTGTCCTTAAACTTAGGAGTAAGTTACTTGATCGTAATGGGAAGGTAAGTAGTGGCGTTCAATGGAACCGCCACAGGTTCGCATGAGGAATTTAATCACAAGACAATTAACCCCGGTGTATATAGTCATGTCCTCTCTGATCTCTTGTTCAGCGTACGTTTTTCCTTTTCCTTTTCAGCATATTCACTCTGACGAGTTAATGACATATACCAAACCAGAATTGTTACAACGCAAGTAGGTTTTTATATAATTCATACAAGTCCACCCGTTTGAAACGTAGCAGGACCTAATGATATGTAAAACAAATGACAGTCTTTTTATATTATATTTGTATAGGAATTGTTACTATAATTAAATCTTACACATGTTTTGATTTTCATCTTTGAAGACCATTACTGTCTTAAAATTAATCGGTAAAACGATTTCCATTATTTTCAATATGCTTCAAATGCTTCGTCTTCTTTATGTTGGCCAATCAAATGGATACCACATTATCGGGGCAGAGTTGACGCCGTACAAAACGAGGTTGGCCTCCATAAAATGTTGCCCAAGCTATAAAATAACCCCTCAAACGTGCAAAGAATATGTTAAATGTCGCCGAGTATGTCATATAATTCACATACGATACTAATGGTTAGCTGTCACTCATCTAGAGTGGGCTGACATTATTTAGCAAGAGCGCATTAATTTCTTATAGGGCTTACAAGCTTCGGTGCAATAAACTTCGTCAAACTTCTTATAATCAACTTCTCGACAGCCATTTTGAATGAGACATCTCCACTGCGAACATCTTCTCTGGCTTTGTATGCCACGTTTTAAATACATCTTTAGCAATGTCATATTTATGATGTACTTCTCGGAACACAAAAGCCGTAACCGGGTAAAGCTGAAGGAATTTTAAGCCATAACTTGCGCGCCGTAAAGTATGTCAGGAACTTGTCCCTTTCTGCATGGAATGGCAGAATGCTCCTTGACTGCCTTGATCAGACCCGATGAATCCAACGGCCAAAATCCTCCACTTTTCCAATTCTACAAAACGGTTTATCAGGCTACTGTTAAATTGAAATCCTCTTGCTCAGAAATTAATCGCGTTACTTGCATTCCCGAGCGTGGAGGGTATGATTTAGAGGTGGCGGGTTGGGATTATACCCATGTCGGAAAGTCTTCGAACAGCTAGCAGAACTTATTTAGGGGATTTTCTAATTTGTTTCGCAAACACTAAACGACATTGCAGTTAAGATATTTTTTTATCGTTCGAAAACTCTTGGTAATCCTAAGGGAGCGACTGGCGGAGGAGCTTTTCATTTTATTTGCAGTTGCCTGTTATCTGACATTTTATTCTTTGTGTTTCATTGTGCTTTTCGTTGTTGGTCGTTTCGTAAGTACGTTCGGAGGGTATGGACTGCTGTATGCTCATTATCCTGGTCTTTATGGGTTTAAGGAATAAAATGGTTTAAACGGACTCTTTCAATTAAATCATCTTTATATACGCGACTATATAACACAGTCGCTGACCTACAATTATGCTACCCGGTCGGCGGAAGTGGTCTGTTCTCTTCACTTTTCGAACGATGTCTTAAGATTGCTTAGGATAATCAAGTTTTTATCTTTTGGCATGGGTTTTAGAACAGTAACAGTAACTTAAACATTGTTTTCTGCCAGTGGTGGGAAATTAATTACTGAAAATTAGATAATGGACACAATTCGTTTATTCTTGGGGTGAATAACGATGAGGTAAATATGTTTCACTACGCAGTCTTATCCTTCCTTTTAAGGAACCATGAGACTGAGGTAATAATTTCGGCGTGTTTCAATAGAACGGAATTTGGTTTTTATTGTCTTATGTATTCCTTTGTGCTGCGATTTATTTTTTATACTGTTTTCGTACAAGTACAGCTGCGCAGATGGGGGCTTATAACTTAATAAATTCTTAATTGGTTTACTTATCATTTGGTTTAGAGGTCGCTAACAATTTTATGAACAATTTATTGGTTGCAAAGAGCCGGATGTTGGCAACGTGCTTTATGAATGCACTAAACCGTATTAAGGATATATGTGATTTAGGGAAATAAAAAAGAAATGACAGGCAAGGACCGAACAGATGGTACTGGACTTTCACGGCCTTAGTTGATTGCTTTAAGACGCTTGATGAATCTGGTGAGTCTATTCGGTTTTTTGTGGATGTTCGTTTTAAAACATTTAGACGATTGTTATATATGACTTACTAGTAGCAAAACTCAGACTATGCAACTTTTCAAAACACTATAATAGTTGTAGTTCTCAACAAATTTTATTGAAGTAAAGTAAAAATTTTAAAGAAATACACAAAACGTATCAGGAATTATCGATATAGACTGCATGCGCGAGTCGAAGGTATGAACAAATGTCCCTAGGTCACAACTGTCTTTAAATATGATGCCAATAGCTGGATGAGTCAGTTGATGTCGGTAGTGCGACAATGAATTTAATAATTCGTCTCCAGTTTTGTGTTGCGTACGAAATTTCGTCTGCTGATGCATTGGAGATGCAAAGGTTTGCTAGGATTCAGCAGTACAGAAAAAAAAAAAAGCCTGCATATATGTAATACTAAGCATTTAAGGAGGGACCATTAGTCATTACGGATTTATCTTATTCTGAACACCCGTTGACCAGTTGGACCAAAGATAATATGGGTGATATGTAAAGCCAAACTTCATATTCTTTTTTTAGATTTAAACTTTGGCAACACTTTTTCAAGATTTTTTTCTCGTACCAACCCCTGACGTCCGGTTTCTGTATTATTTGTCGCCTTTAAAGCATTCTTAGCAATTAAAAAATTAAATTGTGGCAATCAACCCCGATAGTACTTTGAAAACCTGCTCAATGTGCGCACCCATCAACCACAAATAAACGCACCAGGCGTACATACAGCCGAGCCCCAGATCCCAGAGTCCTCTTTCGACGAAGTTGAACACGCGATAAATCGACTGAAAAACAACAAGGCCCCCGGAATCGATTGCATACCGGGAGAGCTTGTGAGGCATGGAGGAGAGGCAACCGGTCGAAAGATCCACCAACTTGTTAAAATAATATGGGACAAGGAAGTCATTCCGGAAGAATGGAAAACCTCAATAGTCGTTCCCATTTTCAAAAAAGGCGACAGATCTGACCGCGAAAATTACAGAGGAATATCATTGCTCCCAATCACATACAAAATATTAACAAATGTCATACTGGAAAGAATCACACCGTACGCAGAAGAAATATTGGGAGACTACCAATGCGGATTCCGTCGGAACCGGTCAACAAGCGACCAGATGTTCACAATAAGGCAACTGCTGGAAAAGAAGTGGGAATACGGAGAGACGGTTCACCAACTGTTCGTGGACTTCAAAAGAGCCTACGACTCAGTCGCAAGGCAAAGACTTCACCATATTGTGGTTGAGCTGGGGATCCCGAAAAAATAAGCCGCCTTCATTCAAATCTGCATGAACGAAAACAAAGGGCGAGTTAGAATAGAAAACCACCTCTCAGAACCATTTGAAATTGGGGACGAACTAAAACAAGGGGATGGCCTCTCACCATGCCATTTTAACCTTGTCCTCGAGTATGTTATCAGAAAGGTACAAGACGACAACACGCCCGGATCATCCCTGAACGGGGTCACACAAGTACTCGCGTATGCGGATGACATCGCCGTTCTGGGCGATAATCTCGAAACTATAAGTAAAAACTGTGACATCATCATGCAAGCGGCAGAAAAGGTGGGCCTAGAAATAAACGAAGACAAAACGAAATACACGATTACGACGAGAGCAGGTGGACCTCAGAGAACACATATAAACGTCAGGGGCAAGATATTGGAAAATATCAAAGAATTTAAATATCTGGGAACGATACTGACGACCAGAAACGAAACGTCAAAGGGAATTAACAAAAGACTACATTCCGGCAACGCTAGTTGGCATGCAGTCAGTAAACTATTAAAATCCAAACTGCTATCACGTAATATAAAGCTCCGTGTCTATAGAACCATAATCATGCCGATTGCTCTATACGGATGCGAAACATGGGCTCTCACAAAACGGGAAGAGAACAAATTCCGCGTATTCGAGAATAAAGTTTTAAGGGGTATATTTGGCGGTAAATATGACGAGGAGTCAGGACAATGAGTCCACGAATTGGAAGAGCTATACAGCAAACCTACAATAGTGAGAGTGATCAAGTCGCGAAGATTAAGATGGGCCGGACACGTAGCACGATTGGGCGATGACAGGACCGTGCATAGAATTCTTGACGGTAAACTAACGGGGAAGAGACCGACAGGACGGTCGCGACGGAGATGGGAGGACAATGTTAGATTGGACCTCGAGGAGATCGGATCGGATGATCGAACGTGGAAGGAGAGCACACAAGACAGGGAACAATGGCGGAGCCGAGTCGGTGAGGTCATGAACTTCCGGGTTCCTACAGGCCAGTAAATAATAATCAACGCCGATTTCTCAGTTTTTTTTTTGCTCCTTTAAACCCACATTTGTTTACAATAAAGTTGCAGCTTTTACTAGTTTGGTTCTTATACATGGGTGAGTTGAAAAATTTCCGACGTAACAAAGATACAAGAAATTTTTTCTTAAAATTTATTTTTATTTTTCTACATAGTCTTCTTTTTCCACTTCTCCCAGCAATGCTCCCATCTCTCTAACCCGTCCAAATAGTACTCGGTATTTTTCTTTGCAAATAACTGTTCACGAAGGTGTTTTCCTCCTCATTTCACGAAAATCTCTATCCCCCAAGCGCAATTTTTTGATTAGGAATCAAAAAGAAGTCGCTCGGGGCTAGATCTGGTGAGAAAGGCGGATGGTCAAACAGTTCAAGCCGTAATTCGTGGATTTTCGCCATGACAACCACTAAGGTGTGAGACGGCGCGTAGTCTTGGTGAAACAGGATGTTCTTTTCCTGCAAATGTGGCCGTTTTTCCGCAATTCCTGCCTTCAGTTGGTCAAGTAATGATGCGTAGTATCCTCCTGTAATGGTATTTCCTTTTTGAAGATAATCGATTAAGATAACTCCATGACTTTGTGGCGTTTCTAACAGATGCACACACAATTCACAAGCAAAATAGTAAAGAACACCGAACGAAAATTGAATAAGAAAATAAATCAGAGCCATATACCATAGCGATAACATAACAATTCACATCGAGTTTAAAAATCAATTTCTAAAATCGGCCAGTAGCCTGATGGGTAACGTTTAGATTCAATTTTTAGTGATTCAAACTGTCATATCGTCAGCTCGAATCACACATACTTCTTCACTATTATTTGAAAACGCTATAATGGTGACTACGGCGTGATCTGTACACACGCAGCACACGCTTCCTGTAGTAAACAGAACTTCACACACGATCATGACTTCCGCATAGAGCACCAAGGCTCACTCGCTTGTCCGACATTCTCGCGTTCGCTCCGTCGTTCGCACCGAAGTTGATCGTAACGAAGTTACGGGGAAGGGAGTGGTGTGGCGTCTCTAACAGATACACACACAATTCACAAGCAAAATAGTGAAGAACGCCGAACGAAAATTTAATAAGAAAATATATCAGATCCGTATACCATAGCGATAACATAACAGTTCACATCAGTGGAGTATAGTCGAGTTTAAAAATCAAATTCTAAAATCGGCCGGTAGCCTGATGGGTAACGCTTAGGTTCAATTTTTGGTGATTCAAACTGTCATAGCGTCAGTTCGACTATTATTTCCAAACACTATAACTATGCCAAAAAACAGTCGCTATCACTTCCCCAGCCGAAAAAAACAGCTTTTGCTTACTTTCGACCCGATTGCCCCTTTGCAGTCCACTGTTTTGACTGTATTTTTGTTTCGGGCGTCTAATGGTGTTGTGGCGGTTCCGCCAAACCCCACGGTTCGCTTTCCTAAAAAACCCGCATAACTTTCACCCAGTCTGCATAAGCTTTCGTTAATGCAATAGCATTAACATCTTAAATGCTTCACCCATTGAAGAGAACAAAGTTGTAATCAAAAGGCTCTGGAAAAGAGAATTCTTACCTGCATGCATAACTTCGCATTTAAAATTCCTTATAAGAATTCTCGCCAAGCTTATCATAAATTCCCTGAAAGAAAATTCATCGGTTCATATCATATATCATATCAGGAAACCTTACCCTTGAGTTGGCTTATCCTCACTTCATCATTTGTATCATAAATCACCAGACAAACACATTGGCTGGCGACCTACACCCGAGGGACCAACACAAATACACGCATCTCTTGGCACCAATTAAATCCTACAGCATAAGCAAATGCAAATAGGAATTCAATACCTACCCTTACCAGTGTTGCCGTAAACACCATTTCCCGGTAATCTAGCTAAAACCCATTAACACTATTTCTTCGATGCGTCGCGTCTATTTATTTAGCCGCGACGCACATCTCAAACAAAGATCCAATTGGGCATCCGACGTTTCGGTTTTGTTTTTTTACCGAACTCGTATCCCATGAATGCACATTTTCCCTTTCTTTATTTAGATTCTTTCCCATGGTTTTGATCAATAAAGGAATTAATGTACACACATACATGTGTACCGTGGCGATCTTCTGTATGAGATCTGTTTGGTTACCCCAAAGAGAGACTTTACGTCTCTCTCGGAACAGGAAATGCATTCTTAATTTAAGAGAGCTAGTTTCACTGGCTGAATTTCTTTCGAAAACGATTGAATATCGTTGTCGTTTCCCATCCGCTGACCACGCTGGTCACATGCAGCTCCCGCTGTCCGTAGCGCTGCGGACACGCGATAATACCCGGAGTCGTGAGAGGTATTTCGAACTTGTCGGTTTTCAATTGTTTGGCGAGTGTGTGCCGCAGTTCGTTTGTAATAGTGAAAGGAATAGATTTTATAAGTGAGAAAAGTAACACCATTTTAAAACAATGAACTCTAAATTGCTGTTGATCGGTGCACACTTTGCGCTGGTCGCCATCGTCGTTGCTGATGTCCCCACAAAATGTAATCCCATTAAAGAGCCCTATTACAATAAAAGAACATTAATTAATTAATCAATAAACCAGTGTTCTAATTTGCCGTGCTGCTGTTCCTCAGAGTGTTTTCTTCATTTTACTCATTGTTCTTGGTGATCGTGCTTTCGAACAGTTTTGCTTCTCTCCATGTGGTGTCCAACGAGCCGATAATTATGATGGAGAACAAAGTAGAACTCTTGGCCATGCTGGCGTCGCGACTTCGGCCCCCACAGTGTATCCAAGTTTCGACAGTAATTAATCGGCCCTAAAAATCAGATTTATTGCGCCTAAGATGGGCCAACAGACCGTTGGAAATGTTTATTCGAACACATTTTTGGCGCCCAACGCGCGGACAGCTTTCTCATGCCCGAATCTTGATTTAATATGTGACAATGGCATTCTTTGTACATTTTCATAGCCTCTGCTATCTCTCCCGCTTTAATTCGGCGGTAGTCTAGCACCATTTGGTGAACTTTAGCGATGTTATCGTCAGTTGTTGCAGTTTTTGGACGTCGCGAACGTTCATCGCCTCCCAAGCTCTCACGACCACGTTTAAATTCAGCTGACCAAAATTTCACAGTGGTAAATGATGGTGCAGACTCCCCATACACAGAGTCCGACTCATCTTTGATTTGCGTAGGCGTGTTGGCTTTCAAATTCGATTCCGACGATTCCGGAGACGGTATAACCATGAGTTGTACGCAATCTACCTTGAAGCTAATGTTGTAAGAAAAATCAAGCTTGGTAGACTCTGGTGGGCGGACACCTACCTCGAATGAGCGCAGAGGAACCCGCCCGGAAAGTCCTTTGTGGCAGGATGCATGGAAGGAGACAGCGCGGCAGACTTTTCTTGTGATGGAGGGATGGCGTAGACCAGGCCGGCCAGAGCCTGGGAGTGCCAAACTGGATGACATCGCCTCGAAATCGGGACTGGAGGAGAGATTTGTTAAATAAGGACATGGCCGGTTCCCGGTTGTAGTGTCGATGATGAGGATGATTGCCTTTCAAAAACAAACATTTAATAACAGCTCGATACTCAATTTTGTCCATTTTCACAATAACCACATTAACTCACTCAAACGACTGTCAAATAAAAATTACGCATCCAAAATGGCTGAAATTTTGGTGAGTAACTCCCAAAAGACGCATAACTACATTTACTAGGTTTTATTGAAGAGTACTGGTATCTTCACGTTGAGGTCGGAAACTTTGCAGCCCACCCTCCTATTAACTAACTGGCATCTTCACAAACCCTCTAAATTCGATATATTTATATTTTTTTCACAACCGATTTTGTTTTTTATAATGTTGATCATATTTTTTGGCTGTTTTTGTACTATACATATATTCTTAAATGTTTGACTTTTCTTTTAAGTTGGATACCAAAAATTAAAAAAAAAAACGCATAAACAAAACACAAATAAGAAATAAAATGAGAAATATTAATTAGGTACGGGGTATGGGAAAGAAAGTATACCCGCCTGTCACGCGGGAGACCGGGGTTCGATTCCCCGTCGGGGGGCCTCTGGCGCAAGACTAATGACCTTGCCCGGAAAAAAGAAATCATTATGGAAAATTTAACAAGCCTCAGGACTTGCTAAATAAGGCCAAGACCGGTTCCAGGTTGTAGTGCCGAATGATGATGATGATGGGAAAGAAAAGAGCTGTGCCTAAGAGGTATACTACGAGGGCAGGTCTTTAAATCTTTAGGAAATGAGGACGATTTTCTTTTATTTCCGCTGACCTAATAATGACGCACAATACTGCCTGTTTTTCGTCTGCCCCTTTCTAAATGGTCAATGAAGAAAATACCATGTGCATTCCCAAACACAGTAGCCATAACCTTTCCTGCTGATTTCACCATCTTTGCCTTCGTTGGAGCCCGTTCACCTTTAGCAATGCACTGTTTTGACTGTTCTTTGGTCTCGGGGGGGTAGTGGTGTATCCGCATTTCATCTACACTTACTAATCTGTGCAGAAGCTCACCTAGGTTGTGACGCATCCGCTCCAAAAGTTTTCAGCTGAGAGCAATTGCGGGACCCATCTCGCAGATATTTTTTTCATACCCGATTTATGATGCAAAATTGAAACATGAAACTAACTGAAAATTGATAGATACCTAGTGAGGAATAAAGCTTACTAAAAACAGACCATTAGCGATGCTACGAGCGCCATCGTAGGCATTTCTTAGGACTTATTGGCCTATTCTCGTATATCTGGGGACGTGAAGTCAATAGTCTACTGCCAGTTGAGATGAGATCGGTCTCTCTTAGATTTATCTCTTTCAATAATCACCATTCTAAAACGTAGGCGGTCTGGGACATTGGAGATGGCGTTACCTTGGTGAATTCGTTTATCCCTGGCATGGTAAATAATAAAGACTCCATTTTGGTCTTGGATAAGTCTTATGGCGTATTGCGACGATAGTGAAGAACGTGTGATTCGAACTGACGCGATGACGGTTAGAATCACTAAAAATGTAACCAATGCTCAACACATCAGGCCACTACCACATGTACGAATTCAATTTCTAAGTACACTCAACTGTTGTGGAATTTCTATGTTATTATTACTTGGTATACTCTGCTGGTGCATTTTCTTATTCGATTTTCTTTCGGTGTTGTTCACTAGTTGCTTGCATATTGTGTGTGTATCTGTTTGAAACGCCACCCTACTCCCTCCTAAGTAACTGTGTTACGATCAACTTCGTATGCAAACTACGGAGCGAGGAACGAGCGAGCGAGAGGACGTCGGAGCAGGCGAGTGTGCCGGTACTCTATGCGGAAGTCGTGATCGAGTAGTAAAGTTCTGTTTACCTATGGGAAATTGTGTGTTGTGTGTATACGGATCACGTCGGGTTGTTGCGTTAAGCAAGGATAGTGAAGACGGTGATTTGAATATACGATGAAACGAGTGAAAAGCGAAGCATTAAAGCATCAGGCTATTGGTGGCGTGTACGAATTCGATTTCTAAACTCAAGTACACTCAACTGATGTGGAATTGGTATGTTATTATTGCTTGTGTTGCACTCCGCGCCGTGCTTTATCGTAACTCGAGAGAAGAGTGCGAAGGGTGTGACTGAGAAAATGAAAGGCCAAAAGGACTTAGTAAACATAAGAATAGTTAGTTGTAATGGTGTTCAGATTAAATGTTTGTTTTGATCGGACATACGGCCAGCGGTTCGGCCTCTGTAATGGTACTGCTGCATTCGGCCAGCGGCTCGGCCTCTGGAATGCTACTGATCCCGAAATTGAAAAGCACTGCCCTTTTATAGTTTTTGCAGTTAACTTTTGTCAACTATTTTATTGTCGAAATTCTCAGAAGCACACATAATGACTTAGTGCGTTTCAATTTGAATTGTGTTCTGGGAATTTGTTAGAGGCTTTAGTTGGATGGGTTCTAGGAAGGGAAATCATCAAATGCGTTTTGAATTTAGCATTTCATGATGTCAAGGTTTTTAGGAATTGAGTCAATGTATGATGAATTAACTTTTGGTTAAATTCGTTGTACATGTGACTCAATATGGAATTTGAATATGAAGCAATGGAAAATTTGGTGTTTGGGTTTATTATGTGGAATTGAATCAATGTGCGACAAATTGACTTTTGGTTTAATCTATCGCTCATTGATTCAATATGAAATTGGGATTTGCGTTATGGGATTGTTCGATGATATTGGGGATTTAGATAGGGGTAGCGATTTAGGATCGCTACACTTGGTATACTCTGCTGGTGCATTGTCTTATTCGATTTTCTTTCAGTGTTGTTCACTATTCGGCTGCATATTGTGTGTATCTGTCAGAAACGCCACCCTACTCCCTTCACAGTAACATTGTTACGATCAACTTCGTATGCAAACTATGAGCGAGGAACGAGCGAGCGAGAGGACGTCGGAGCAGCCGAGTGTGCCGGTGCTCTAAGCGGAAGTCGTGATCGAGTAGTAAAGTTCTGTTTACCTATGGGAGATTGTGTGTTGTGTGAATACAGATCACGTCGGGTTGTTGCATTAAACAAGGATAGTGAAGACGGTGATTTGAATATACGATGAAACGAGTGAAAATCGTAGCATTAAAGCATCTGGCTATTGGCCGCGTGTACGAATTGGATTTCTAAACTCAAGTACACTCAACTGATGTGAAATTGCTATGTTATTATTGTTTAGTATACCCTGCTGGTGCATTTTTTATCCGATTTTCTTTCGATGTTCTTCACTATTTGCTTGTATATTCTGTGTGTATCTGTTAGAAAGGCCACAGTCTTTTCCTATCCAAGAATGGGGAACCCTTCTGGGCGAATAAATCTATTCTGGAGAGTACTCTCCAGATACACATCATTAGGATAGAATGCTCCCAAAATAAGAATATTTTCACCGCACATTGCCCTGGCAATGTGGCCACGAATAATTTTGATAATGAAACTATCTACCCTGTTTAATCCATATTTGTCATATAGGACTGTATTGTGGTAGAACTTCCTATGTTGCGACTGTGGGGTTCTATACAAACTACACAATAGTCACATAATGTTTAGCTTAGAACGTCTGCGTATGGCCTGTAAGTTATAGTATAAGATAACTAATTGTACACATAACATATGGCTAGACCTTACACTGTAAGCCCATTATTAATTTAAACCCATTGTGACTGATATAGTACAATAGAACAATAATGGATGGACTTCCGGTTCCTTGCCTTCTTCTTGTTCGAGCAGTCACGGCGGGTGGACGTAAGAAAGAAATTAAAATTGTGAATGCCGATAATTTAAATAAAAATATAATTGTTAAGTAAGCTAGAAATTAAGCATTTTTTGGCTAGCCTATAATTTAGAATCTAAGAAAATAAAATGGAAATAAAAGATGTTGCAAAAATTAATGAAACAAAGGATATAAATAAATGTTTAAAAATAGTTTTTAAAAATTATTGTTGTATAACAATTATTTGTTTATTACCGCGTTAGAAGGTTTCGCCCCTCGAGAACTTTCGCTTGCCCACCCCATGGACAATTTTTGAGCGAATGTCCTTTTTTTCATCTCTTTCCTATTTCACTTTTAGTAATCATCACACAAATTTTAAAACATTATATTAATGAATGTTGCAATGGAGCTATGCACACTTCTCTATTTAGTTGCCACAAACAAATGTTTTACTGTTTACAGTTTCGTGATACAAATTACAAACGTTTCTAAGATACGTTGTTCCAACTCTGTCTTAAAATATACATTTCTTTGTCGCCCGGAGGAGAACATTTTTTCGTGGAAAAAATCAGTGTTGTGCAGACAATATTCCGGACATCGCTCAAGTTAACTTCGTCATTTTTGTTCTTCCTCACCAAGTTCAAAAACCATTGACCAGAGCGACAACCTAGGAAGGCAGGGCGTCATGATGAATTCCCCGAGATTTCAATGTACACGTGTTCAAGGCCAATGGTCATCGGTAGTCTTTTTCATATCCTCTTTCTCTTCCTCTTACTCTCTTCTCATTGTCATCCTTCTTCTTTTCTTGTTCTTCTTTTTTTCCGCTGGCAATGTGCGCACGTTAAGCAAAATAAAATTCAAATGTTCTTACTGAAAGCTACGAACAGGGCTGTATTGGGAGGGGAACGCGGTGGAACGACGTTCCCTTACCTTTTTTCAGAATCGGAACGCGTTCCAGTAATTTTTTAGTAGAAATTTTTTTAATTGCAAATAAAATTTATATTTTAAATTGGCGAATTTGAAAAACATTTCAAAAAATATGTTAAGTAACAGCGTATTTATATTGCTTTTTGTGTTAATTCATATATTTATTTAATTTATTTAAGTGTTAGTTTACTTAATGATATAATTTGTTTGTTTGCCTTGTGTGTAAACCCAATTCGGTTTCGGAGGTGTAGACTTTCACAAGTTTCGAAGTCGAACGCCGTCGAGGTCGAATTGCGGTGTCAGCGTTGAGAGGAGGAGAAACAGTTTGTTTTTAAAAGAATTAGAGAGAGGTCAGCGGAAAAGTGAGATATTCTGAGGAAATTTAAATATTTTAAAAGATAAAAATATTTTTTAGTGCTAATTAAATAATTTAAGTTAAAAAAATATATCAGCTACTAAAAATTTAAAATGAGCGAAAAACGTAAACAATCCACTTTGGGCAGTTTCTTTGTAAAAAAAACTTAAAAAGCAACAAGAAGAAAATGTACAAGTGCTCGAAACTAAGGAAAATCAAATGAATATTCCATCAACATCAACATCCCTAGTAATAAACTGGCCGAGTATTTGGACTGCAGATATGTGCTTTGAAGAGAAAAAAGAAAAAACTTGGCTAAAATGCGATTCCGGAAAATTAGGATGTCTGAGTTGTTCGGCTATTCAAAATTTAGGACCTTTAAAGGCGCAGGGGGCCAAAGAATGGAGTGACACTCAGGTATCAGATTATGGAAAGGATAAAGCTGCACAACTAACTTCTATGCGAAAAAAAATTCACAAACATTGTAACAGTATTTCACATACAACAGCTGAGAGAATCTTAAAAGAGGCAGACGAGCAAAAGCTTGAAATTATTGTAGATAAGTTGAATGATTCTGAAATTTGTAGCACCAGTAAGGTTTTTAGAACTGCTTATTATATTGCTAAACATGATCGTCCATATTCTGATCATTTTGATTTATTAAAACTTCAGGAAATGAATGGATCTAATATAGCTCGCGGATTACGATCTAGATTTAGTGCTACAGAAATAATTGATCATATAGGAATTCAAATAGTAAAAGTTGAAGGAAACTTATCTATTATCATAGATGAATCTAACACTTTAAGTAAAAAGTCAGGTCTTATTATATATTTAAAATGCGAGATCGATAAAATGAAAGATCCTCATTTCTTGTTTCTTGATTTAATTGAACTGCAGGATCAAACAGCTAACACCATAACAGAGGTTCTCTTAAAATGTTTGGAGAAAAATGGTTTTGGTGATAATTATTTAAAACACCATTTAATTTCATTTACAAGCGATGGGGCCAGTGTTATGTTAGGAAGAAAATCTGGAGTAGGAACAAGCCTAACACGGAAATATCCGAATCTAATTACATGGCATTGTCTAAACCATAGGCTCGAATTGTCGGTAGGAGATGCTATTTCTGAGGTTAATGGGGTTAATAATTTTCAAATATTTATGGACAAGTTATACTCCTTATATAGTCAATCTCCGAAAAACCAAAGAGAAATTGAAACATGTGCAGCTGCGCTCGGTGTGGAAATTAAACGTATTGGACGTATTTTTAACGTCAGATGGGTGGCCAGCTCCTTTAGGACTGTATCAGCAGTTTGGCAGAATTGGTCATCTTTATCCCACCATTTCGAAAATGCGAGTAAAGACAATAACCGCACTAAGACGGAACAATCCATGTTTAATGGATTATATAAAAGAATATCATCGACACAATTTATTCAAAATTTGCCCTTAATGTATGATTTCTATTCGAGCTATCTATTCTATCAGAAGCATTACAAAAAAGAGAAACTTCAATCGTATATGCAGACAAATTGATTCGCCGCATAATCATTTATTTAGAACATTTAAAAAATCCTGAGAAAGGAAAGAAGTCGTTGGAAGCAGCTTCTGCTTGTGAAATACTGCAATTATCTTCAATTACGTTAACAGATAATACAATGGCAAAATTGATTCACAGAAATCAATTCCTAATTAGTATTATTAATAATATGAGGAATAGGCTAAACATCACATCAGCAAGTTGTTTAGATTCAGACGGAATTTTGTATTCCGACAGTTCCGACATTGTTAAAGAATTGCGAATTCTTGAACCAACCGAATGGCCATCTGAATTTAATTTGGAATTTGGAGAAAAGGAAGTATAATCTCTCTGCCAACGCTTTAATTTACCCTTGGGGAAAACATTAAATGCCTTTAGAGATTACTTGGCTTGTGGTGGTCGTAACATTTCAGACGATTTGGAAACTTTAAAAAAATATTCTAAAATTATAGCCTGCAGTTCTTCAAAATGCGAGCGTGGTTTTAGCAGCATGCATTTAATTGTAACGGAAAGAAGATCACGCATTTTAATTGATCATGTTGCAAATTTATTGTTTATTAAACTTCATGGACCATCCTTGGAATTTTGGAATCCAATTTTCTACGTAAAAACCTGGTTGCGTTCTAATCGATCCGCTACTGACCAGCAAACTAAAAGAGCAGGGGCAAATGATAAAAATGTGTGTGATCCTATTTGGGAGTTTTTGTAGTACACCATAAGTGTACTACACAATAATAATATCTTTCTGATTTTCATCTTTTTTTGAATTTCTTTTTTTGTGTTCGTTAATATTTTGTATAGTAAGAATAAGAAAAAATTAAAACTTACATGGAAAAAAATAGTTTGCTGAAAATACGATGTTTTTTTGCTCCCACTATGCGTTCCCTTACTTCTTATTTTACCAATACATCACTGCCTACGAAGTCATGAAGAGCCAATCAGATATATTTAAATATTAGTGATTTCCGTTTGCTATGTTTCACTACTTTTAACGCACAGCAAACCCGCTAACCAAAATCCTTCTAAGGCTGGAATGAGGTTTTTAAATGTGGTACAGAACAGCGACGACCAAAGGAGCAGTCCTTTAATGACCACACTGAAATAAATGGCCCCAAGCTGGAGTTTTTGCATTTTTATGGTTTGCTTTGAAGCGCCTTCTATCGCATAAGACTTGCAGCAGATTGTACGTGTAAAATCCTCTGCAGTTGCATTACAAACAAGCTTGACTTAGCAAATAAAAGTCTATTGACGGCAGTAGTAGGGTTATAGGGCTTCCGGGACAGTTTCTGGCTCAAAATTCTATTTATAGACATGATGACTCATCACATCCGAAAGCTGTATGTCAAGGTTGGTGGGTGGCGAAGGCAGTTTGTGGGAGTGATTCATGGTTGGCGGGGGGTTGTGGGTTCTTATCAAGGTGTAGTAATTGCTGTTGTGTGTGTAGTACGTTTCTTATCAGGGATAGTAATTGCTGTTCTTATCAAGGTGTAGTAATTGCTGTTGTGTGTAGTACGTTTTCTTATCAGGGGTAGTAATTGTTGTTCTTATCAAGGTGTAGTAATTGCTGTTCTTATCAGGGGTAGTAATTGCTGTTGTTTGTAGTATGTTTCTTATCGGAAGTAGTAATTGTAGTATTTTGTAGTGTTCTTATCAGGGGTAGTAATTGCTGTTGTGTGTAGTATGTTTCTTATCAGGTGTAGTAATTGTTGTTCTTATCAGGAGTAGTAATTGATGCTCTTATCAGGTGTAGTACTTGCTGTTCTTATCAGGGGTAGTAATTGATGCTCTTATCAGGTGTAGTAATTGCTGTTCTTATCAGGTGTAGTAATTGCTGTTGTTTGTAGTATGTTTCTTATCAGGTGTAGTACTTGCTGTTCTTATCAGGGGTAGTAATTGATGCTCTTATCAGGTGTAGTAATTGCTGTTCTTATCATTGTTGTAGTTTGTAGTACGGTTCTTATCGGGTGTAGTAATTGCTGTTCTTATCAGGTGTAGTAATTGTTGTAGTTTGTAGTATTCTTATCGGCAGTAGTAATTGTTGTTCTTATCAGATGTAGTAATTTGAGTATCGGGGCTTTTTGTTAATGGATTGTCGGGCTTTTTGCTAATGGTTTGTGCTTTTTTTGTTGAGTCATTGGATAGAGTAATATATATGGGAATTTTGTGTTGTTCGTGTATTTGTATGGAAATGGTTCATCATCGTCATGGAAATTTTTGGTGATTCTTTATAGCGATTCTGGCTCAGTTTTTGTATGGGAAAAAAAAAGCCATGCGCATATATGGTAATTCCGGAAGTGGCCCCTTAGGAAATGAGGTAATCGGAGGGGGGCGGTTGATTCATGATCGTTGTCTTTGTGTGATCGATATTTTTTCAATTTGAGGTGTGTGATTCATGGTTGTTTTGGTCTGTTGTATATTTGTTATCAGGTGTCAACATCTTCAGTGAGTCGTGGATTTGTACTTGTTATCTCGGTAAGTGAATTATGTATTAGGTTTGGGTGATTAGCGTTCAAGGTTAATTGTGTGACATGAGCAGATGGTATTTTTAATTTGGGTGTGTGAATAGGTGATAGGTGATTCATGATTGTTTGGTAGTGAATATATTATTATTTAGTCATTGAGTTTGAGTAATATATATGGGCATTTTTTAGGATGATTCTATGGTGAAATTGGTGTATGTTTTAGCTGTTTCTTAATATATGGAAATTTTTTGGTTGTTCTATATGCTTTTAGACTATCGGGCTTTTTGCTATATATATATTGAATATGGGCTATTTTTAGCGCTACAATTTTGAGTTTTTATATGGATATATTGTTAATTGCATACTTTAGGGGATACGCATTATTCATATGATATATTAAATTCTTTGTGCTTTGGCTTTTGTTTCGGTTAAAGTTTGGAGTAGGTTAATTGAGGGACAAAAATATAGTAATAGTGTTGTTATCAATTGTTTTAATTTTGTTCAGATGTGGTTCATGGATGTTTGGCTTGTTGTGTATTTGTTATCAGGTGCGTATATCTTCAGTGGGTTGGAGATTTGTACTTGTTATCAGTATTTTTTTTTTTTTTTTTTTCAATTTGAGGTGTGTGATTCATGGTTGTTTTGGTCTGTTGTGTATTTGTTATCAGGTGTGTACATCTTCAGTGGTTCCTGGATTTGTACTTGCTATCTCGGTAAGTGAATTATGTATTAGGTTTGGATGATTAGCGTTCAAGGTTAATTGTGTGACATGAGCAGTTGGTATTTTTGAATTGTGTGTGAATATGTGATAGGTGATTCATGGTTGTTTGGCAGTGAATATATTATTATTATTAGTCATTGAGCTGAGTATTATAAGGGAATTTTTTAGGTGATTCTATCTTGAAATGGATGTATGTTTTAGCTGATTCTATTTTGAAATGGGTGGATGTTTTTTTCTTAGAACAGCTCATTTGCCCATGAAAAAAATTCTCTAAGACGCAACCTAAGCCAGTACCCAGCAACTCCGTTAACAAGGTGAGGCTCGGGCTTTTTGCTCTATACTGAAATGCTACTATTTGATAGTAAATCTATGTTGAAATGGAGTTTTTTGTTATATTGAATATGTGCTTTTTTGGGGATTGTCTGGGGTGCTAAAGGCTTTTTATGAATATATTCACTTGGCAGTAAATCTATGCTGAAATATATATAGAAATACAGGATTTAAATTTGAAAAAAAGAAGAAAAAATCAAAAATCAACATCATCAACTGGTGAGTTACCTTATTTATATATTAATTGTTATTCCTTTTTTTTTTTTTTTTGACGCGGTGCTAGTATTTATTTTTGTGTATTGTATCGTGAGTCTAGCAATAATAATAATAATAATAATCCCGATGTTTTTGCTATTGCTGCATAATGTATGGAAATGGTTCATCATCATCCTCGTCGTTATCAGTTGTGTATATGAATAGGTGATAGGTGATTCATGATTGTTTGGCTTGTTGTGCTGTTATCGTTTGTAGTAAAATAGAGGCGTGTTATCAGTAGTTGTTCGTGGTTTTATATGGAAGTGATTCATTGCCGTTTGGGATTCTTTCTTATCTCAGTATGTGAATTAAGTCTTAGGGTTGGATGATCAGCGTACAAGGTTAAAGTTTGGAGTAGGTTAATTGTATGACATGGTTGGTTGTCGATTTGTCTGGAAGTTGAGGGTTTTTATATATTATTATTAGTCATTGAGCTGAGTAATATATATAGGAATTTTTGTTGTTCGAGGGATATGGTATGGAAGTGATGATATAAGACTTAGATTTGGATGATCACAGCGTTCAAGGTTAAAGTTTGGGGATAGGTTAATTGTATGGAAGTCATTCGTAGTCATTTGACGTCGTGGTTTTTGGGATTCTTTCTTATCTCAGCATGTGAATTAAGTCTTAGGTTTGGATGATCAGAGTTATTTTCTAATCTGTATTTATTGGTATATTGTTCGAATGTTTTTATTATTATCTAGTGTGGTTATATTAGGCTGTTGTTGTTGCTGTATTTAGTTTATTGTTATAATGATGTTATGTTTTATTGTTCAAAGTTTTGAGATCTTTTGAAAGTTCTTTGTTTGCTTATAATCATATGAGGATATTTTTGAAAAGCACAGGCAGTTTTTATATGGATATATTAGTATGTGTAGACTTTTTTTAGCGCTACAATGTTGTTAATAGCGAATATATTATTATTAGTCATTGAGCTGAGTATTATAAGGGAATTTTTTTGTAGCTTGCTGTTATATTAATTATGTATATGTGTGTATGTGTGTGTATTGATGGGCAAATATCTGAATTTCACCTGTTGAGCTGTTGTCAGTTGTACACATCTTGGATTGTAGTGGAGGTGTTGTTAGCATTAGTTGTTCGCGGATTTGTATGGAAGTGATGAATTAAGTCTTAGGTTTGGGTGATCAGCGTTCAAGTTAAAGTTTGGGGTAGGTTAATTGTGTGACATAGATGTTCGTGGATTTGTATGGAAGTGATTCATTATCGTTTGGCGTAGTGGTTTGGAATTCTTTTTTATCTCAGTATGTGAATTAAGTCTTAGGTTTCAATGATCAGCGTTCAAGGTTATAGTCAGGAGAGAAAGAGAGAAAGTGAGAAAGAGAAAGAGAGACTATTTGTGGACGAATGAGATGTGTGTATGCATAATAATGAATGAATTTCGGTATAGATAAGACCATCTTGACTAGTTAGAAATCATTGTGTCACTAAACCATTAAAGAAAAACACAAAAAGGTTCCATTGTGGTATATATTTGGCTGAGCAGGAAAATTGTTGCCATAGGATTAAAACAAAAAAACAACAACAAAAACGGTAAGTTAACACCTATCATGAACCATTTTTAGGATTTCTAATTTATTTCTTCAAATGTTATGTATTAGATTCGAGGGATTTTTATCATCGAGACAGCTGTTGTTTTTTTTCTGAAAGCATAACAAAGCAAAAGAATTAACAGTAAATTTTTCATTACTTTTTTAGAGAAATATGTCTGCTAACGAGGTCAACACCAGCAACAACTACAATATTAACAATAATAATGTCAGAAAAAGACTGAGGCAATTTTTGGAGGAACGACAACAACAACAACAACAACAACCTGCAAAGAAATTAAAACAACAGATCTATAAAAGATGCTTGTTTTGTGATGAGGATGTTGAGGGACGGCTTTGGGTCCAACATCATAGAAAAAATACCCACAAAGCAAACGCCCAACAAGCTCTTAATGAAAACGTCTCCTTAATAGCAAGCGCATTCCAAAATCGTATCAAAATATTTGCCATTACCAACAAAGATGAGAGTATGGTAAATGTGAATACGTTATTTGAAAAAAATATTCCATTGATTAACGAGTTACTACAAGATGAATTGAAAGTTTTGAAAGCTTTTAAATTTAGTATGGAGCTTTTTGCTAACTTTGCGAAACTACCCAAAGAATGTGAAGAGACAATGCAAATAGATATAAAAAGCATGCAAACTAAAATGTACACGATTGCGAAAGAGGAAGACATAAGAGAAAATTTGAGCACGGCAATTGAAATTATCAAAGCAAAATTGGAAGAGTTCCAAGAAAAAGATAGCGGATGGGCGTTGGCAGCATTTCAGAGGATCGAAATTAACATCAACAAATACGAGCCATTTCGAGCTTGATAGATAAGGGCCGATATAATAAATCTTTTAAAGAACTTGTAGCTGCATCAAACAAGAATAAATAAAATGTATTTATGTATTAAAATTAATTGATGTTTTTTCCCTTTGGCTAATTTTGTGGGCAAATTATTCGAATATTGGTCATTCATTTTCCCCCCATGAGTCTTAGAATATCAAATATAACCCCACCAATATATGTGAATTTTCGGCTGTAAGTTGCTTCTTAATGTATGGGAAATGTTTTGTTGATTCTATCTGCTTTTGCCTTTGGTTTGTGCTTTTGATAATGGTTTGTGTCTTTGATCGCCAGACTTTCGGGTGGGTTGTCTCAGTTGTTGGGGGTGTTTTTCCTTTTTATGAATATACCACTTGGCAGTAAATCTAATTTTATGAATATATACCACTTGGCATTAAATCTGGTTTGAAGTGGTTTGTGCTTTTGCTAATGGCTTGTGTCTTTGATCGCTAGACTTTCGGGTGGGCTGTCTCAGTTGTTGGGGGGCTGTTTTTCTTTTTATGAATATACCACTTGATAGTAAATCTAATTTTATGAATATATACCACTTGACATTAAATCTGGTTTGAAGTGGTTTGTGCTTTTGCTAATGGTTTGTGTCCTTGGTCGCTAGACTTTCGGGTGGGTTGTCTCAGTTGTTGGGGGCTGTTTTCCTTTTTATGACTATACCACTTGATAGTAACTCTAATTTTATGAATATATACCACTTGGCAGTAACTCTATGCTGAATTGGTTTAATGCTTTTGATCTCTAGACTAGCAAGCCTTTTGCTATATATATATATTGAATATAGACTATTTTTAAAGCCACAATTTTGAGTTTTTATATGGATATATTGTTAATTGCATACTTTAGGGCTACGCATTGTCCATATAATATATTAAATTCTTTGTGCTTTTGGTTTTTTTTTTATGAATATACCACGAGCCAACGAATGATTATTCAAGTCCATATTGGTCAAAAAAAAGTGTTGATATAAAAAAAAAGGGTGTTGTTGTCCAATCCCTTGACCTTGGAATCTATATTAAATTCTTGATTTCTAAGTGTTTTTTAGTGAGTCGTCATTACTCTTATCTTATTTTGCATCCAGTATCACGACCAAATACTGATTTCTATATAGTAAGTTGTTGTTCATTATTCTGATCCCTTGACCTTGGATGCTATATCAAATTCTTGATTTCTAATTCTTATTTTTCCATAGAACAATTTTTTCTAAGTACAAATGATTATTCAAGTCCATATTGAACATAAAAATGTGTTGTTATCAAAAAACATATGGCTGCTTATCAAATCCCATGACTTTGGATGCTATATCAAATTCTTGATGTCTAAGTGGTTTTAGTGAGTCTCCATTATTCTTATCTTACCTATATGAATAAAACCGCTGATCATTGTTCTTTAAACATTAAAATTAATTGAGGCAATTTTTTCCATGAGTCTTGGAGGATCAAATATAGTCCACCGTAACATCATATGATAAGACCTGCTTACATCATTGAAGAGTTATCAGAGAGGGATAGTTATAATACAGCCTGTTTGCAATCGCCCTGTTTAAAGAAACCGCCTGTTTGGAATCGCCCTGTTTAAAGAAATCGCCCTGTTTGGAATCGCCCTGTTTGAAAAAACCCGCCTGTTTGGAATCGCCCTGTTTAAAGAAATCGCCCTGTTTTAACCGCCCTGTTTGAAGAGACAGCCTGTTTGGAGCCGCCCTGTTTGAAGAGACAGCCTGTTTGGAACCGCCCTGTTTAGAGCCGCCCTGTTTGAAGAAACCGCCTGCTTGGAACCACCTGTTTATAATACAGCCGATACATAGAGATCTGTTTACTGCTTTGATTCGATGTGGCATCAGAGAGGGGAGGTTATAATACACTCAGTATGTCTTTGAATGCAAACCATCTAATGGGTACGATGACGCATATTTCCTTGGATTAGGTGTGATAGAACTTTATGTGTTACTAATCGTTCGCCGGCTCAAACAAGTTCGGGATTCCTTTTGATATTACAGAGGAAATTTAGTTATTCGACTATCTAGATCATTTTAGCAAAGGTCGTTCTATGAGTCCCGGCAGGTCTGGGTCTTAAGGTCATTGGATTGGACAACAACACCCGTTTTTTATATCAACACTTTTTTTGACCAATATGGACTTGAATAATCATTCGTTGACTCGTGGTATATTCATAAAAAAGCCAAAAGCACAAAGAATTTAATATATTATATGGACAATGCGTAGCCCTAAAGTATGCAATTAACAATATATCCATATAAAAACTCAAAATTGTGGCGCTAAAAATAGGCTATAGTCAATATATATAGCAAAAACCTCGCTAGTCTAGAGATCAAAAGCATTAAACCATTTCAACATAGAGTTACTGCCAAGTGGTATATATATATTCATAAAATTAGATTTACTGTCAAGTGGTATATTCATAAAAAGGAAAAACACCCCCAACAACTGAGACAACCCACCCGAAAGTCTGGCGATCAAAGACACAAACCATTATCAAAAGCACAAACCAAAGGCAAAAGCAGATAGAATCAACAAAACATTTCCCATACATTAAGAAGCAACTTACAGCCGAAAATTCACATATATTGGTGGGGTTATATTTGATATTCTAAGACTCATGGGGGGAAAATGAATGACCAATATTCGAATAATTTGCCCACAAAATTAGCCAAAGGGAAAAAACATCAATTAATTTTAATACATAAATACATTTTATTTATTCTTGTTTGATGCAGCTACAAGTTCTTTAAAAGATTTATTATATCGGCCCTTATCTATCAAGCTCGAAATGGCTCGTATTTGTTGATGTTAATTTCGATCCTCTGAAATGCTGCCAACGCCCATCCGCTATCTTTTTCTTGGAACTCTTCCAATTTTGCTTTGATAATTTCAATTGCCGTGCTCAAATTTTCTCTTATGTCTTCCTCTTTCGCAATCGTGTACATTTTAGTTTGCATGCTTTTTATATCTATTTGCATTGTCTCTTCACATTCTTTGGGTAGTTTCGCAAAGTTAGCAAAAAGCTCCATACTAAATTTAAAAGCTTTCAAAACTTTCAATTCATCTTGTAGTAACTCGTTAATCAATGGAATATTTTTTTCAAATAACGTATTCACATTTACCATACTCTCATCTTTGTTGGTAATGGCAAATATTTTGATACGATTTTGGAATGCGCTTGCTATTAAGGAGACGTTTTCATTAAGAGCTTGTTGGGCGTTTTCTTTGTGGGTATTTTTTCTATGATGTTGGACCCAAAGCCGTCCCTCAACATCCTCATCACAAAACAAGCATCTTTTATAGATCTGTTGTTTTAATTTCTTTGCAGGTTGTTGTTGTTGTTGTTGTTGTCGTTCCTCCAAAAATTGCCTCAGTCTTTTTCTGACATTATTATTGTTAATATTGTAGTTGTTGCTGGTGTTGACCTCGTTAGCAGACATATTTCTCTAAAAAAGTAATGAAAAATTTACTGTTAATTCTTTTGCTTTGTTATGCTTTCAGAAAAAAAACAACAGCTGTCTCGATGATAAAAATCCCTCGAATCTAATACATAACATTTGAAGAAATAAATTAGAAATCCTAAAAATGGTTCATGATAGGTGTTAACTTACCGTTTTTGTTGTTGTTTTTTTGTTTTAATCCTATGGCAACAATTTTCCTGCTCAGCCAAATATATACCACAATGGAACCTTTTTGTGTTTTTCTTTAATGGTTTAGTGACACAATGATTTCTAACTAGTCAAGATGGTCTTATCTATACCGAAATTCATTCATTATTATGCATACACACATCTCATTCGTCCACAAATAGTCTCTCTTTCTCTTTCTCACTTTCTCTCTTTCTCTCCTGACTATAACCTTGAACGCTGATCATTGAAACCTAAGACTTAATTCACATACTGAGATAAAAAAGAATTCCAAACCACTACGCCAAACGATAATGAATCACTTCCATACAAATCCACGAACATCTATGTCACACAATTAACCTACCCCAAACTTTAACTTGAACGCTGATCACCCAAACCTAAGACTTAATTCATCACTTCCATACAAATCCGCGAACAACTAATGCTAACAACACCTCCACTACAATCCAAGATGTGTACAACTGACAACAGCTCAACAGGTGAAATTCAGATATTTGCCCATCAATACACACACATACACACATATACATAATTAATATAACAGCAAGCTACAAAAAAATTCCCTTATAATACTCAGCTCAATGACTAATAATAATATATTCGCTATTAACAACATTGTAGCGCTAAAAAAAGTCTACACATACTAATATATCCATATAAAAACTGCCTGTGCTTTTCAAAAATATCCTCATATGATTATAAGCAAACAAAGAACTTTCAAAAGATCTCAAAACTTTGAACAATAAAACATAACATCATTATAACAATAAACTAAATACAGCAACAACAACAGCCTAATATAACCACACTAGATAATAATAAAAACATTCGAACAATATACCAATAAATACAGATTAGAAAATAACTCTGATCATCCAAACCTAAGACTTAATTCACATGCTGAGATAAGAAAGAATCCCAAAAACCACGACGTCAAATGACTACGAATGACTTCCATACAATTAACCTATCCCCAAACTTTAACCTTGAACGCTGTGATCATCCAAATCTAAGTCTTATATCATCACTTCCATACCATATCCCTCGAACAACAAAAATTCCTATATATATTACTCAGCTCAATGACTAATAATAATATATAAAAACCCTCAACTTCCAGACAAATCGACAACCAACCATGTCATACAATTAACCTACTCCAAACTTTAACCTTGTACGCTGATCATCCAACCCTAAGACTTAATTCACATACTGAGATAAGAAAGAATCCCAAACGGCAATGAATCACTTCCATATAAAACCACGAACAACTACTGATAACACGCCTCTATTTTACTACAAACGATAACAGCACAACAAGCCAAACAATCATGAATCACCTATCACCTATTCATATACACAACTGATAACGACGAGGATGATGATGAACCATTTCCATACATTATGCAGCAATAGCAAAAACATCGGGATTATTATTATTATTATTATTGCTAGACTCACGATACAATACACAAAAATAAATACTAGCACCGCGTCAAAAAAAAAAAAAAAAGGAATAACAATTAATATATAAATAAGGTAACTCACCAGTTGATGATGTTGATTTTTGATTTTTTCTTCTTTTTTTCAAATTTAAATCCTGTATTTCTATATATATTTCAGCATAGATTTACTGCCAAGTGAATATATTCATAAAAAGCCTTTAGCACCCCAGACAATCCCCAAAAAAGCACATATTCAATATAACAAAAAACTCCATTTCAACATAGATTTACTATCAAATAGTAGCATTTCAGTATAGAGCAAAAAGCCCGAGCCTCACCTTGTTAACGGAGTTGCTGGGTACTGGCTTAGGTTGCGTCTTAGAGAATTTTTTTCATGGGCAAATGAGCTGTTCTAAGAAAAAAACATCCACCCATTTCAAAATAGAATCAGCTAAAACATACATCCATTTCAAGATAGAATCACCTAAAAAATTCCCTTATAATACTCAGCTCAATGACTAATAATAATAATATATTCACTGCCAAACAACCATGAATCACCTATCACATATTCACACACAATTCAAAAATACCAACTGCTCATGTCACACAATTAACCTTGAACGCTAATCATCCAAACCTAATACATAATTCACTTACCGAGATAGCAAGTACAAATCCAGGAACCACTGAAGATGTACACACCTGATAACAAATACACAACAGACCAAAACAACCATGAATCACACACCTCAAATTGAAAAAAAAAAAAAAAAAAATACTGATAACAAGTACAAATCTCCAACCCACTGAAGATATACGCACCTGATAACAAATACACAACAAGCCAAACATCCATGAACCACATCTGAACAAAATTAAAACAATTGATAACAACACTATTACTATATTTTTGTCCCTCAATTAACCTACTCCAAACTTTAACCGAAACAAAAGCCAAAGCACAAAGAATTTAATATATCATATGAATAATGCGTATCCCCTAAAGTATGCAATTAACAATATATCCATATAAAAACTCAAAATTGTAGCGCTAAAAATAGCCCATATTCAATATATATATAGCAAAAAGCCCGATAGTCTAAAAGCATATAGAACAACCAAAAAATTTCCATATATTAAGAAACAGCTAAAACATACACCAATTTCACCATAGAATCATCCTAAAAAATGCCCATATATATTACTCAAACTCAATGACTAAATAATAATATATTCACTACCAAACAATCATGAATCACCTATCACCTATTCACACACCCAAATTAAAAATACCATCTGCTCATGTCACACAATTAACCTTGAACGCTAATCACCCAAACCTAATACATAATTCACTTACCGAGATAACAAGTACAAATCCACGACTCACTGAAGATGTTGACACCTGATAACAAATATACAACAGACCAAAACAACCATGAATCACACACCTCAAATTGAAAAAATATCGATCACACAAAGACAACGATCATGAATCAACCGCCCCCCTCCGATTACCTCATTTCCTAAGGGGCCACTTCCGGAATTACCATATATGCGCATGGCTTTTTTTTCCCATACAAAAACTGAGCCAGAATCGCTATAAAGAATCACCAAAAATTTCCATGACGATGATGAACCATTTCCATACAAATACACGAACAACACAAAATTCCCATATATATTACTCTATCCAATGACTCAACAAAAAAAGCACAAACCATTAGCAAAAAGCCCGACAATCCATTAACAAAAAGCCCCGATACTCAAATTACTACATCTGATAAGAACAACAATTACTACTGCCGATAAGAATACTACAAACTACAACAATTACTACACCTGATAAGAACAGCAATTACTACACCCGATAAGAACCGTACTACAAACTACAACAATGATAAGAACAGCAATTACTACACCTGATAAGAGCATCAATTACTACCCCTGATAAGAACAGCAAGTACTACACCTGATAAGAAACATACTACAAACAACAGCAATTACTACACCTGATAAGAACAGCAATTACTACACCTGATAAGAGCATCAATTACTACCCCTGATAAGAACAGCAAGTACTACACCTGATAAGAGCATCAATTACTACTCCTGATAAGAACAACAATTACTACACCTGATAAGAAACATACTACACACAACAGCAATTACTACCCCTGATAAGAACACTACAAAATACTACAATTACTACTTCCGATAAGAAACATACTACAAACAACAGCAATTACTACCCCTGATAAGAACAGCAATTACTACACCTTGATAAGAACAACAATTACTACCCCTGATAAGAAAACGTACTACACACAACAGCAATTACTACACCTTGATAAGAACAGCAATTACTATCCCTGATAAGAAACGTACTACACACACAACAGCAATTACTACACCTTGATAAGAACCCACAACCCCCCGCCAACCATGAATCACTCCCACAAACTGCCTTCGCCACCCACCAAACATATCTCAACCTTGACATACAGCTTTCGGATGTGATGAGTCATCATGTCTATAAATAGAATTTTGAGCCAGAAACTGTCCCGGAAGCCCTATAACCCTACTACTGACGGCGATTCCAATAAGATTGTCCAGTACGTGTAGGGCATAAATCCCCTGATCACATTCCAATCAACACTTAAGTGGACAAACGTTTGCTCGCCGCCTAGAGGCAAATACGCTCGTACGTGTGTGAGTGCAATCTTTGTCATCACTTGGATAACCACTTCATATCGGTAAGGGAGTCAGGAAGGACCGGCATGACCAGGAGCCACAGGGCCGCTGTATGAAGGTATCGCAGTTTGATCTGTTTTTTGCTTATTGCTGCAACGCTTGTCAAAACAAACACTTCTGGGACTAAAGGGAAATTTGCTTTTCAACATCCCATCGTCCTTTGTCGCATTTGTTTCTGTTGTTTTTATACACTGTGTGGCTATAATGAGCACAAGTCCAAATACGAGACCTAGTTTTTGTTGAAAACGGGCAACGAATTGTACTTGAAAAAATAATAAATTATCGGAGACAACAAATGCCAGATAGCTGCGTATATTGAGTTCGGATGAGGGAGGTTTTAATTTAGTCCCATTTGGGTATTTTGTGTGTACGCACTCAACATAGGGGCACTGAGGGTCACAACGATAGTTTATATGATGATGACAGGTTTACGATTGAAAATCTTTAAATAAACTATTCTAAAGCGATTGGGTTTTTGTCTATGTTTGTCATGTCATTAATTATGCACAAAAAGGATTTGTTGATGCCTATAAACATCAATTCCTAGTGTGAGCGGAAGAAGGTGAAAATTGAATTGCATCCCATCGCGTAACTTGACAAAACGGTCTAATAAATTCAATTAAAAAACCATTCGCTGGACATATCTCACTATTTAAGGGGGTATTCTGGTCTAGGCGCACGAATTTAACGCAATTTTTCAAGTACTGTAAAAAAAGCGGTCAATATTTTTACTATTAATTTTTTTATACGATGTTTATTAATATTTCAAGATTACTGTATTCTTGAACCATTGAAAGTAACAACTTCAAAATTCAAAAAGTTAGCAGCTGATGAAGTGGGGGATCTCAAAAAGTTGGCACGCGACCATACCCGCGATTCAACCCTCCTAGCAATCTGAAAAAAAAAGATTATTAATTTACAGAAATGCCTCTATCGTTGGAACTAAAAAAAGTCGAAAAACATTTTTTTTTAAGAAAATGGCGACGGCTTGAAAAAATAAATTATTTTTGTACCACTTTTTTTAGATTTTCGAATTTTTTAAAAATAGTTAACATTGAAATTTGGGGATGAGGATAGTTCATGCAATAGAAAAGCCTATAAAGAAGACATATACTAAATTTGAAGTAATTCGGTTCAGTAGAACTTGAAAAATCGTGGGTATTGTTTTAAAAAAGACAGTTTCGAGAAAAACGCGTTTTAAATTTCAGGGCATAGCAGGTTCAATTGACATAATATTGCTAAAGCAGCTTTAACTTCGCCAATTATTGGAATTTTAAAGTTTCCTTTGGACAGCATATTCTTAAAAATATAAACTATAACAAAATATAAAAAGAAAAAAATCGATTTTTTCAAAATCCTAGACCAGAATACCCCTTAAAATTGATTTCTAGTGCAAAACGGCGTACACGCTCGAATTAACAGCTTTCTTTAGTGAATATTTAAGGAGGAAAAAAGCAACGCCTACATACCAAAACGCCACCACATTTTCTTAATAATTTCACTGGAGTATTTCCTCCACTGTTTTTAAAATCACTCAACGTGATTCATCGTAATTTTTTAGTAACTAAATTGACAAGCAATCACTTTAACGCTCCATAATGCGTTGGTCGAACATGCTGGAAACAGTAAGAAAAACCCAGCCTGCTGTCATTAGCTAATGAAGTAACTATATTTTGAGACCGTTAATGAAAACAACAAATAGTACTGTGGGGGCTCTCTAGCCTTAAGCAAAGAACCACCCACAATTCCAACCCCAACTCCCTTGGCAAATCGGCAGTTACCTGCGAACATTTCCACCCCAAGGCCATCGTCATTCCATGCATTAACGCATCGGCAAATTTCCCTGGAAACATTTCAGTTCACATATGTATAATGTAACCATCATAATCAGGGAATGTTATCGTTTCTTTTTGTCGGTTATCCCAGCCTCACATGTGCACAACAATTTTCCTTACATGGACATTGGTTGGCAACCTTTTTGTCCCACGACAAAAGCAACGGCACGCAGCTTGTTAATTCAGCTGCAATATACCCGACCCACGATCCTTTATCCAACCGACAAGCCATCGTCGCTTCTCGCGCTTAGCCACCAAAATTCGAATTCTTCAGCTTACACAACATGCAAACAAAAGAATTCGGTTGTTTCCGCCGGCAGAGATACTATACATAATTCCCATTGTATAAGTATGTATGATTCCTTTTTAGCACCTAATGCTTCTCTAATGAGAAGCAGTGTATATACCCAGCAGCACTCTTGTTTTGCCGTTGTGGGGGTTGTTCCTCAGGAAGCGCGTTTTCTTGTCCTGAAAAGGACGTTGGATCTCTTTATTTGATTGCTCCTGGAACAACACACTTCAGCAAGGGTTCGTTGCCGTGCTTCCTCTGACCCAGAGGGAAGAGCAACGTCCTGATTGTTCGTGGGACGTAACCTAGGGGATAGTGTCCTTATACCCTGCAACCTCAGTACTGGTTCCTGTACCGATTTCTTTGGAGTCGTCCTGGTATATATATATATATATATATATATATATATATAAAGAATCATCCAACGTTGGGTGCCAGCACAAAATTTCAAAAGTAATGAAAGCAGTTTTATTTATTTTGGATTTAGTTTTATTTATTTGTGAAATAACTGCTCTGTGGCAGGAGGATCTAGATACTGCGGCCCGGAGATCACGAAACCATTCCTTTATAAAGGAAAAGGAATCGAAAATTGTATCTCAAAGATACACATTTTCGTGCAACAATCTCGATCTTTTGGATATTTCGAGCGAGATGTTGTGTTTACACAAGATAAGAAATCAATTTCTTGAATTCTTACGAAACCATTACGCAGATGTGTGAATGTATCTGCTTTTGAGTTTTTGTTTGTTTAACTCAATGGAATTTTTAGGATAGAGATAACAATCTCTGAATTTTGGATTTGGGTGATGCTGTGGAGCAAATATAGAACAATAAACGAATATTGGATTCGTTTATTGTGAATTTTAATTTTAATTTTGATTCTGGATTTAATTATGCCGTGGGGGCAAATGTTATGCGATAAACGAGTGTTTGATTCGTTTATTGCGAATTTTGGATAATGTTTGGGTTTTTTCAGGTTTTGATAGGATTTTGGATTAGGAATGGGAGAAAAAGATGGTAGGGCTTTTTGGAGCACTACATCCTCCCCTCCTTGAAAAAAAGAAAATTGATCTTTATGAGATTAATTTTCTGGAAAATGGTGTGATTGGGAATAAGGATGATAGTATCGTGATTCCGTTACATATGCCTGATTTTTTTTTCATTTTAGTTCTATGTATGCAATATTTATTTTCTGAGCTTACAGTACATTTTTTTTTTTTTTTTGATATTTAAAGTGATCAATGATTAAGTTGTAATTACATTTATTAAAAGTGTTATTTACAGTGTTTATGTTATTTTTTTTTTTTCCATTACGTTTAGTAACAATTGTGAGTAATATGTTTTTCATCTTTTTATATAAGAGGTTTTTTTTTTGTTTTTGTTTATAAAGTATTATTATAGGTTTTCCAATTTGTGGTACAATATATATGTAAGTGTTGCGTAAGATTATTAAGGCTTACTATTACAATTTGTGTATTACATATTAATACTGATTACATATTATTTACAGAGCATTTTTTTTTTTTTTTGAGGATTTTTCATTGTCCTTATTTATTTATATAATTTTTTCATGTAGTTTGTACGTAAAATTAAATTCTAGAAATTTTTAAATTTGTTTTGAGTTATACTAAAATTTTATTACAATTTATTCATTACAAAATGTTTTGTACTTATATAAATTCTTATTTTAACATTATTTCGTATTGTAAGTTTTGTTTTATTTATTATTACAAAAATGTTTGTTTGTTTATTTATTTAAGTTAGTGATGGTTGATTAAAATATTTGTATAATACATTTTTCGATAGTCAATATTTGTTTATAGTATAGTTTTGAAACTTCTATTTTTGAAACATATGAGTTATGTGGAGATTTAATTTCTTGTTATATTTTATTTGTTATCTCCTGAATTTATAAATTTTCTTTGTTTATTCTATCAATCTATTTCGTTTTTGAACAATAATTTGTTAAGAGGTGAATTTAACATTATTAGTTGTATATATATTTTTCTTTATAGATATATTTTCTGTTTTGTTTGTTTATTTCGGTTATTTAAAATATTGTATAATATTTACAAGATTATTTATTCGTATAACAGTATTTGAAAAGAAAAATTTTGCAGGCAAATTTTAAATACATTATCGTGGTATTTTCGTACAGTATTACTTTATGATTTTTCTAAGGTTTTTTTTTTTTACGTATATACATTTATTTTTCTTTTTTTTTTTTTGTAAGGTTATCTATACATCTATACATTTATTTATTTCTCTTTTTTTTTTTTTTTAGGTTATCTATACATATATACATTTACTTTCCTTCAACCTTTATTTTATTTATTTTGGGTTTCTTATTTGTGATTGCCTAATCCACAAATGGTTTTATATTATTGTTGTGGACTATTCGGGTTCCTTTTCCTATTCTGAGGATTGAATTTTCTTCGGATAGGATCTTGACAATTTCGTAGGGGCCTTTCCACAGGGAGGTTAATTTGTTAGGTCTTGAGTGATTCTTTAATAGAACCTTGTCGCCAACATTAAATTTCTTACGGCCTACTTTTTGGTCGTAGTATGCCTTAGATTTTTGTTTTTTCTCTATCAGTATTCCCTTAGCTGTACGATAACCATGTTGTAATCGCATTTTTAATTCATTTGCGTAGTGGTCGTAGTTATAAGTGCTTTCGGGGTTTTGTCTGAGAGAACTGGGTATTTCGGCTGGGAAACCATATAGTAATTCATGCGGCGTGTAGCCTGTATTACTGTGGGGTGTAGTATTGTACACAAACATTGCGTAAGGTATCCAGGTGTCCCAAGTGAGAGGATCCTGGTTTACATAGTGGCGGAGGTATTCCACCAGAGTTCTATGGCTCCGTTCTAGTGCTCCATTCGTTTGTGGATGGTAGGGTGCTGTATTGAGTTTTCTCATTTTAAGTAAGGAACAAATGTCCTTAAAAAGTGCGCTGAGAAAATTAGCACCTCGGTCAGTTAATAGAGAAGATGGTATGCCGTGCTGGCAGACGATATTTTCAACGAAAATTCTGGCCACGTCCTTGGTTTCGGCGCTGGCCAGTGCGTAAGCTCCTGAAAATTTAGTCAAATCGTCTTGAAACGTTAGTAGGTATTTATTTCCATTATAGCTGACTGGTAATGGTCCTACTATATCTAAAGCAATTCTTTCGAAAGGTTTTGAGCTTGTTGTGGTTATCTTCATAGGAATTCTAGGATTCCTTCCACTTTTGTTTATCTGGCAGGAAGCACATTTTCGAATATACGCCGCGACGTCAGCGGTCATTGTGCGCCAGTAATATTTTTGCTTCAATCTATTGATAGTTCGGGTGGCTCCTTGGTGTCCTCCGAAAGGTGAGTTATGGTATTCCGCGAGTAACTTTTGTATTTCGTTAGGATCTGTTAAAAGCTTCTTTTTATTGGAGAAAACGTACATTGTCACGTTGAGGTGAGCAAAAGTTTCTTTTAGCAAGTTATTAAGTGTTACTTTTGATTCGTTTTCTATGAAGGGGACTAAAATTCCAATGGAATTGAAATTCCGGTCTTCGCAAATCTTCTTCAGATCAATAAGGGAACTCTTAGCGGTTTCCTGGTCGCTTAGGTTTCTGAAAGGCAATGGCAATGTGATGGCGCATAACCCATCTTGCTCATGAAACGTAATTATACCTACGTCTGGCTTGGTGAAGTTTGGAATTCTTCCTGCCAGGTTTTCTTCCTCAGCAGAGTCTATCAATGGGAGGATTATAATACGTAGTCCAAGTTTCTTCTTGGTATAGATCGACCCTGTTTGTTCTTGCCATACAAGATTGGTAGTATCTTTGTATGATTGTGCAGCCACATCTTCTTCGAGTTTGGCTTTACTTCGTGTGGTGACGAGGATATTATTTTTAATGGGATTGACTGGGGTAGTCGTTGTTATACGGCTGAGAGCATCAGCATTTGCATTTTGCTTTCCTTTTTTATGGACGATTGTGTACTCATACTCTTCGAGTAGAATTCTCCATCGCATAAGTCTGGATGTAGGATCCTTTCGTCCTATAAGCCACTGTAGAGAGCTATGGTCAGTGACTATAGTAAATTTTCGTCCGTAAACGTATGGTCGGAACTGGGCTAGTGCAAAAACGATTGCTAGTAATTCCTTTTCGGATGTTGTATATCGAGTTTCTGCGTCGTTTAAAGTTCGGCTAGCGAAAGCAATAGGTTTATCTTGTCCTATTGTACCTTGAGATAGCACTGCTCCTAACGCAACATTGCTAGCATCCGTAGTTATTATAAACTCCCGGTTAAAGTCTGGATAAGCCAGTATTGGTGGGGTAATAACCTTTCTTTTTAGAGTTGTGAATGCCTCGTCACAAAAGGCATCCCAATAAAATGGAACATTCTTCCTGAGCAATCTGCTTAAAGGTTTTGCCAGTTCGGCGAAATTAGGGATAAATTTTCTGTAGTAGCCTACAAAACCGAGAAAAGATTTTACGTCTTTTTGTTTCTTGGGCGTTGGAAACGTTTTCACCGCTTTAGTTTTTTCTGGATCTGGTTTTATACCTTCCTTTGAAATAACATGCCCCAAGTAGGTGAGCTCTTTCCTTATGAAGTGACACTTTTCTGGTTGTATTTTCAGATTGTGCCTTTGTAATCGCTCGAAAACTCTGGTGAGTCGGGAATTGTGATCGTTCAGATCGTATCCGTAAATTACGATATCATCTACATAGACGAAACATTCTATTCCTTGGAGACCCATGAGTACATTATTCATAAGCCTCTGGAATGTGGCAGGTGCGTTTTTAAGTCCGAAGGGCATTCGATTATATTCGTAATGTCCGAAGGGTGTGCTAAACGCTGTTTTTGCCTTGTCTCTACTGTCCATGCATATTTGGTGGAAACCATTTGCTAGATCTAAAGTGCTAAAATACTTAGCTTTTCCCAGCTGGTCCAAAATATCTGTAATATTGGGCAAAGGATATGCATCTCCGACTGTTAATTTATTGAGTGCTCTAAAGTCGACAACTACTCTCCACCGTTTTGTCCCATCAGGTCCGGCCTTCTTGGGTACTAGTAAGAGAGGGGAATTCCAAGGACTGTAACTTGGTTGTACCACGCCATCCTGAAGCATTTCATTCACTTGTTTGTGGATTTCTTGCTTCGAGCTATCTGGGAGGCGATATGGTCTTATGTAAAGTGGGGGCTTTCCTTCTTCAGTGATGATCTGATGCTTTATGGCGTCAGTGTGTGTGAGATGGTCGCCCTCTAAGTAAAAGAGATCGTTAAATCTGCGGCAGATGTCTAGGATAGATATCCTTTCCTCCTGGTTACAATGACGCAACTCTAGGAGTGATTCTAGCCGTTCAAGCCTATTTTTTAGAAGATTTTGGGTTTCGTCCGCCTTTAACACATTGTAGTCATCCAGATCTTCCCATCCGACTTCTATGTCGTTGGTGCTTACTTCTTGATCGGTGTCTAATGTGTTCATTAATAATACCTTTATTTTGTTGTCCTGTGGTGTTGTCAAACTATTACCCAGATATATCCCTGGCATGATCTCGGATTTTTTTATAATCAGTTCTTGACTGGATTTTTCTTTAAAGGGCATCTCCATTATTTGTTGAGATCGTGAATGCAATTTTATGAAATCGATTTTGGCATTTCGTTTTAAATTTACTGGGGATATTGGAGTTTCAGGTTCATGTTTTCCTGAACTCAGTTTTTCAGCAGTTTCCTTAACTTTTTCGTTACCACAAACTTTATTTAAATGGGAAGAGGAAGATTCAAGGGTGGTTGGTTTCGTTGTGTTTGTCACAGCATCAGATCCGGCCCGTAGACAAACGGATTCGGATGTTGACTCACGAACGGTGTTATCCAATTTTTCAAGAATGCCTGTATTATCCGTGGAAGACACCTCGTAAGGCGTGGCATTCTGAATATTTTCCTTGTCCTCGTTATTGTTTCCTAAAAACTGCTCGAGTTCTACCGTGGTTCTCTTCTTTACAGCGAATTTAAGGAATCCCTTTTCAAAGTTAATGTGGCACTGGTGCTTCGCAAGGAAATCGCTTCCCAGTATGCCATCGTGTTGGAAGTTTACATTTTTACCTATCACAAAAAGGTTATGTTTAAAGGGTATGGAGTGCCTATCAGTTCTGAATTCGAACTCCCCCAATACCTTTCCGCATGTGCTGACCGTTTTCCCAGCAATGGTGGATATATTCACTGGGTCTGAATTGTCTACAGATTGTTCAATATAAAGATTATCTAATTTGATCAGGCTGATGTCGGCGCCTGTATCGATAAGGAAAGTCGAGTATTGTTTATCCGATGGATTAAATTTTACACGTATTACTGGCTCCTTAAATTCAGGGCAGAAAAATACGCGCATTTGAAAATTTACATCGGGATGGGGTGTATATCGGCGATTGTCTGAACTCGAGAAGGATTGCCGTTGCTCGCTGCCCGAGTGAGTTCGTTTCCCTGTTGTTGATTGGATACCCTGTTAATATTTTGATTTTGTCGTGTATTTCGATTTTCAATCTGGGGCGAGTTTCTCATTGTCCTGTTTTGAGATTGATTGGGCTGAGTTCTGAAAGGATTTCGACTCGTTGAAGGTTGGTCCTGGTTTCGCATATGAGCTAACCTGGTTCTGCACTCTGCCTGAGTGTGATTATACTTTCGACAGTATGTGCATTGGAGACGTTCAGCCTCAGTCTTAATGCGTTGGGGGACGAAATTAGGAAAATTAGTGTTGCGATAGCAAGTCGCAGAAGTATGTCCCCTCTTGTTGCATGTTTGACAAACAATTGGTTGGTTATTTCTCCTAAAATTGTTATTGGAAGTTAGCATTGAGTTATCGTTACCTAATCTTCGAGATTGTTCTAAAGCGTAGCTAATGGCTGCTTTTAAATTTGGGGCGTTGTGAGACTTCACCAAGATTCTGAGGCTGGAATTTCGTATCCCATCCTCAAACGTATTCAACGCGAGTCTCTGATTCTCAGCCAGAAGATAACTTCTGACTGCAGGCTCAGGTGAACTAGCGTATGTGGCGCTGTCCAATTCATGCAGGTGATGTGTGAGTCTATTTGAAAATTCTTTCACACCCTCCTTGCTATCTTGTTTTGTTGCCACTAAGTTATTTTGGGCAGCAGACCTAGAGATGAGAGCTTTAAATTCTCCCTCTAATTCTGAAACAAGATCTTCCCAGGTAGAAATGATTTTATGCCTGATACAATCACGCGCCGGTCCCTGCAATCTGGTTTTGACCACCCTTAGAATAAAAGATTTCTGGTTATCATCTTGTGCTTGTGAGAACAAAATGTCTCCACAAGAAACGAAACCCTCTAATTCGTCAGGATGACCGTTAAATACCGGCACGAGTCCCAGTATGTCGCTTAATCCGAATCCGTAGTTCATTCTAGAACTTTGTTCGCGTATTTCCGTTCGTAACGTTTCCGAAGTTTCGTCCTCGCGATTTTGTATGAGCTCGGGCTCAGGTCTCTGCGAACGCGTACCCGGTTTATTTTTTTCGCTAACGACGTATTTATGAAACAGACCTTCCCAAATGATGGTAAAAAGGGGTAGAGAACAAAGAGACTCAATTTTCATTTTGTCGTGGTACGATGGCCAAGAGAAAAGATAAGAACAACAAGATTAATGTACCTTCAAACTTAGTTAGTTTGACCCTATTGGGTAAAGTGTATTTTTCCCTAAGATGAGAGAAACAATTTTCCTTTCGTTCGAGGGGAGCAAGGCCTAAAGTGTCACGGGCAAAGAAGAGAAACAGATCCAAGAATGAATTTTCCGATGAGAAGCAAATGATACCAAAAGAGAAATCCAAAGGAAAAAAATCAACCTAAGAATGTCCTAAACAGCGCTTAAAGACAAGGACTAATAATTTTAATTTGTCCGCTATTGTTATCACATAAAGAGTGTAAAAATCTTCCCCAAAAAGCAGAAATAATTTAAGGAAAATATATGTATATATATGTGCTAAATTCAAATAGGTATATAAAAAATAAAAATCAAATTTTGTAGTTTATTTTTGGGGTTTTTATTTGTCCCCTACTTGATAAATAAGTTGTTGCAATTTTGGATAATAAATGTGTATATGTATAGAAAGAATTTTTGATAAATGATTATATATATATTAAAAGAAAAAATGTATTTAAATTTTGCCTCTATTATACAAGTAAACAGAAATTTTCTTTTTATTATATATTTCCCTTTGTATAAAAAATTTGAGTCAAAGAAACATGTATGTTGAGGAAAAATCGTTTTTTAATATTTTGACCCGGGCATCCCCTTTTGATTACTAAAATGAATTTGCTTTATTTTAGGGAGTTGATCACTATTACAAGACCGACATTAAAAATTTCACCTTAATCGGCTTCACAAAAGTTACGTTAATTTCACAAAAGTTACATTAATTTTACTATGAAGAGCTCTCTTAGTCTCCTTGAATTTTTCACTGTATATTAATAAAATGAAATTTTTTACCTTAAATAAACTGGATACTTTTGTCCATGTACTGCTGACGTAGCTGGCAATGTCCACTTCACAAAGATATACCAGCTTTTTCCTGTCGGTGTCGCCGCTGCTGTCGTCGCTGCTGGATGTGGTCTTCTCCGCTTGTCACTTTTATTATTTGGTTTGTTTTTCACTCTGCCGGTGTCTAAGCCCCAGGCGACGCTTTTAGAAATTTTAAAATTTTAAGTCACTTTGCCGGTGTTTAGCCCCGGGCACGCTGTTTTTATCAAAATTTGTTTATTATTATTTTCACCGAAGCGCTTTTTGTTATTTTGTTGCCGATGGTTCTCTGTAACCTTATGTGCTCTATACTTTTACTGGTAGGGGATATTGGGAATCAGTCCGATTCACTGCTGCCACCAGAATTTTGTTTGTTCTGATCCTCCTTCTGTGGTGAGCGGATTTTGGGAATCCCACGCGCTGCCACCAAAATTTTGTTTTGCCGTTGTGGGGGTTGTTCCTCAGGAAGCGCGTTTTCTTGTCCTGAAAAGGACGTTGGATCTCTTTATTTGATTGCTCCTGGAACAACACACTTCAGCAAGGGTTCGTTGCCGTGCTTCCTCTGACCCAGAGGGAAGAGCAACGTCCTGATTGTTCGTGGGACGTAACCTAGGGGATAGTGTCCTTATACCCTGCAACCTCAGTACTGGTTCCTGTACCGATTTCTTTGGAGTCGTCCTGGTATATATATATATATATATATATATATAAAGAATCATCCAACGTTGGGTGCCAGCACAAAATTTCAAAAGTAATGAAAGCATTTTATTTATTTTGGATTTAGTTTTATTTATTTGTGAAATAACTGCTCTGTGGCAGGAGGATCTAGATACTGCGGCCCGGAGATCACGAAACCATTCCTTTATAAAGGAAAAGGAATCGAAAATTGTATCTCAAAGATACACATTTTCGTGCAACAATCTCGATCTTTTGGATATTTCGAGCGAGATGTTGTGTTTACACAAGATAAGAAATCAATTTCTTGAATTCTTACGAAACCATTACGCAGATGTGTGAATGTATCTGCTTTTGAGTTTTTGTTTGTTTAACTCAATGGAATTTTTAGGATAGAGATAACAATCTCTGAATTTTGGATTTGGGTGATGCTGTGGAGCAAATATAGAACAATAAACGAATATTGGATTCGTTTATTGTGAATTTTAATTTTAATTTTGATTCTGGATTTAATTATGCCGTGGGGGCAAATGTTATGCGATAAACGAGTGTTTGATTCGTTTATTGCGAATTTTGGATAATGTTTGGGTTTTTTCAGGTTTTGATAGGATTTTGGATTAGGAATGGGAGAAAAAGATGGTAGGGCTTTTTGGAGCACTACACTCTCATCACCATAATGATGCCCTTGATCTATTTTCCCTTCGTTCTTTTTCCCTTGTTCGATTTCTTTTATCCTTGGCCGCAATGCATCGGTAAACAATGTAGTCTACACGATCAACTCACACACACCACTAGGATATACATTGAGCGAACCGGTCCCCTATTCACCAAAGAGAGACTTCACGTTTCTCTCAACGAGAAGAAAACCCACCCTTAGCTGGGAGATTATTCACCTTGGATCGGATTTCAACCACCAGCGGATGCACATCGCTGAGTCGCTTTCCAACCACCAGACGAGCCGGTCGAGTCGTCTTCCGCTCCCCGTAGCGTGCGCACGGGGTGCGTACGCCCCGGAGTCGCGAATTTAAACCCCCGAGTGTTATAGAAAGTCGAGTTCGAATCGTATGAGTCGACTGCGCGAATAATAGTTAAAGTGGAGATTAAAAATGTGTGCTGCTACCTTACCTGGTTCCCTTTTACTTGCATAATTTATTACTGTTTGTACTGAGTTTTACAGTAAATATAAATATTTTTACACAACATAGAGTATATGAGCAATAACCACAACAATTGAAATCGCGAATGTGAAATAACCTCAAGCGAATATAAATTAAGATCTGCTGCACATTAAATCAAGAAACATTATCCTGCATAATTATGTATCCAGTGAATGTTTGTACTGAGTTTTACAGTAAATATAAATATTTTTACATAAAGTAGAACAAAAAACAATAACGCCGTGTTTTATTTCATAAAGTTCAGTGAAGACATTAGTGGGGTGGTGGTGGACCAGTGTCCGTGCTGGCACACATACTACGTAACCCACAGTACTTTAACAAAGAGTATTGGAACTATATTTTTTAGGAAAATATCCTCGCTATCTATGTATTTCGTTAATATTGTACCTGTGAACAGGTGACGGAAGTTGCATGACTTTTGCTTTGTTAGGTTAGACATTAGGGCGTCCCTTGTGTTTTAATAAAATAGTTGCCAATGATTTCTTAAAATGTCTGAAACTGAAATATGGCACCAGTAACTATTTGGATTTTTTATTAATTGATGTTGGATCAGCAGACAGTGTACATAAATTGCACTTCAAGACGCCGAAGTTGCAATTCTCCTCGCGGACCTCTGTCTGTCCGAGCCGGTTGCTCTTTTACAGACCAGTCCACGGAGAATGTGTGGGCGGAACTTCACATCAGGCGTTGAAAATAAGCACCGAGGGTAGTGTTTCGGATTCATAACTATATGCTCGGGGAAAATCTAGTTCATCGTCTAGTACTTTCCCAGACAAATATTCACCACACCTGCCGGCAACACGATGACAGTGCAAAACAACTGTCAATACATTGTTTACTGTTTTTGGTGCTGTTTCAACAATTCTAACGTCATAACATACTGTTTTTTTGGAGCTCGATGGTTAACTTCTTCAACGATCGATCGGATTTTTCGGCAACTGTTAATACATGAATACTGTTTTGGTGTTCAATTTAATTATATACATTTTATAAGAACTTTTATTTATATTGTTAGTCGCACGCCACCATGTGGCTTTTTAGTGTTCAATAAATGAAGTTGTCTCAATCGAGAACTCAGTCGAACTTTATTTATATTCGCGTTGGCTTGGCTTCGAAGTTAGTTAATGAAGTTTAATGTTCCTACTTAAACACAAATCCCAACAAATTCATCAATACATCCATTCAGCGCGGAAACTTGAACCAGGTTGCATCGAAGAACCTGGACCGGATTTCGACCACAAAGGTATTTCTGTTCCATTTCAACTCTAACCCATTTGGTTTCAGGCATCGTTGGGTCGGACGCCATTGCGTCAATCCTCCTTTGTCATCAACGTGCTCACCTTCGCAATTCCTCGAACGACATTCCTCGTTCAGCGGAACATCTGCAACGATCTCGGCCGACGACATTCCTCGTGCAGCATCGAGATACATCGCACAGGTAGAATTGACAAAAATAAAGGCGGAAAAACATTACCTTTATCTTTCGAATTCGTGGCTAATGTCCCGCTAATGTATCGAAGGACAGAAGAAGGAACTGAAATTATTACTAATACCATTTGTCATTGACCAGATGGGACGTGAACTAGTTGTGAACCTTCTGCACACTATCACTCGCCTAGTTCGCGAAAAACATTTTTTTTTAAATAATGAAAGTGACGCACTGACAATGAATAAAGGTCAGGTCATAGGTGAATATACAACGAAGAGGTTCAATCCTCACCCGAATTTAATCAGATGCGGACGAGGAGCGTGAAATACGTAAAAATGATGAAAATTTGTATCCCAGTGATGTTCACTCCTTTGGAGCAGGGAACAAATACAAAGACCTGGCTCATAAGGAGCCAGCGGAAAATAAGTCTGATGAAAAGCTCGACAACATTATCGCCAAGCTTTTAAAAAAAAAAAAAAGATGAACTGTGCAGAGACGTAAAAGCAGCTCTGGAAAAAGGGAACATGCAGCGTTTACAATTATGTGAACAAAAACAACACTAACAAAAACGACAACAGCAGCAGTAGGAAGAGCAGCAACAGAAACAACAAATCGATAGTAGTACATCCCATCACTGTAAGTCACATGGAGAGCAAGGACGTAATAAAACTCGGTAAGTTAACGTGCAAGAATTTTAAAACCCAACACATCAATAAAGCAAAACGTAGTATTATGTATAGTGATTTACAGGACTACCATAAAAATAAATCTAGTTTGCATAGAGCGAATAGCAAGTACTACACCTATACTTCAATAGCGAAAAACACAGTCTCCATGCTCCTAAAAGGAGTTGATCCTTCTTTTTCCCCAGGAGAATAACTTGGGGGAATGAAAACTGTTAAAACTAAAGTTTATAGGTGTCTTCTAAAGTGTATAGGCGTTTTTCTTATTACACTTCTCTCGGGAGAGGTGAACCTATAACGCCGAGTGGGCGCCCCAAGATGCCACCAAGTAACTGTTGCAGTTCTTTTTGAACAGTTGCAGGTTGTAACGCTTCGGGAACATTCGTGTGGGAAGGGAGTTCCACAGCTTCCCCCCTCTGTAACGGAACGAGTTCTGATGCAGGGATGTTCGCGCCGTCGGGAGATGAACCGCAAACTGGTGCGATGTGTCGGATTGTCTTGTGAAACGAATATAAGACGAATTGCGTGGAACAATACCACCACTCTCCGAAGAACAGTACCCGTGATAATATCTGTAAAACAGAACGAGGTCCGCTACGCGCCTTCGATGTGAAGCGGCTGTAGGCCTGAAGTCAGCATCGAGTAATCGATCAAGCGGATCGCTCGTCGCTGTACACTTTCAAGTAGGTCGAGAGTATGTTTAGGAGCCGAGCTCCAAACATCAGCAATATTCAAGCGCGGGTCTAATTTGGGATTAACACAGGAGAAGAAGTTGGCCCGGAGTAAAATATTTCTTGGCTTTAAAAAGATAACTCAGTTTTCATGAGGCTGACCTGGCGACGCTCGACGCGTGTTTATGCCACGAGACATTCCCACAGACCGTGACTCCGAGAAATTTCAGGCTTTCCCCAGATTATAGGGGCCATCCAGTCATCATCAGCTGTGGACCGGTGATCCGCTTTCCTTTGTGAATGTTGATATTGTGTGTTCGCAGCATTGAAGTCGACGAGATTGGCCTTGTAGCGGTTCCGCCAAACGCTACGGTCTACTTACCTGAAAAAACCCCCATAACTACTACCCAACTCCCTTAAGTTTGCTAATGCAACAGTATTAGTACTTGTAAATGCTTCACGCATTATATAGATCACCATCTATAATCTTAAGATCCCTATAAAGAAAACTTACGTTTTCATGCATCCCTTCGCATACAATTTCCGTAAGATTTCCTTTTTTTTTGCTTATCTGGTATTCTAAACCAATTCGGTACCAGACAAATTCCTGTACACAAAATAATTCGGATTGCATTCATTGTAACCGCCATGACAGGGACCATAAATATTGCGCCGTCTATTTTCTCAGCCGCGTCATGTACCTTTTCATACATATTGCCTGGCAACATTTTTTGTTTTTCTTATCAATAAACAACACAAGCAGCTGCATATAATTAGCGCAATAGACGCCGAAACCAAATTCTCCAGCATTTCCTAATGCAAATATGAACTGGTTTCTACTGCAGCCAGAGATGCCATAAACATCCAATTAGCTTTTAGCACCTTTTTCTCCCAACGTCGAAAATAGCGACGAGGCATCGTGTAAACAATGACCCGCATTACCAACGGCGCATTTGGTCATTTTTCCCAATTGTCTTTGCCGCCTGCCTGTTTCGTTGTTCCACTGCACGTGTGAATAGCATCGATCTGAACGATCCCACACATACCACCATGACCTTTATTACAAGATCTGGTTTCCTATACCACCAAGAGAGAATTTACGTTTCCCTGGTGGTAGGTAAAAACGATATCCTTATTGAAGAGGGTATCGGGGAGTCTTATTCCTTCCGTCGACCACGCTGGTCGCATGCGCAGCACTCCCGCTCTTCGCCGGCAGCGGAGAAGCGTAATAAAATATTTCCCGAGTCGTTGCGAGTGTCGTGTCCTAACAAATTGAATTAACAGTGCGGATTAAGCATAAGGAATTTAAATTGATTTAAAAGTTGAAGTCGGTTAAAATTTACCTATATTAAAAAATTTACAAGGTATAAGGCTTATTACTTGTGCATTAAAATATTTTCTGTCAAGTTCTCCGTTCATAAATAAAACTAGAATTAAAATACATGTTGCCCTTTTAATTGAAAAGAAAATCATACAATCACCTCAGTGACTCTTGCGTTGTCCCTTTGACAATTTGCTGCTTATTAATCGGCGGAACATTTAGTGGAAGTAGTGGGACGAAGTAGAACTCGCACCCATGTCGGTGCCACGACTTCGTGTAGTGCTCCAAGAAGCCCTACCATTTTCCTCCCACATACATTTCTACCCACCTACTTTATCATTAATCCATATCCCCAAACTAACATTCAATCCAATGTTAGACAAATTGAATTGTTCAATTACCATACTAATATTTCCAAATCCTTCCTAAAAACTAAACAGATTAAAAGATATCCATTTCATTCCCATACACTCAATTCTAAAATCCTTATCTCCATCTGGATTGCAGCCAGATGTGTATATTCTAAAAATAGATATTCCATTTCCTTTTCTCCAATTTTTCACATACAAATCTCAATGAAGATTTGTGTAAAAGGGCGATGCATTTTAAATTCGAGGATCAGTCTCTAGGTTGGCGTCCGACGTTTAAGGTCGTCAATCATTTATTGTAAATATAAAAATTAATAAAATTAGTTGCAGATTCCAAAAGCTGCATTTTTATTGGGCCTGGCCGATTCCCAGGACCCGAATTCAATAATCGTTCGCTTCTCTTCCTCGTTGATCGAGAAGCACCGAAGCGAACCGTACTACATTCATACCCCACAGCCTTTCCCCAATGCAGGACCTTATCTATATCCTAATTCAGAGAGTCAATCTGTCTACATCTCAGCTGGTGCGACGTATATGCACTAATCGGCCGAACACTCGAAAAGGAAGAAACAAGCGTACTATCATCCGAAAAACTGAACACCTTGTTATCCGTTGACTCCAACAAATCATTTATGTGAAGCGAAAACACGGTTGGAGCAAAATAGAACGTTGTGCCACCCCCGAATCAACAGGATACACATCCGAACACTAACCGTCTACAATAACCCAGATCGATCGATTTTCAAGGAAGCTCTTTCTCCGGTCGCAAAGCTGCTGGGGAAGTCCATACAAACGAAGTTTGCTCAGCAATGCCCCGTCCCAGACGCGGTCAAAAGCCTTGGAGATATCCAATGCGACCGCCCTTGACTCACCATGCCGTTCAATCGCAGATGTCCATATATCAGGTATAAGTGTCAAAAGGTCTCCCGTGGAGCGCCTGCCACGGAATCCGTATTGACGATCATTCAGAAGTCCGTTGCACTCCAAATACTTAACTAACTCTGTATTTATGACTTTTTCCATAACTTTAGATAAAATAGAGAGTAATGCTATAGGACGGTAATTTTGTGGAAGACCGTCTTTGGGATTGGCTGAACTCGAGCGATTTTCCAGCAGGTAGGAAAGGTCCTCCGTGCATAAGATAAACGGAAGAGTATGCCAGGAACCGGCGATAGTTCTGGAGCACAGTTGATAATCGGTAAACACTTCGTAGTGAAATATGGAGATATAACATCCTACAACAACTTTCACATCAAAAATGGTTTACAGCAGGGAGCAGTAAATTCTCCCATTTGGTTTAATATTTACACTAGTGATGTAGTGGATTCTCTTAACTATACAATTTCGCACACCGACGACATTGTGGTGAATAGATCTGGAGAAAAGATTGATGTCATCAACAGAATTCTGCAATATGATGTCAATAGACTTAAACGTTTTTGCGGGGACTGGAAATTAAACATCTCCTCTACCAGTTGAATCAAATTGCGGCTAACTGCGAACGTTTCGGCTAGCCTACCAGCCCCATCGATTTTGCTAGAAAATACTAACCAGTTGAATGAAAGAGTCTTTCGGAACACACCTGTCAAAATTGACATGTTTTTGAATATAATAAATGTTATGAGCACAAAAAAAAAATTGAGAAATTTTAGAAAGCATAGTTGTCCAGTGGTCGTATTCTTTGTTGACTTTAGTATGCTTTTTATATCTACAAGTTAATAATTCTAACCAACTAAATCATTTCTGTTTCGTTATGAATCGTAGTCTTAACTCTAAACATAGAAAATCCTAGTTTATGGAAGTGGCCATACGTAACACCAGGCAATTAAATGTTGCCCTTTTCAGTCCCCAATCTTTAGTTGCTATTCAACCATAACAACTGTTGACGGTGTTTATTCGCATCAGCATGATCCCTGTCAGATATCAAGGTATGCAGACGGGGGAACATCTTCTGATTTCGGACGACGTCGTGTGTTGCGGGGTACGAGGTCATTGTGCCGGTGCACGCCACGGGGTTCTACCTCGTCTCCACCAGTTCTAAAGTGTCTGCCGTAGACCGAAAGAAAAACACAAATGAAACTCCACGATGCCACGTACACAACAGGAAAAGGAAACACACTGATTTAGTTTATTCCGTTTGATTCTCTTTAAAATGGTGAAGGGTAATTCTCTTTGTTCTCAGCCATTATTAAATATGTTAGTGGTTTTATACTTCACTTAGAACTTATTATTAATATTAAATTAATTTTTATAACTTTTAAACCAGATGAAACACTTCTTTCTCGACACGACCTACGCGTCTCCGCCGCGGGACGGAGGGCGGGAGCGGCAACGGCTGTGGTGGTCGGCGGATGTATTTTTGACTCAGCGATAAACGGCTCGTGCAGAGCCGACTCGCTCATGGGGTGAGTTTTCCCGAGGGAGAAAGTGTTTCTCTCGTGGTGAAAACAAGGAAGAAGGACTTGGTAATGTATATGTGAGATCACATTGGTTTTTTCATACACAAGGCCATGGGAACGAATCTGAAAACAAGAAAAGGTATGTTGTGCATCAATGAGATGTGAGTTCGGCTAAGTAAACAAGCCGAATCTCATTGGGTGCTAATTGGGGTTTCTGTTTGCTCAATGCCACTAGTCATGAGAAACAGATCCAGAAATATGGGAAGGCAAAAAGATCGGGTAGATCATTGTCTAAGCTATACATTGCAGCTGGAACGAGAGCCACAATGCCCATGCACATGGTGCTAATTGATTCTAGCTTATTTACAGGGAATTGGTGTTTATTGCATCCCTGCCAAGGGTAAGTATACCATACCTATTTGCATTTGCTTATGCTGTACGATTTAATTGGTGCCAAGAGACGCGAGATGCGTATATTTGTTTTGGTCCCTTGGGTGTAGATCGCCAGCCACCAATGTGTTTGTATGGTGATTTATGATACACTTGGTGAGGACGAGAAATAGGCGACGCAATATTTATGATCCCTGTTATGATGGTTACATGGTATGTAAACCAAATCATTTTGATTTCAGGAATTCGTCTAGGGGGATTTGCTTGGCACTGAAGGTGCCGAATTGGTTTTGTTTTATGCCCCCGTATAATGGAAAGGATTCTTGTAGGGAACTTGTATGCGAAGAAATGCATGAAAGGTGAGAATTCTTTCCAGGGACTCTTAGGTAAATAAATTTGATCTATTTGATGCGTGAAGCATTTAAGGTGCTAATGCGATTGCATTAGCGAAACTTATAAGGTTGGGTCGAAGTTATGGGGGTTCTTCAGGTAAGTAACCGTGGGGTTTGGTGGAACCGCCACAGTGTCATTTACCGAAAACAATTGGAGGACAACCATGCGATGCCGGCAAATTGGATGTAACAAAATTTCAACCGATATAAAGGCTGCTAACATCCTTTTTCTACAGGATTGGATGCTACAATGATTTCTTATAATATTGGCGCTACAAACTTACACATATATTCTTTGGAAGTGAATGCTAGGCGAAATTCTAGTGAAGAATAATTCACCAGGGTCAATATCGTTCCGAAATATTGGACGACTATATCCACCTGCAAATGTTTAGCTCTTTTTTATTTATTTTGAGTACAAAAGGATCGGACTTGTGCGAATAACCATCCAAACACCACGCGGACAAAATTAGGAAACCTCTATTCGTGCATTGGATCATTTTGGCTGTCTCAGTAAAAATTAATCTGAAAATTGGTCGAACAGGAAAAGCTGAACATGTACCCATCTTTATATATGCCACTGAAATAATCGGACTAAAAAAAAATATATATTTATATGCAGGTTAGTCTCTCAATTATCTATGGCATCAGATAGTTTCTTAGATACATGGTTTAGGTAGATTCCTTGGCCACAAAACCTTGTGTACGAAATATCAGCATTTGCTGAGTGTGATAGCTTTTTTTCAGGGAGTAAGCTCCTCGATAGTATAGTGGTTAGTATACCCGCCTGTCCCGCGAGAGACCGGGGTTCGATTCCCCGTCGGGGAGCCTCTGGCGCAAGACTAATGACCTTGCCCGGAAAAAACAGATCATTGTGGAAAATTTAACAAGCCTCAGGACTTGCTAAATAAGGCCAAGACCAGTTCCCGGTTGTAGTGCCGATGATGATGATGATGAAGGATGAGGGTCTCTTTGATAGACGTCTCCTGAGAAGACTCGTTGGGGTCAAACCGCCGTGCTTCCTCCTTTGGAGAAAAGAGTGGCGACTGTGAACGTTGTATGGACCTCGAAATCCCCCGGGCTCAAAAAGATTTAAAGGCCGGACGGTTTTGTGAATATTGGGTTTCAATACTTTATACCTTATTAATCCTTATGTTTACTTCCTTTATATTATACGTTATACTAGTGAACATTAGTTTTGATACTTTGTTAAATTTTGTATTTACTTCCTTTAAAGTTTAATTTATACGTCTACGGACGTCGTTGCTAGGACGTCAATAGAGACTGATCAACGAATTCCGACCGCGTCGCCCTTGTAGGTTCAAGATCTGAATAGGAAAATACTTTAAAAATTCCAGAAAGAGCAGACAACAATTGTCATGCACTTCGAATGGGGTGGGGTTCTAATTGGGGAATTTGGGTGGGAATTTGGTTAAGCAAATTCCCGGAAGTTATAACATGAAATGCATTGTGATGTTAGGGTTATAGGGACTTTTATCTATGCATGATAAATGAATATCTGGTTCGATTTATCACGCATTTGGTTTTAACTTGGCAATTTCAGGAATGGTGTGTATGCATGATAAATTATTACGCATTTGATTTCATTCGAAATTTTGGATGGGGTCATAAATTGCGAATATGTATAGGGTATGGAGTTATGTTTTAATGTTCTGCCCAGCACCACATGAGCAATAATACTGGAGATTAATAGCAAATGGTATATCGTCTAACCTAACATTAAAGCTATAATTATAGAATAAAAACCGAGCATAAGTCTAGAAAATATTGGATATCCTGTCAATGGGTATAATTAGTGGATACAATTACGTTATCTTGAAGACTATCACACCAGATATCTTGATATTCGAAGGTGCTTGCGGTTGAAAAATGTGACCGACAATCTTTCGATAAAATTGTTCTTGATTTAATTCAAATATTCTACTCAATTATTGGTGAAAATTGTGCAACAAAATATATATAAAAAGTTGTAACTTTGCCACTCATTTGGTGTTTCTCGGACGTGATAACATTTACCCGATATAAGCGTCTTCCCTTCTCGGGTATTCATTTATTAGTGTCAGTGAGAAAGAGTCCTTCGAGGTATGTAACAGAAAATTTCCCTACACCACAAATTGTGGGTATTTTGTTCGTCTCTGTATGTAGTGACATCTCATTGGAAGTGGAGAGTAAGGATTGGAATGAGGGAATATGATTGTGGGGCATGTTACAGTATTTTCCATGCGCAGACTCCACTAAGGATACCCATTGAGTTGAGTGTTAAAGTTGGGAAAAACTGCAATGAGAGAGTAGCGTAGTAACCAGATGAGTGAAGTGATGCTATGGGAAATGTCCTAATTCAGAATTGTAAATGGACAGTTGAAAAAGTGCTGTCCGATTAACGCTGCTTTATTGCGGTCACTGATGTTGCCCTTTCAGATTTAAATGTATGGTGGTTAACAAGTTATGAAGTTTGGCATGACCTCGAATTTTATTTGACTGCTTACCATATATGATAATGCCAAATAAGAGTTTACAGCCAACCTGTGAATTTTTTCAATTGGTTGTTAGTTTATTGGCACTTAATGAGTTATTATTTGGATACATATTTTTATAAACCCTAACTGTGTCTTTTTTTAAGTCTGTGGTCTGCAACCCAGAGCTGAGCAGAGATTTCATTTAAAAACATTGAGGGATTATTTTTTAGCTCATTTAAGGAAATAAATAAAATTGTCAAGGTTGTTTTGAATTGTTTTTGGCGACTTCATTAATACCAAGTAGGTCTAATATCTTAATCAAGAAGTTCTGGGAACCTTCATTGTGAAAATACGTTCTCAATCAAAGTGATTTTTCTGTTTGTTATGTTAGATTGTCACATCTTGACATTACCACCTTCAGTGTCAAAACTTGACATATGTAAGTTATGACCTCTGTCTCCGTGCGTCTTCTAATTTTTTTAGAAATTGGAATAGAATTTGCAACATGGGTTCGTACCTAATTTCGCGTTAAAAAAAATTGTGCAAGGACCTTAAGAATGTTGGAAAGGTGTTTCAGTTACGATAGTTTAAAGAAAACAGTTGTTTATCAGTAGCACGAACGGCTCAATAGTGGCCGACAGATCACCAAGGATCGGGTTTGCTATGGTAGACCATCAACATTGAAAACATCGACAAAGTGAAAGAAATATAGGTCCAACAGATTTTATATAGATAGATATACAAATAAACCAACAGAGAGCTAGCACAGAACTTGAAAACAGCAAATAGATCCATGGTTAATGGTTAAGGTTTTCACCATGTTGTAACAAAATTGGTACCGAAATTTCTTGTAAAAATGGACCGTGTTAACATCGCATACGACTTTCCACGGCACTTTCCGATTCAACATTATTCAAGCGCACCATTACTGGAGACAAGACACACAATCTTGACACCATACGGTTGATTGTCGTGCACTCAATGAGCCTCTGGGGGTGACGATTTGAGTGCCGACGTACAGCACGGGTTCACTCTCACCCAGCGACAGAAGTCCGGGGGACGGCAAATAGTTGCGGGTAATAGCACCGGTAATGGTAAGCTCGTTCGCACTTTGTGTCTTTCTCTATTTTCATTTTCTCGTTCGGAACTCACAGCCAAGGAACAGTCACCACTGAGTCAGTCTAAATCATTTGGATCAATTTTAAAGGTCCGATTAATTGGATCATACCTTGTAGTTATTCACCGGTAGCCGCCCATTAGAAGATCTGCTGCGAAACTGTCATCCGCGGGGAGGAGGCACCACAAGGTAAAAGATGAATGAAGAGCACTGAATGATTTCCACATTAATGTTCTTAATTTCTTCAATATTTTATACAGTACGAAATATTGTGCCATTATCGCAATTTACAAGTCAGTAGCACTTAGGGGTATAATGAGTAATTTGATACACTAGCCTCCGCATAGGAAGTTATCGATCTCCACGAATTTCCGACTTTATTTTATCCACTGAGTTACGAGGCTGCGACGACGTATTATATTGATCATTAAGTTTTCCGTGGTCGCGATAATTTGCTTTATAACTCCCGCTCGAGTGTACGCTACCGAGGTTGAATTCGTTCTTTTTATTCTCTTTCATTCGCTTGATACAATGGCGCGGACTTCCTACTCGACTCGGGGCGATGGACGAGCGATGCGCGCTCGGTGGCGGTTGTGACTCGACTGACTAATTACTGGCGAGGAAAAGTTCGTCCCGTCGTGGCAGTGGAGTCATAGCTAAAATAAACTCACTGCCATTTACTAGGAACTTTGAAAAGGATTGCTATGCCTGTATAGGGGATTTAGTTCCGGGGTATCATCGCCGTATAGAGTTGGATTCTTTGGTTGTGTGTGCCGTTGGTTTCGGCGACATAGCCAAGTATGGTCAAGGGTCTTGATCGTTGCGATGGTCGTTTCGTGGAAAGGCGACGCTTCATGCTGTTACCTTGCCAGTAAGAGATAATTGGTGTGGTTCTACATAGTTTAGGTGCAATGGGAACCGAAATGGTTTTCGGGGGAACTAAATGTTGCTTAGTTACAAGCGGGGAGATAGTTTAAGCAAGAGGTGAGCCGGAATAATTTTCGGGAGAAATTGGAATTGCTTGGTTGCAAGCAAGATATATAATTTAGATAGAGAATTAACCGAAGCAATTTCGGGGAAATGTATGCGGTTCGGTGTAGTTGATGGAGATGGTGAGTCTTCCGTTGTAAATTTATTACGGAGTATGATTTTCGGGGGAAATTAGAATTGATTGGTCGAAAGCAAGGAATGTAATTTAAATAGGAAGTTAGCCGAGGTGGTTTTTGGGAAAAATTATATATGAGGTGATCTAATTGGGGGAGATGATTAATATTCCGTTGTAAATTGGAATATGCATTTTTTACAGCTTGAGAAATGGACTGGTGGTAAGTATGGGAATGTATGCAATTTCGGATTTGCGGACCAATGCTGTTGCGTATTAGGGTGTATTTTTGCATGTTGGGAAATGGGTTACAGGTTAGGTTAGGGTGACGCGCTATTAGCGGTCGGAATTGGTTGGCGTTGTGGGTTGGTTCTCCATGTGGTATAGAGAACCCCCGCAAGCCCAAGCCGGAAAAACAATGTCGTTTAAAATCAAAAAGGAAGGGGTTGTGGTCATGGTGTTAATTTTTTTTACAGTATCGCGCGCACAAAAAGGGGTAAAAGACTGTTTTCCAAGTGACGGCCCAAAGACGTGATCTGCGTTTACTACCGCACTTAAGAGCTACCGGTCTTGTACGATTTCTCTCCCGCCATCCCTCCATCCAAGTTGCTAGAGAACACCTGAACTAACCCTGTCTACACTATCCTTAGATACCCCCCCCCCCCTTTTTTTCTCTTTTTCAGATATCTCGAGACCGAGCCCAACATCCCCACGGATGTGGGTGATTCTGGTTATCGCAAGATGACCAGAACCCAGAGACCAGATGAAGGACACATCTGTCCTTGTCTCGCCAGCCCCCTTTTTTCCAAGTGAGACATTTTATCAGTGATCTGTTCCTGTGTGGACTTATGGGAAGCATCATTTGTAATATTTAGACATTTTATCGCTAGAAGGACGCAGAATATAAAAATATTCATACATTCCTCGCAGAGGAATAGGTGATTCTGGCGGAACTGTTTTGGGAAAACGGTATTTCTTTTTTAAGGCTCACAGCGAAGGAATGGAACGATTTACCGCAGATACCTATGCAGATTAGATAATCGGCATTGGGATTGGTGATTGTGTGGCGGTTTCGCCAAACCCCACGGCCCACTTACCTAAAAACATCGCCATATCCGCAACCCAACTCCCATTGTCCCCCGCCAATGCAATCACATGGGCACGTGAAAATATTTCCTTTTCCAAGGACAATCAATGCATACAAGCATTACCTAAAATCCCTAAAAAGAATTTTTTCTACATGGGCATTCTCTCTGATGTCTGTATTAGCGACCCTAAAACCGTATTTCCAATTAGTCTGGATATTCACACTATAGTTCGATCCTGCCGTCGCCATAGATGCCATGCATAATTGACACAGATGGTATACACAACCGTCATTGTGTATCCATCTAAATTACTTTCCGAAGACTTGCAACTATTGGTTCAGTTGCAAGCACCTCTCGCCGAAATATTTCTTTGTTTTAATCTTCAAACAATCACCGACGTCACGCTTTGCCGTCGGATTGGATTCAATAGCATAAACATATGCAAACAAAAGATTCCGAGTCTTCCAGTCGGCAGAGAGACGACATACGATCTCTATTGTATAATTTATTGCAATCCCTTTTAGCATCTAATGAGTGGCTGCTATTGAGACAGCTGACCCTCATTACCGAAAGATGCCTTAGGTCGTTTCCCCTTTGTTCTTTTTCCCTCGTTGTAGGTTCCGTTTATCCTTGGCTAATCGCATCGATGTACACGGTGATGTGTACGAACACACACATACCACCGCGTGCCTGAGATCGCCTTCCATTGGTCACTGGTCAAAGGAAATTTCATTTCCTTTTCACCACACCACCAAAAACTCACCCCAAATGATTGAATATCGTTGAGTCGAATTCCATCCGCTGACATTAATGGTTACGTGATCTTCCGCTCTGCGCCGGCTGCGGAGATGCGTAATATACCTCGGGGTCATGTCGAAGTGTTTGCAACCTCCATGTCGAATATTATATTTGCGGCAGTCTTCGAAGATTGTGTTTTCTTTATTGGCTTCATAATGTAACTTTCACGCAGTGCTACCGTAAAATGTTAGTATCCAATAAGAAAATAAAACAACAATAAAGGAACCCTTAATAATAGAAGAAAAGTGTGTTTCATATTTTTACGTGTCCTTTGTTAGTGTTTGGCTTTCCCTCGGGTTGTACTGGTCGGAATATTTAGAGTAAGTTGTTGGTACGAGGTAGAACTCTCGCCCATGCGCCGCCACGACTTTGTATCCCCACAATTGTGCAACTTAAAGTTCCCCACGAGATATTTGAAACTTATACAGTGTGGAAAGTGCGAAGAGAAGACAAGTCGAATTTAACGAGGTAATTGCTTGGAAGGCCAGATCTTCCTTCCACAGAATCGCAACTTCATATGCGCCCAAACATTTCTCAATAGGGTCAACAGTCGATTGTGTTGGTCTATCTAGTACATTAACACGATTTTCTTATTTCTACGCAGTACAAAAACAACTCCGATGTCTTGCAATAGTTAGTATTCTTTTTTTTCATTTAAATAACATTTGGGCAGAAGGTAGTAAAGTCTTCTAATATATTTGGACCATATTTAATTTTCCTATAAAAAAAACTAAATTGTCGAAACTAGGTTTTGAAAAACCGCCGCACACGTGCTACAAAGTATCGATCCGGAAGATCATCGAAGTTTTTCACTTTAGATTGGGTTTCATCCACTTACTAACAAATGTCTTTGAAAACATGTTGGTTCTCTTAGATGTTAAGACAAAAACGCGTTTTCGTAACGTCATACGTACAGGGCACTCACGACAAAACACTGCAACCGAACGACAACTGAGCCACCCTATGCAAATCATTTTAAGGGATGGTTCCCACTACCAGCCCACGTTCGAATCGCGTACCCAATGATTTCGAAGAAAAACGATCGCCACACACTATCTTATAAAACTTGTAGATGCTGTCTTGGTCTAATATCTTTTTTTTTTTAAGATCCATCATTTTTAATGATCTCGACACAAACTTCTTCTAAGCTCTTGTTACCAATTCTTTGAGTGCATTCCACTTTCTTCCTTCACTCTGCTGGTTCTGTTTTCAATTCTAACCTCTGCATCAACAACAGAAAATGTTAGGAGTTGCAATAATTATAATAATTAACCGTTTTCCCTATGTATGCAGATGTTCCACACTCCTCAGCAAGATGTCACCCACAAGTCACACAAAACATCTATTACGGCCGAACTGTAACGACGTACACGATAAGTAGTGATATAACGAGATAAACACCACTGGACCAAAATATTATTCATTTGCTTTATAGAAAGCTACGAAGTTTGGTTTTTTTCGTCATTTACAATTCACAAATACTTGGTACAAAGTGTGTTATACACTACTAGGAATCTTTTATCACGTTTGTTTTCCTTCTTATGGGAGGATCTAGCAAGTATTACAGTGAGCTCTCGAGAAGGCAAACAATATAGGAGACCTTTTCTGGTCCTACTGGCGGACTACGTAAAGCATTTTATCGTCCGAATGTTTTTTTATCTCTAATCAAAGTAAAACTTTTTATATAATAGGAACAACTATTTTAGATTACGTACATTCAATGAATGCTCCTTGTGTAGTTGCTCCTAATGCACCTTGCAACCTCATCTTACACCTTATAACTTATTTAGTAGTTTTTATATTTTTCATTTTAGATTAAATCGATTTTGTTCATACTTTGAATAGCTCTACGACGATTCAATTGAGTGCTTTGTTTTGCACCAAGACAAACATGGCATGATAGGTCCAGATGGATCTCTCAGAGACTGCCATAAAATATCTCCGATTGGATTACCTGTTAAGGGTTGCCTTTGAGGATGACTACATGGATATACGATATATATTGGAACTTAAAAAACTCCGACTCGTCATCCAATCCGCCGCTGCTCGAGCCTAAGCAACTTTTAGTAATCACTGTGTTGAATCCGACCTATTCAATTGGTCAGTTCTCATCTAGATAGAGATCAATGATTATCCAAAATATAAAAACCTGAAGCAATAAATCCCATTTTAGTTTCAATAACATTCATTTCTATTCTATCGAAGATGCTGATTAACCGTTTGAACTATCTGGAAACAAACGACCTCTTTGCGATAACCAACGATATTACAATTATCAACATATATTGTTGTAATACATACAATTATCAACACCTTGTCGGGAGACCTGGTGAAATCCGTTACTCAAAGGTGAAGTTACTCGATGGAGCACTTCCATGGACCCGCATTGAATATCTCAAAAACGTTCGACAGAATTGCGGACCGAACCCATTGACGAAATAAATTGTTGGAAGAAAATTGTAATTTTGAGTTCATTTGGGAATCAGATTAAAATATGGACAACATACACAATATGCGCTCGCTGTCTCATTCGATGTGTCTACACATGATTCGATAAGAGACAACGTTGAATCTATCCATTGATTAATAAAACTTCATATTCGTCTATGGGAATTGGGGTGTACAGCTCTCCTAAAAGAACCTAAATGAACGACTTCGCCTGTAACAACATCTAAAAGACACCCTTAATATGATCAAAAAAAATCTCAACGATTTTAGACATAGCAACTGTTTGAGTATTATCTGGTTCGAAAAGGGAGGGAAATGTGGAAAACGGTGAATTATGAGTCCATGATAATGGAGAGTCCATAAACTCAAATGGATGTCATATATCATCGTGAGCACTTTAGTGCATTACTGAGTTATATTGATCTTTCAAATATATGACTACATAAATCGACAGACAGATCGAATTAAAGCAATGTAGATTGAAAGATACAATGGAAAAGAAAAAGGATCGGAGGTGTGTTAGATCAATAGCTACATATATCAATAGGTAGATACTGCGTCATTGATACATTTTTGTTACATTGTTTGTACCAACTAACTGTGAATGATAAAACAAGTAAAATAATGCGTGTTAGATCAATAGTTACATATATCAATCGGCAGATACTGCATTATTGACACATTTTTGTTACATTCTTTGTACCAACTAACTGTGAATGATAAGACAAGTAAAATGAGGTGTAAGCTTGTGACAGCTGCCTCAACCTATAAACAGGACATTCATCTATTGGTATTTGTCTTGGAAGCAGTAATATTCCTCTGTGATTGTCGAAGTCAGATCGGTCGCCGTTTTTGAAAATAAGGATGGTTATTGAAGTTTTCCGTTGCCAGTAGGCTCACTACTCTGAGAGTTTTGTTGTTTTTTCGCATATTTATTGCAGCCACTTATTCGTTAAAAGAGGCCGCTATGATCTGTGGCTCGGCTAAGGGTGCGTCTGGTGCATTTATTTCCGGGTGATGGCAAGCACATTAAGCATGTTTTAAAAATATTGCTTGTACCTTATCACGGAATCTCACAGTACATACATACAAAATACTAAGAAATGTCATTTAAATATCATACAAATGTCACGTTTCGGGGTGAGAGTCACACCGTGTGTAGAAGAAATACTGGGTCACTACCAATGCAGATTCCACGCCTCAAAACAACAACACAGAGAAAAGTCAGATCGGTGGACTGAGCATGTAGCGGGAATAACCAATGACCAATGAACCGTTAATTGGCGCAAGGCTAATAACCTTGCCCGTGAAAATAAACTATTATGGAAAATTTAAGAGACCAAATAAGACCAAGACCAGATCCCGGTTGTACTGCCGATGATGATGATGGTGATGATAAATAAACCGTTAACAAAATCGTTGACGGATGGTCCACAGAAAATAGAGTGGAAAGCCCGCGGCAGAGATGGGGGGACAGTGTGTGGCGGTTCCCTTGAACGCCACTGCTCACCTTCCCATTATATTATTATTATTCCCATTACAGTATTGAAAGGTTTTACCGCGATAAACTCAATATCATTACAGTTAAGCTCTCGTAGCGTTTGTAATAGAACTTCTGGTTCTGTTTCAGGGTCGACGCCTTTTAGTAGGACCGTTATATTCTTTATTTCTTTCGGGGTGTACGTGTAAAATTCCGCGGTGGCCCTCTTTAGCATATTTTTCATTTTTTCGAAGTCCTCAACCGAATCTGTCTGTATCGCAAACCTGTTCCCTGTCAGTCTTTTAATTGAAAAATCCTCCCCAACAGAAAGCTTACATAGACTTACCAGTTCGTTACAGTCCATATCTGTAATGTTGATGGGTGGCATCTTCGCTTTCCTTTTTGCTGCCTGTTGCTCTTGTTGTGGTTGTTGTTTTGTAATCTCTTGCGGTGAATATCCTTTTTGTTGGGTAGGCTTCTGTTGTGCACATTTTTGCTGATTTTTCTGCTTCTGTTGTTTTACCATTAGATGCTCCTTTTCTGCGACGCTTCTCTGCTAATTGCGCCCTTGCTCGGGCTAGCCTCGTTTCAAGATCGCTGATTTCCTCCTCCTCGTCCTCAGTGTCTGTAGTCGCTAAACATGCAAACATGTTATTGGTTACATGGCCGTCATTATATGGAACCGGGGAGAATGTATTGTCCTCTTCCATTTTTTGCGCTTTTTCGAGCAAGTCTGTTATTACCTCGTTCGGCTTGTTGACTTTTGTTGTCGCTCGTGTTATTGGGGAGCTCGCCGGATGTTTTATTGACGCGGACTTTGATTTCAATTTTTTAATATTTTGTTTTTTGTCTTCCATTCTGCATGCTGACGGTCTGTACACCGAGCTTCTTGCATGCAAGATAGCTGGCCAGTCTTTGTTGTAAACCAGTTATTAGGTTGGCTTCACTTTGTTTCTTTTTTATTTATATTTATTGTTTTTGTCTTGTTTTCCTTTTACCTTAATTTTATTTTTTTTCGCTAAACACGTGCTCACATACACTCTCACAGTTGATTAGTATTAAACGGTGTTTGTTTTGACTGTCAAAACACGTGGCTTCGTTCTCTTTTATTTATTTATATTTATGTATAAAACTTTGTTTTGACTGTTCTTGTCACTAGAATTGATTTATTTATAAATAGTCTTATTATTTCAAATTTCACTCGCGACTCATAAAAGTAACTTTTACATTTAGCTCGATCGGCGAATTGAAAACACGTCCGCACTCGGTTAGTGTGTATCGTTGTATGCGACTACTTGGAGATGCCGCCAAGATGTGCACGATCAGCATAAATGCTGTACGCAGTTGCTGATCGTGTAAACACCTAAACATCTACGTCGAGATAGTTGCACCAGCTGCAACCATGCCAGCTAATGTTTCCCTTATGGATTCGGTTCATCCACGGTCCGCATACTTGTGGACACACACCATGAGCAGCAGAAGCGATCATAGTGTGTGTGTTTCGCGCCCTTTTGCTGGACCAATGCAAGGGAAATCATCCCTTGTCGGGCACCGAAGCAATGAACGAAATTTGCTGTGCTGTCGTCTTCGGTGAATTAACTAATCGCGATACGGATTCCGTGGAAGTAAGTCGGGCATCCACGTTAAATAATTTCGGTTTTTGATTCAAAATTAGTCGAAGCCCAACAACCGTCCATGAAGGAGTTATCAATCTATAAGTAATCCGCACTCCTGAAAGATAATTAAAATCGTTCGAGTCATTTTCAGTTTATTTTGAAACATTTTTAAATCGTTTGAGTATGTCAAAATCGGTAACGCCTTCTTAAATCGGTTTTCACCAGTTTCGGCAATTCAATTCACGTAAAGCATAATTAACTGTTTTAAATTATTGCAAAGCTTTTACAAACACTTCCGAACAGTGGAGTTCCTTTTTTGTGTTAAAGCCCGAAAAGCAATGTTTCCTGTAATGTAGTTGTCGTTTATGTTTATTAAGTTAAGGAAAAAAACGTATGCATTCACCTGGTAGATATATAAATTCTCCAATCTTTATGTTTGGGGGTCATATCTCCACCAACGATAAAATACTTTTTTTCCTAGTGAAATTGTAAGCATCGAAGGAAAATGTCGAGCTCCGGCATAAAGAGGTTATGTTGATGCTCCCCAGGTGCATAGACCGCACTTGCATACAGCCCCCTTCCTTGCTGAAGGGGTATGCGTACGTCGCAGTCTTCCAGCATCCGGAACCTGCGCACATCTCCACTATATATAATTTTATGTTGGATTCCTTTTCTAATAAGGATTACGACTCCTCCCCTTGAGAGGAGTTAGGTCGATCTCTTCGTATAATATCATAGTTTTTGTGTCCTGTCTTATGCCTCTGGTTTAACATTGTTTGCCCCGGCAGAAGTTGGTCAGCGTTTTCATCTTGCAACAGGTTGGAAAAAGTGGCTCTTCTCTCAGTTCTTATAAGTGAATTTACATTAACGACATAGGCTTTGATTAATGTTTTGGTTAGAGGGCTTATATCGACTTTTTATTTAGACTGGGCAAGTGCGAGTAGATCTCGTTTATTCGACTTTGCAGCTGTGTCATCTGTCTCTGTATATTGAGCAAGATTATTTGCGTCTACCAGTGTTGTAGCCTGTTTGGTCATAAATCTCCGGAGGTGACGTCTGTAACAAAAGCAAAAGTCCGTCATAATGCGTTGAAGATCTGGTGACTGTAGCGATGATGTTAGCGATGCGTTACCAATTAGACGGATTGGCTAGAGAATACTATGGAGTAGGTCGAATGTATCATTAGAAGCAGAAGTCCATGCATGTGGACAGTGTTCGATCACTTTGTGTTTTATAAAGGACACGTCTACATGTCATGTCACATTTCCACTGACCAAGCACGTCATAAGTTCGTGCCTTCAATGTATTTGAACACAAGTGAAATAAGAGAGGTGGCAGAAATATAGAGAATCTATAAGAATATCTCTTCAGAGTTACTGGCAAAATGATGGGATGAAGTATTGTGCCAAACACGGACACTCCGTTCATCTTCCTCCTCCATCATACACTATACAGCTATGGCGCGAATTGTCCACCAGCGGAAGAAATAAATACACCGACAAAAGACGAAACGCCGCCACGTTTGTTGTCCACATTAAACGATCGGCACCACCAGAAGTAAATTATCGAAACGCACTTTTTATTTATTATAAAAGGTTCTTATATTTCACTTAGAACTTAGTATTAATATTAAATTGATTTTTATAAATTTTAAACTAGATGAAACACTTCTTTCTCGACACGACCTACGCTTCTCCGCCGCGCGACGGAGAGCGGGACCGACACGACCGTGGTGGTCGGCGGATGTAATTAGACTCAACGATATTCATTCGTTGTCAAAAGAAATTCGCCCAGTAAAACTGGCTCCCTTAATTAAGGGGTGCATTTTCCTATTCCAAGAGAGACGTAACCAAACAGATCTCATAGAGAAGATCGTCACGATACACATGTATGTGTGTACATTGGTTCTTTTATGGATCAAAGCCATGTGAAAGAATCTAAAACAAAGAAAAGGAAAATGTCCATCCATGAGATGTGAGTTTGGCTAAGCAAACAAGCCGAATCTCATTGGATGCTAATTGGGATTGTGCTTGCTTATGTGAGAAGGTCAATGGTAAGCGGATCTATGAATATGTAGGACAAAGGGAATTTATGATCTGAGAGTTCAACTGAGTAAACAAGTTGTAATTCATTAGATGGGAAATGCATTTGGGATACTTCAAACGATATAGATTGTTTATCGTATCGCCAGAATGCCTGCGGAAGAACAGCGTTCTTTTGTTTGCACATGGTGCGAGTTAGGAAAATTGTCTTCAGCGTCGATTGCGCTAATTATATGCAGCTGCTTGGGTTGTTTATTGTTGGGAGAAAAGGTCGCTAGCCAATGTGTATGAAAAGGGATTTGTTGTACACATGATGAAGCTGGGAAAAACCAACTCACAGGTGAGATTCCCTATTTATGCGGTTGTATTATATGTAAACCGATGAATTTTCTTGCAGGGAATTTATGATAAGTTAGGAAGGAATTCTTCCCCCGCTTGGTAGAAACCTTGACGTGGTGCAGGGGCTTAAACTACGATGAATCACTCAGGCTATGCTGACGAAAGCATACGCTTCCAATAGCGCCACCCATGTCAGACAGGCTAGCGAGGAGTAACACACAAAGATCTACCGCCCCTAATCCAGGGTGTTACGCGGCACTGTGCCCATTGGATGGTTTGCAGCCAACTGTATTATTACGGCGCCTCTCTGACACCGGGTCGAATCAGAGCAGTAAGCAGACCTTACCATATCAAAGAGGGGCTCTGATATGGCGGATCATTTGAAACCCCAGAGTGATCCAATGAAATGAACGATCAATACACAAAAAACCCGGTAGGCGTAGGTGTGATGAGCCAACACTACCATAAGGGCACAAATCATCAGGAAAACACCGACTCGGCAAAAAGAAGACTTAGAGAAATACGTAAAAAGCGGCATATACGCGTCGGCACGTGGAATGTTCGAACGTTATATAAACCAGGCCCGATACAGATGGTCGTAGAAAACACGAAACAATATAAAATGGACATCGTCGCGCTTCAGGAAGTCCGCCTCCCACATCAAGTAATCGAAACCAACGGATTTACACTGGTGTGTCGAGGTACCGATACACATAACCTCGGAACCGGCTTCATCATAAGCAAGAAGATTACGTCCCATGTAAAAGATGTGAAATTTATTAATGACCGAATGTCTGTGCTAAAAATACGGGGCCGATGGTACAATTATGTATTTATATACGTACACGACCCAACAGAATCTGCGGACGAAGAAACGAAGGATACGTTCAACGAGACCCTAGAGGATGTATTTCATGGGATCTCATCATTCGATGTTAAAGTCCTCCTCGGGGACCTCAATGCGAAAATTGGAAAGGAAGATATCTTCGAACCAACTATAGGTAAAGAAAGTCTACACGACGTTTCAAATGATAATGGAATTCGAATTATCACGTTCGCAGCGTCAAAAGATCTGTTAGTAAAAAGCACGATGTTCAAGCACAAGGAAATTCATAAAGCCACATGGATATCACCCGACGGCGTAACGCGTAACCAAATAGACCACTTCCTCATAGACAAAAGACACCAATCGAATATCCTTGATGTAAGATCATATAGAGGAACAGATTGCGACTCCGATCATCTTCTAGTGATGGGCAAAATCAGGAGTCGCCTCGCAGGAATCCCACATGGGCAGTCACGGGAGACAAGCAAAAAGTTCGACACTGATAAACTGAAAGACCTACGCAATAGGGCTGAATATCAAGACGAACTAACGAATAGATTTAGCATTCTAGAGAATGTGAGCAGTGAGGAAGAGGAAGCTAATAGCGTGGACACTAAATGGACACCGATCAGAGACACAATCAAACTAACAGCCCAAAAGGTATTAGGATTTAAGAAAACAATTAAGTCCAAACCTTGGTTTGACGATGAGTGCAGGGCGAAGATCGAAGAACGTAAACGCCTCAGAGTGATCCACTTAAAACGATATGATGAAGTCAACGCAGAAAGATACGCGACAATTCGGAGAGAGACAATGGAATGGGAGAAGACTCGGATCGGAAAAATCCTAGAAAATTCTAGGGCAAAGAACATCAGAGGTATGTATGCCGGCATAAATTCAATTAGAAATGGCTACCGAGGGAGAGCCAAAATAATTCGAGACGCAAACCGCTGTCTGGTCACAGAAACAAACAATATCGTCACAAGATGGAAGCAGTATTTTGAAAACCTGCTCAATGTATGCACCCATCAACCACAGATAAATGCACCAAGCGTGCATACAGCCGAGCCTCAGATCACAGAGCCGTCTCTCAACGAAGTTGTAGACGCAATAAAGCGATTGAAAAACAACAAGGCTCCCGGAGTCGACTGTATACCGGCAGAGCTTGTGAAGCATGGAGGAGAGGCAACCGCTCGAAAGATCCACCAGCTCATTAAAACAATACGGGATAAGGAAGAATGGAAAACCTCAATAGTCGTTCCCATTTTCAAAAAAGGCGACAGATCTGACTGCGAAAACTACAGTGGGATATAATTGCTCCCAACCACATACAAAATATTAACAAATGTCATACTGGTGAGAATCACACCGTACGCAGAAGAAATACCGATTGCGCATTCCGTAGGAGCCGGTCAACGAGCGACCAAATGTTCACAATAAGACAACTGCTGGAAAAGAAGTGGGAATACGGAGAGACGGTTCACCAACTGTTCGTTGATTTCAAAAAAGCCTACGATTCAGTCGCAAGGCAAAGACTCCACCATATTGTAGTTGAGCTGGGAATCCCGAAAAAATATGCCGCCCTCATTCAAGTTTGCATGAACGAAAACAAAGGGCGAGTTAGAATAGAAAACCACCTCTCAGAACCATTTGAAATCCGGGACGGACTAAAACAGGGAGATGGTCTATCACCGTGTCTTTTTAACCTTGTGCTCGAGTATGTCATCAGAAAGGTACAAAACGACAACATGGCCGGAGCATCCCTGAACGGGGTAACACAAGTGCTCGCATATGCGGATGACATCGCCGTTCTTGGCGATAATCTAGAAACTGTTAGTGAAAACTGTGAAATCATCATGCAAGCGGCATAAATGAAGAGAAAACAAAATTCATGATTACGGCGAGAGCAGGTGAACCTCAGGGAACACATATAAACGTCAGAGGTAAGATATTTCAAAAAGTTAAAGAATTTAAATATCTGGGAACGCTACTGACGGCCAGTTACGAAATGTCGGAGGAAATTAACAAAAGACCACATTTCTGCAACGCTAGTTGGCACGCAGTCAGTTAACTGCTGAAATCCAAACTGCTGTCACGTAACAAAAAGCTCCGTGTCTATAGAACCATAATCATGCCGATTGTTCTATATGGATGCGAAACATGGGCTCTCACAAAACGGGAAGAGAACAAATTCCGCGTATTCGAGAATAAAGTTTTGAGGGGCATCTTTGGAGGTAAATATGACGAGGAGGCAGGACAATGGAGGAAACTCCATAACCACGAATTGGAAGAGCTATATCGCAAACCTACAATAGTGAGAGTAATCAAGTCGCGAAGATTAAGATGGGCCGGACATGTGGCGCGAATGGGGAACGATAGGACCGTGCATAGAATTCTTGACGGTAGACCGACGGGAAAGAGACCGGTAGGACGGCCGCGACGGAGATGGGAGGACAATATTACGTGTGACCTTGAGGAGATCGGATCGAATGGTCAAGCGTGGAAGGAGAGTGCTCAGGACAGGGAACGATGGCGAAGCCGAGTCGATGAGGTCATGAACTTCCGGGTTCCTACAGGCCAATAAATAATAATAATAATAGTAGGAACGAATTCTTATAGCGAATTTATATGCGAAGAGATGCATGAGAGGTAAGAATTCTCTTCTGGGGGCTTTTAGATTATAAATTGCTCTATTTAATACGTAAAGCGAACTTAAGGAAGTTGGGTAGCAGTTATGGGGGTTTTTCAGGTAAATGGGCCGTGGAGTTTGGCGGAACCGCCACAATGCTTTTATAATTAACGTTTAAACTACCATTTCGCCTTTTTTTTAAATACGCTTCTTCTACTGTTGGCAATGTTTGATATTTAAGGTTATAACAAAATTGCTTTTGTAGTTGGTGACGCGAATACACCACCATTCCAGCCTCAACGCTGGAACTAGTACCTTGAAATTTAATTTCAAACTGAATTAACCAAATTTAGTTCTTGGACCAGGAATGTTACAATACACCGATAGATACACGGTCAAATGTCTTATTTGGAATTGTCTATATAAACCGGCCTTCTTTAAAAGTGACATTTCGCATTAATTTTCATTCACTACAGAATTTTAACTCGACGGCAACACTTGCTCTTATTTTGTGAAAAGTTACTCCAAACTTAGATCCTGCGAAATATTTCCCGTCTCGAGTTATCCTTTTTCACTCTCTGAATCTCTCTACTCTAATTGCATAAGGATACACAATTTCTCCACCATACTAGAGTGGGATTCACTTTCCCAACAGCTCAACATTCATCCCCTTGGAAAAGCACGCAATAAAAAAGAAACACAAACCACATCTGGGTGTTGTGTTGGTGAATAATTGAAAACAGAACATCTCGAACTTCCACTCCACTTTTTTACTACTCACCGATGTTACGCTCCTTTGGCCTGGTAGGGCAACCGAAGTGATAATGACCCATTCGCCCTCCATCACTCATGAATGAACCGTGGGAAATAACGTTAACCTGCTCCAAGGAAGAACAAAAGTTGATGCTACTGTCGTATGCATATAAACATCCAACAGTCCGCCGATTGGGTAAAACAGGTTCAAAAAAGGGAGAACAAAAAAATAAGTTCAATTAGCTAGCAAAGGGTGTCGTTTCGGATGGCTTGTAGGGACAGACAGCTCTATGAAACAGGTTTCTTGGAGGAAGAAGAAAAAAACGTATCCACTTACTCCCAATCCGAATTGAGCGGGATTCCGAACAATAAACTCGCTACGAATCTCGTCTGCATTAGCGTATGCGCACGTGTAATTTCTGTTGGATCCCCTCTCACTCCTTGAGATAGTTTTTGATTCAACACTTAGGTGTTAACACAGAACGAAGAAAAAAAGACAACCCAAAAGGGCGAGAAGAAATGCCGAAAATCTCAATTCTCTCACGGAACGCCTTTCTCATTTTCTTGAGATAACATTTTCACAATGTGTGTGGATTCTGGAAGAAGGCATCGAGGGCACAGGAAGAGTCTGTTATTCCCTTGCCTGGTCGAAAATTTCCCATCCAAGTTTATGTCCACGACGAAGCGGAATATACGGGTTCTTGTGTGGGCTCTCCGGTTTCAGCTCTCAGTTGTGTTGTGCCGTTTTTATTAGACGAGTGTAGATACGGAACTCATTGCGCGGGTATACAATCTTTCAGTGATAATAATTAAAAATACATACATTATCTATAAAGTGAGCAGATGCAGGTCAATCCTATTAATGGTTAAGATTGCATTTGAAAAGTGTTCATTTCAAAGTGACATGTGACAAATTAACGAAAAATAAGAAGATAAAGAAATACTTTTGGTCTTGCATGTTTGCGAGCAGTATAGGTAGTGCATGTAGTGGTAACTCTGTGAGACACATCTATTATCCTTGCAAATTAAGTTTATAACATCATCGTGTCTTTATGTATAAATACATATTTTAATTTGAATATGAAATATTAAATGAAGAAAAAAATAAAAACTCGTGTGATCTTGAATGGATAAACAAAAGGAAGTGTTTAACGGTTTTTTTAAAGGGACCACACCCGCGCGCGTGTACACGCAGAATTTGCGAAAATTTTCTCAGAGCCATCATACCACACCAACGTCACAGACACCCTTCAACATTCCCACCCTCCCCGAAAATTTCCCATTTACGGTACGAAATTTTTGGCAGGATATTCGACAAGCAACATCGAAACTTACCACCGCCACCATCACTAATACTGTCAACCTAGTACCCAACACCACCTACTAATACTGCAGAGTTCACCGTATCATTGTGACATTGAGCCTCTACAATTGGCGTAGGGGCTGCAAATTCACCACTCATTTGAATCCACACTTAACGTTCCCCTACAATGTGTTGTAGCTAAAATAGCAACGAATCCTTGTTACTCCATTTCGACCAATTTTTCCAATAGGTTTTGGAAAACTCATATCCAACAAGGACTTTTGGCCCGTTCGCCACTATAATTTTCCGCTTGTAATGTGATTGAGCTTCAGCCGAATATATTGCTAGCGAATGTCAGTGGTGGCAGCGTGGTGGAAAAAGCGACAGTAAGGACCAATTCATGGACGCGGTTTTAGTTGCCATTTGAATTAATATAAATTCGTTTTTTATTTTTGAACACAAACTTTTTCTTTTGGCAACACAAATCGTCCTTGTCCCGGGAGATGTAAACCTCACATACGTCAGTACAGGGTACACATGTGATTTAAATGTCAACAATTTTCGATGAGCGTGTGTCCTGTCAGTCGATTGTTTTGTACACATTTAAAAAATGAAAACTTCCACTCGCCGCATAATTCCTTTATCGAATCGTATATTTTAATACTGTCTTCTTCCCCCTAGTGTTACATAGTGATGAATGTTGATTTAAAAAAAAACTCTTAACGACGGTGGATGGATAAAATAACATCCTTTTTCATTGTCCTAGAAGAGTTTGTTGTTTCCGAAGTGTATCAATTAAATGAAATAAAAAGAAAGAAGAAAAAAACAATTCATCACAAACAAAGGAAATCGTCGAGTGAGTGAAAGTTGAATAGCAGTATCCTTGATTTGGCAGCAAAAAATAAGAGGAGTGTGTTTCCTTGTGTTGTTTAATATTTATTGTTCGGAAACATCCAAAAACCCTCCCCTACATCCGACTGGCATCTAGCACCCAACAGTGGTCGCCTTCTATTCGTGTGCGAAAATATACAATAAAACCCAACCGAGAACAAAGCTGATTTTCTCCAGGAGTGGATATGAATATGAAACAAAGGTAGGATTACAAATACAGTAATCTTTCTTACATTTTTCTATTTGCCTATTGTTATTATCCTTACGGTTTAGCTAGCTAGCTAGGTAACAGCGGAATGTTGGGAAGACAATGAGTGCTGCAATGCATGGAATGTGTGTGTATTGTCTTGTAGATAATTTCAATTACCACGGATTGTACTCAGAATGAAAATTGTATTAGCAGGTGGCATATGTAGGGCTTCGCCCACGGTACATTGAAAACAAGTAGGGCTGTAGGTTATATACTGTGTGATGCCTCTTCCTGGTTAACACATCTTCATTAAGTGATACAAAGAGATGGGAACCAGGATTTGTTTAACTGAACTCAGTTAATACTAGATTATTCAATAAAGGTTATAGGATTTCAAGTAAAAATCATGTTTCAAAAACTATTGAAACTGTTTGGTTGTTTCTGCGTCGAGATTCCTCGACGAGACAGCAAAATATGTTTGGCGTAGTAGCTCAGCAAATAGCAAAAAATGTGTCGCCATGGACACATCAAAAACCTGCTACCGCACTGGGCAGAAATGAAAACTCACATTGAATACACAACTTTAACTTTTTATTACACGATTTAAGATGTTCACATTTATTACAACAGATGCTGAAGGCACCGTATACAATTCCGATCGCCAACGTTAAAAATTAAAAAAACTGTGTTTTTCCTTGTTCACAAAACAGTAATTAACCGTCTTATCCAAAAAACCTCTTAGCAGCACCTTGTCAAAACGGTCAATTCACCGTCGACTTCAACGATTGCAACAAGGGGCCTACGATCAGCCAGCTGCATCTTCTCCATAGTTTGAGAGAGCACTTCGAATCCATTCAGTGGCATGACCGAGTTTCGAATACAACTTCCAGTTGCATACCCTAAGGCGCTTGATCCATTGATGCGTTTGTTTTCGAAGTCTGCGATATTTCAGATCGCAAACGAGTTCCTTGGATCTTATAAATTCACAACGTCCAAGCTGATTGGCCTTTATGTTTGTTGCTGTGCTGCAACATCTTCCCGGGCCGACGAAAATGCACCAATAATCGTCCTTTCCTTTTGCTGCTGTCGATGTAGGGCATGTCAGCGCCGTGGGTTGGTCGCAGTTAGTACAGGTGTACTTGCGATTAACACATCTTGTTTCAGTTTTAGTATCATCCATCGGAGACACCGTATTAAGATTGGGTGGCAATAATTAATTAGATTGAGTAGAACTTATTCTATTAATTGGGTTTGGTTATGAAATATATTCGGTTATGAGCGAATATTGCATTAATCAAGTTATTAGTGCCCCCACGTGTGTGTGTGTGTGTGTGTGTGTGTGTGTGTGTGTGTGTGTGTGTGTGTGTGTGTGTGTGTGTGTGTGTGTGTGTGTGTGTGACCCAAGGCCCAGTTGGCCATTGATTGCTAACGTTGTAGCTTGAGATAAGGCCGTCGTTGTTTGTTGTTGTTATTCTCCGGCATGTTGTGGGGGGGTTGCCTAAGAGGCGATATTTGCCGCATCAGTCGTGGCAACGATGTTATTTGTGTTTATGTTTTCCCATTGGTTGAGATCACTGTGGTTATTGTTTGTTGGATCCTAAATCGCTGGTGTCATCGATGAACTACTTGGACGTAGTCCTCTCTTTGAATCGTGGATCCGTATGTAGAGTATCAATAAGTTGGACGTAGTCTCATGTTGGATAGTAAATCCATTTGAATGAAGTATCAATATGTTGGACGTAGTCCCATGTCGGATCGTAAATCCGTTTAAATGAATAAGAATATCTTGGACGTAGGCCCAGAATAAGAATATATTGGACGTAGTCCTATGTTGGATCGTAAATCCATGAATGGTAATTGAGCGATGTTGTGATTGAGCGACGTTGTCGTCAATATGTTCGAATTGATGGGTTGTAATTCCACCATCTTCTCAGTATGTCCAGCCTGTGCCGCTACCAGAAATGTTAGAGTTACCGCCAACTGCATAGGATCATCTGCGTCTCGAATCCAAGTTGATTGCTTTGGCTGATGCTGTTGCAGTTGGGGATATGTCCCATCTACGCCGCTAAACCAATGCTCGGCGTTGGGGGAATTTCTTGATGGGAACTGAACTCTCTGTCGGCAGCGTTACCTGGTGGAGTATTTGATCCACTGATAGAGTGATGGCAGCTCCTCAATAGTATACTGGTTAGTATACCCGCCTGTCACGCGGGAGACCGGGGTTCGTTTCCCCGTCGGGGAGCCTCTGGCGGAAGACTAATGACCTTGCCGGGAAAAACAAATCATTATGGAAAATTTAACAAGCCTCAGGACTTGCTAAATAACGCCAAGACCGGTTCCATGTTGTAGTGCCGATGATGATGATGATAGAGTGATGGTCCTCCAAATGATAATTATGATTATGGCCACCATAGACATAATCTTGCTGGCATTGAGGATCAGAAGAAGTCGATATGTTCCCCTGAATTGAGCGAATTCGCTGAACTTCCCCTACGATCTGAAGGGATTGTATTGTTCCGTTAATGGCAGCTCGTGGAATTTGAAAATCTCCGGTATAATTGAATGCTTTGGCATTTGAACTGTATCTGCCATCAGCCGATTCGCATTTCCGACGTTGAAGTCGCTGAGCGTGACTCTTAATAGCTGAATCTGGACTGCGGTCATACGGTGCAGTCATTGTTTGTGGACCACCATCATCTTCATGTTGATTCTCCTCACCATGCGGAGACTGATGCTGCGAATGTTGTTGTCGCGGGTGTGGTGACTGCATATAATGCCCATGAGGATCTTCATTGTTGTTCAGATCGTACTGAACCAAGATTGGCACTTGATTCAACAAGAGAGGTTGCGTATTTAGGCTACTAGACGGAAGAATAATCTGCTGATTGATAGAAGCCTTCGTTCAATTGTGTCGCAGGATAAAATAGTCCCAATGCTAGGTGCTTTTCTTCGTTGACTGGTTGCTGGACCCTGTGTACACAGTTCGCTTTCCGTTGGTCTGATTTCCTGGAGGGTGCCGGCATCTTTCCTGTTCCTCGTTTTCTTTGTCCCTTCATCTTATTTCCGAAAGCTTATCTTAGACACCGACTCCGTTGGAGTGGTGCCCCCGTGGCAGCTATGTGCAATGGGCGGTATTGAGAGGTTGCCCCCAGAGCATTTCGTTAAATTAATTCAAAACCGATTTAACGGCCCATTCGGCCACATGCTTTGCTGTAATTTGGATTGTAGAACAACGCAGAGTTGCAGTCTTTAATCGCACGATCATTTTCTGTTAAACGGATATATGCTGCAGCTCGATTACAGTAGAATATTGGGTTTTTCGGATCGAAACTGATGGCCCGGTTGTATTGGACTACCGCTTCTTGATACTTGCGTTCCTTCATCAGGCGGTTGCCTTCATTCTTAATCTGTTCGGCTGTTTCAAGGGACTGCGGTTTGCGTTCGATAAACATTGATTGGAACATCTCGAATAGATCTAACTTTGTGGCCTTGTTTGTAATTGCCGTTATTGATTCCAAATCAATGTCGACACTCAGTTCAATTAGAAATTAGAACAGTCCCGAACAAATATGTCTTCCCCATTTTATCACTCCAAGACTAATGATGTAAATTATCTATTATGCAGATGGCATTATTGCTTACTGTATTTGAAACAAGATTTTTGAAGTATTGAAGAATTATGTTTATGAATAGAAGATTATCTTTTTAAAAAACCAGATATGAATTTTTTTCTTAAGCATTTATGGCTTACTATCGTTGAATATCGATATTGTAGCGAGCATAGGGTTCGCTGGATTATCTATTTTTAATAAATAAGAGCCGTTAAGTCGATTTTGAATTAATGTAACACTTTATTAGTCCGTTAATAACAACCGTTACTTTTACCGCACACCTAACGATTTCTTGACTTATCGCTTCCGTACTTATCGCGTCTTTGACTGCTTACTTCTTACTTCTTACTTATCTTCCCGATCTGCGTGCGACGTATTTATCCCGTTTCCTCATTCTCATTCGGCGTTTCGTTTCCGTCGGTTCCATGGCATCGAATTTTCTACTGTTCATAGTCCCCAGTTTACCAGTACTTTCTAGAATATTCTAGTACTTTGTTTTGAACTTTCTAGTACTCATTGTCATATGCGTCACAATATATACTACCTAAATCAGATATCGAAAAGAATCAATTTTGAACCTAACTAGCAACGAGAGCGACGTGTAACAAAAACAAATTATTTCGCTGCATTAGTCCATGTCACCATAATCGGCACTACAACCCGGAACCGGCCTTGGCCTTATTTAGCAAGTCCTGAGGCTTGTTAAATTTTCCATAATGATTTTTTTTTTCCGGCCAAGATTATTAGTCTTGCCCCAGAGGCTCCCTGATGGGGAATCGAAAACTGGTCTCCCGCGTGACAGGCGGGTATACTAACCACTATACTATCGAGGAGCATTGCTCCATGTACTCCCCAATAATTCCACGATGTCAAAAGTCATATAATCATTTAGTTTCAGGAACGTGGGGAATGCACATTTTAGGTCAAGCAAATCCAGAAAAAAAGAATTCCTAAATAGATGCTACTTCATCCCCATTTCTGACGCAGCTGTTTCCCTGAATCTGGTGTGACTTCAGTAATGTGTTTTCGTGCTTCTCTTAGGCTAGTACCTTCAAATATCACCCTGACACTGTATTACGGTGTCGTTACAAAATTTGGTAAATATATAAGTTGCGGAATCAAGCAAACAATTATCTGCCTTGGAGTTTGTAGAAAGATTACCGCTTGACTTCGATTCAAATTGTAACTCTGTGACATTGTGGTAACTTCGTAATAAAATTACTGTTTATTCTTGTTCAAAATTGGCAAATTACAAACGTCGGAATTAATTTCAGGATATTTTGACCCTTTTTGGGGTGTACAACGATTAGTTTTCATGGTTTATGATTTCGTCCTCCACCAGCTGGTCTGACAATAAACATACTACTTATTCCCTTCGTGAGACGCTTTGGTACTTATAATTGCTTAACTCGAGAATGTTCGTGGGCTGCTTGAGCTGTAATGCTATAAACAATCAACTGATACAAATCGTTATATATGAATGGTTGAAGAAAAACCGGCACTTTTCGTATCCTTTAAAAAGGAAAATTTGACAGTAGTTTGCTTCATTCTAAAACAGTTTTATTTATCCAAATGTTTCCCATTCTTTTTAACCACTTTCTACCGATTTTCAACTAGAATCATCATAAAATCACATGGCTCGTATGAGTACAAAAACATCCCCCAACTTCTAGAAAGGATTTTTTTTTATTTTACTTCTCCCAGGGCAAACCATAGCGCTGAGGTGGTATTTTTTCTCGACCATAAACCGAGCTCCAAAAAATTCTCAAGGATTTCTCTCAACCATTCCACGAAGTCTACAGCTTAATGGCGTGCCAAACCTCACAATAGCAAGAGCCGTCAGTTGAACCTAGGTCTATACAATCAAACGCAAGACACAACATTCTTACTAACTAAGCCATTATTGCCCATTACACCACCTGCGTCTATGATATTTTATAGTAGAAATAGATGGTGAACAACATAAAGACAAGCGTCAGAAAGTTTTGGCATGGCTGTGTCATGGAAGTCATGAATATTCAAGTTTCAATAAGTCCCCGGTTTATTGTTTGAAAAAAAAGATAATAAATCAAATATAAACAATAATTTCACTACAATCCAATTTGGTCGAAACCATTCAAAAATGATAACCACAATCTATGCTTTCCCATTATTTAGTAGTGGAGTGCCTCAGAGTGGTCTATTGGTACTGTGGGGGTTCTCTATATTATATGGAGAACCAACCCACAATTTCAACCACAATTTCCGCCTTATTTCGACCACTTTCAGCGCGTCATACTAACCCCTATCCCACCGTTCAGCTAGTTTACCTGTAAAAGAAAGCATAACTGAATTCATTATTCTATGCAGATAATGCAGAATTGGATTCAGCTCCCCTTTGCGATACGGCAACTCCATATCATTAACCCTATGGGATTTCTACCGGAAATATCAACGTCATATTGGTTAGCAACAACTAAATCTAACCAAACGACGCTGTTGCATCATAGCAAAACCGCTGGGATTATATCAGCGTCTTAGAGTCTGGTTCTTACGCTGATTATTTCCCAAGCATCAGCGGCGTCCTACTGACTTTCTCCAGACACTCCATTCGCTTGGGATCAACGATCTCTTTTCACAGGTGTATAGCACCGACCACATTTCCTCTCCTCCATAATTCTGTCTCCCTACGGTTTAATGAACTCTGAGATCATCACAGCCATAACACTAGGGCAGTAGGTCATTCTCAGAGACTGCATTTGATACCAGTGCACAAGCTAAGCCAAGCGTAAAGTTTATATTTGCCACGAAAAGTCGGTGTGATTATCCTCAAGAAAACAGTTAAATTTTATCAGTTTATTTGTGCATGTGGAATCATTGAATGTTAAATAAAGAAAACATTAATATCAAATCAACACCAGTGCATTTCATTTTTTTCCTTGTGGTGCTGGAATTTTTGGTGACAATTTTTGACGACGTAAGTGTTGGCGGATGAAGTGAATCCGTGCCCATGTTCAGCATCATACTTCGTACCCGCACAGTACCAACCCTATTTCCCTTGTTTTTCCATAATTTAGTAGTGGAGTGCCTCAGGGTACGTCATTGGTACCAACCCTATTTCCCACGTTTTACTTTAATTTTGTAGTAGAGTGTCGCAGGGTGCCTTGTTGACACCAATTCTATTATTTTAATGATATAGTAATATCAACGGATAACTTAGACAGATTCTGTAACAATATAACCGGGATTGAGTCAATAAAAACAACTTAAATCAATCAATCAATCATCAACATTTACTTCGTGTCATTCAAGTAGGCTTCCTCTAAAGCGATGCATTATTTCCAACGTTATTGTGGCGCAAGGCTAATAACCTTGTCCGTAAAAATAAATAATTATGAAAAATGTAACAAGCCTCGAAACTTCCTAAAGACCGGATCCCGGTTATGGTGCCGATGATGATGATGATTATTATTTCCAACGAACAATGCAGTCATTCATACATTGTGTTTTGCATATTCCTGGACTGTCTTCAGTTCTCACAGCGAAATTTCTCATACATGTTCAATTACTGGACCTAAGTCCCACGAAGTGATAATTTGAGTGTCAGAAACCTCATTTCGCTCCATGACCACAGTCAATAGAAAACCACTTTATTCTATGACCACCAAGCACTCGACATAAACCTAAATTTGCAACAGTCCAAGCTACAATTTGTGGAAGCCAGAAAATATAGATCCTTTAGGAAGACACACAGGAAACGATCCGGAATGACGTAGATGGGAATCTAAGTTCTTTACAATCTATCACAAATCGGAACATTCTTATGTCGAAATAGACGACATATCTTCGTTGTGTCGACTGTCCAGAATGCAATATAAGCTAACTCAGTGCAAGTTGCGAACCAAACGAGTAGGTAGAACGATCTTCCAAATCACAGAATTGGGCTCTTTAGGTAGAAAAACAATTGTCAAAAAGGGGTTCCAATATTACCGAAGGAGAATTTCGCTGACTTATAGAAATCTCTTGGCGAAGTTAGCGTTAATTAAAACCATAATTAAACCCAAAGTTGTGATTTGAATACAGGAGTGTATTCAAAATGGCTTCCCCTAATCAAATCCTGTCCCCAAGCCTTTAAGAAAGTAACAGTTTACCAATCCAAAAGTATTGCGGAATCCAAAAGAATATTATTGTGGCGCAAGGTTAATACTCTTGCCCGTAAAAATAAATTATTATGGAAAATTTAAATGGTTTTACATCAATTTACGAGCATTTATGAAGGAACTGTTCCTCGATAGTATAATGGTTAGTATACCCGCCTGTCACGCGGGGGACCGGGGTTCGATTGCCCGTCGGGGAGCCTCTGGCACAAGACTAATGACCTTGCCCGGAAAAAACAAATCATGATGGAAAATTTAACAAGCCTCGAGACTTGCTAAATAAGGCCAAGACCGGATCCCGGTTGTAGTGCCGATGATGATGATGAAAAGAATACTATTACTATTTACTAGTTATTACCCTATAGGACCTTGCAAGTTCATGGCCTTTCTGATTCGGCTGTGCTATCCCTCTCTGTCCTGTGCATTCTTTTGTCACGCTTGACCATCTCATCCGATCTCCTCAAGGTCAAACTGTACATCCTCCTATCTCCGTCCCGGCCGACCTACGTTAGCTTATAAGTACTTATACTGCTTCAATTAAGCCAATAAATGGGGTGGTAGCCCTACTAAACTTCCGGTCTCTTTCCTGTTGGTCTTCCGTCAAGAATTCTACGCATGGTCCTATTGTTTCCCTTTTTTTTCGTTCCGTACCATCTGAATGTTTGCGACCCGATCACTCTCACTGTCGTAGGTTTGGGGTATAGTTCTTCCAATTAGCGGTTGCGAAGTTCCCTCCATTTTCCTGAGTCTTCGTCATATTTACCGCCAAAGATACCCTTTAAAACATTATTCTCGAATACACGGAATTTGTTTTCTTCCCATTTTGTGAGAGCCCATGTTTCACATCCGTATAGAACAATCCACATGATTATGGTTCTATGAACACGAAGCTTTATATTACGTGATATCAGTTTGGATTTCAGCACTTTACTGACTACGTGCCAGCTAGCGTTGTCGGAATGCAGTCTTTTGTTAATTTCCTGAAACATTTCGTTAATGGCTGTCGGTATTGTTCGTAATTATTTAACTTTTTCAAATATCTTACCCCTGACTTTCATATGTGTTCACTGAGGTCGACCCACTCTCGTCGTAATCATATATTTTGTTTTGTCGTCATTTAGTTCTAGTTCCACCTCTTCTACCGCTTGCATGATGACCTCACTGTTTCTAGATTATCGGCCAAACCGCGATGTCAGTCTAATAAAAAAAAAAAAAAAAAAAAAATATGTCAGCACTTGTGTGACCCTGTTCAGGGAAGACCCGGCCATGTTGTCATCTTGTACCTTTCTGATGACATGCTCGAGCACAAAGTTAAAAAGACATGGTGAGAGGCCATCCCCTTGTTTTAGTCCGTCCCGGAATTCAAATGGTTCTGAGAGGTGGTTTTCTATTCTAACTCGCCCTTTGTTTTCGTTTATGTAGATTTGAATGAGGGCGGCATATTTTTTTCGGGACTCCCAGCTCAACTACTATATGGTAGAGTCTTTGCCCTGCCACTGACTTGTAGGTTTTTTTGAAGTCAATGAAAAGTTGGAAAACCATCTGTCCGTATTCCCTTTCTTTTCCAGCAGTTGCCTTACTGTGAATATTTGGTCGCTCGTTGAGCGGTTCCTACGTAATCCGCACTGGTAGTCTCCCAGTATTTTTTCTGCGTACGGTGTGATTCTCACCAGTATGACATTTCTTAGTATTTTATATGTGGTGGTTGGGAGCAATGATATTTTTCTGTAGTTTTCGCAGTCAGTTCAGTCACCTTTTTTGGAAATGGGGACGACTATTGAGGTTTTCCATTCTTCCGGAATGACTTCCTTATCTCATATTGTTTTGATCAGTTGGTGGATCCTTCGAGCGGCTGCTTCTCCTCCATGCTTTATCAGCTCTGCCGGTATGCAGTCGACTCTGGGAGCCTTGTTTTTCAATCTAATTACGTCTACCACAACTTCGTTGAAAGAGGTCTCTGGTATCTGAGGCTCGGGTGTATGTATGTCTGGTGCGTTTATTTGTGGTTGATGGGTACGCACATGGAGCAGGTTTTCAAAGTACTGCTTCCATCTTGTGGCGATATTGTTTGTTTCAGTGACCAGACCGCCGTTTGCGTCTCTAATTACATTGCCTCTCCCTCGGTAGCTATTTCTAATTGAGTATATGCCCGCATACACACCTCTGTTGTTCTTTGCTCTGGGATTTTCCAGGATCTTCTCGTTCCGAGTCTTCTCCCATTCCCGTTTTTTTGCGTTTAAAAAGTCTCGTCTCTCTCTGTTTCTTCACTATGATGGGCCGTGGTGTGAGTGGACTGTAATTCATTCAATCAATTCTGAATGTAGTCGGCTCCTTAGCTGATCCTGTGGGTAAGTGGTATCCAATCGGATTGGCAGTGTTGTGTGGTCGTTGTCTTTGTTTTATTTTTGCAGTTTTGTAGAAACTTCTAATGGGTGGCGAGATATGAGAAACCTTCTGTAGATTTTCCGTGGTTATCGGAACACGACTCCAACTCTTCAAATCAAATCAGTTCACTGGCTGTGGTATCTCAATAGAATTTGTTTGTCGATTAAGGTTTGATAAAAATTCCAGAAAATAAATAACAAAGTCCGAATCTGAAGCTAACAATTCTATTCACTTCATTCTAATATTATCCATTTAATGTGAGAATTGATAACTATGTCTATTTTCCTTGGGTAGTTCTTTGTTCTATTCGTTTGTTGAACTCGCTGGCCGCTAAACTCCTTTGTTCTCTTGTTGATTTCCCTATGATCTTTCCTTTTTCAATCCGCTTGATGACGATGATGATTGATCTATTCTTTTTCTTATTTTGTAATATACGGCACTCACGACCACTTATCGTTCTATCACAGTTATTTTCGTTTGACTCCTATTATTATTCCGCATGGTCGACGTTCTCTCATTCGTGTTCCTTTTTTCCGTTCCCAGTTGCCATCTGTTTTTTCTTTGTTCTCGACCCACGTTATATCGCTCCTCTTTTCTCCAGGGTTTTTTTTTCTGTTTACGATCAAGAGCAGTACTGCTGTACTTTTCTCTTAAATTCGCCCCACTATTTCTTGTGTCACAGCTCAACGTAATCGAAACTGAGCTAATCGGCTGTGACACAAGCTAACACCTCGAGTGTAGAGGGTGGATAATTATTTTAAACATGTTATCGCACAAACCATCCTCATCATTACTGGTTGCGATGTGCAACACTTTCCGAATCGTCGCGTATCCTTGCGCGTTGGCTTCAACATATTTATCTAAGTGGATCACTCTGAGATGTTTACGATGTTCGATCTGCGCCCGGCACTCATCACCAAACCAAGATTTTAACTTAATTGTTTGCTTAGATCCTACTACCTTTTATGGTATTTGTTTAATTATGTCTCTGATCGATGTCCATTTAGTGTCCACATTATTGGTTTCCTGTTCCTCACTACTCCCATTCTCTAGCATGCTAAATCTATTCATTAGTTCGTCTTGATATTCAGCCCTTTTACGCAGGTCTTTAAGTTTATCAAAGTCAAACTTTTTGCTCGTCTCCCGTGACTGCCCATGTGGGTTTGCTACGAACTGACTCCTAAGTTTGCCCATCATTAGGAGATGATCGGAGTCGCAATCTGCTGCTCTATATGAGAATCCAAAAGAATGGCCCAATAAACGAACTCCAAGTGGAGAATTCTACACTGAGCGACCCCACTAAATAATGAAGACGCTAGATTTTAGGCTCTTTACAGATCCCAGCCTAGAAAAGTTTGATATCCGTCTAAGAAACCGGGTTGAAACGAAAGTCGCTGAATCAATCGAGCGAAAACTGAGAATTTGATGGAGTTCAATAGAGAAAAGGCCGCCTTAAACCCTACGACTCCTAATGGATACACCAATAAAGGGGAAGTTACCTGTATTATTAAAAATTTTAAAACCAAGATCTAACAAATTGCATAATAAGGATGCTCGCCGTTTCGGAAATTGAATAAAAACAATATTATCAATCACTATCTCAACAACGGCCACTTTCCCAAAAGTTGGAAACAAGCAAAGATAATTCCTGTTTGGAAAAAGAAAAGAAGCTTGGAGATAACTAACCTTCGACCAATTTCGACCTCTTATCTAACCTTGGGAAAGTACTGGAAAAAATATGTCTTTAAAAGTGCACAAACACACCCTAAACGGAAGTGATGTTTTACCAGACATCAGATTTGGTTTCTGGAAGGACATGCTCTCCTTAAACCATACAAGTGCCATGAACTCTCAACGAAAAATAAGCATTCGACTAGGTCTGGAAGGAAGCGGTGATATATAAGGTCAAAGAAACCAATTTCCCCCTTAGTATAATATAACGCATATGATCCACAGTTCCCTAAACGAATGCACGGGTTGCATTGAGTGGGATCACAATATCGCACCCACTCCATATAGAACGGGGAGTACCACGGGGACCAATACTAGAGCCAAAGTTGTACAATATCTATATGCATGATTCTCTCCACGCAACTCATGGAATCAATACGGCTGAAGATTCGAACGCCTTACTATATGTCGACGATACCTTAATCTATGGACATAGGACATCAAGACCAACTAACGAAATCGTGTTTGAACACCTTACACAAATGGATACATTCTACCGACGATGGGGTATAAGAATCAACGTACTTAAGTCAAAAGGTATTTGTTTTCGAAATCCTAGCGGAGAGTAATCACAGAATGTCTCAATTTTTCTCCAGCGGGTGTTGCACGTAGTATTTGTTGCGCACAAGAATATAACAAAAGGTTGGGTACTCACGGTTTTGACCCCAAATTTGGTAGGGCGGAGGTGTCGGTGTTGCTGTGAGGTACCTTTAATTCCGGCAGTATGTGGTGCGAACGGAACGAAGGACAGGACAGTAACATCTGTGATTCCTTGTCGTAAAAGTTCCCTTTGCAATTTCCCCTCTTCGTTTTGTTGCGCTCATCATTTGTATAGATCACTATGTGCGGCTATACTAGTTATCCCATCAATTTAGTAAACCCTCGTCTTTAGTTTTTGTTTCAAATATGGTTTTTATATTAATTATGAAAATGTATCAATCAGTATCACTTGTATTTAAACAGAGACCCGAAGACGAAAGGTCGTCTTGATTAAAGAATTAAGCATATATTAAGCCTGTAACACATCACGAAAAGTTAACCAATAAACATCAACAAATAAATTAAAAAACGAATATACTTTTATTTAACAGGTCAATTGAAAAGTCCCCGGCCCGGCACATAGATGGCGATACTGGAATTAAATCCATATGATTTTTAGGTAGCCCTAACCTTCAAAAGACGCGTGTATAAATTTGACAGATGTCGGATAATTAGTTTGTGAATTATAGTATTTTGAGTGAAGCAACTTCTGTTATTGTGAAAAAAATGGATAAAAAGGAATTTCGCGTGTTGATAAAATATTGCTTTTTGAAGGGAAAAAATACAGTTGAAGCAAAAACTTGGCTTGATGACGAGTTTCCAGACGCCGCCCCAGGAAAATCAACCATCAAGGATTGGTATGCTAAGTTTAGACGTGGTTAAATGAGCACCGAAGACGGTGAACGCAGTGGACGCCCAAAAGAGGTTGTTACCGACGAAAACATTAGAAAAATCCACAAAATGATTTTGAATGACCGTAAATTGAAATTGAATGAAATAGCAGGCACTCTAAAGATATCAACTGAACGTGTACATCATATCATTCACGAATATTTGGGTATGAGAAAACTCTGTGCAAAGTGGGTGCCGCGCGAGCTCACTTTTGACCAAAAACAACGACGAGTTGATGATTCGGAGCAGTGTTTGGAGATGATCAAGCGTAATAAACCCGAGTTTTTGCGTCGATATGTGACAATGGATGAAACATGGCTCCATCATTTCACTCCGAGTCCAATCGACAGTCATCCGAGTGGACTGCACACGATGAACCCGCCCCAAAGCGTGGAAAAACGCAACAGTCGGCTGGCAAGGTTATGGCGTCTGTATTTTGGGATGCGCGCGGAATAATTTTCATTGACTATGTTGAAAAAGTAAGGACCATCAACAGCGACTATTACACAGTGTTATTGGGCCGCTTGAAGGACGAAATCGCCGAAAAACGACCGCATTTGAAGAAAAAGAAAGTGCTGCTTCACCAAGACAATGCACCGCGTCACAAGTCAGTGACAACGATGGCAAAAATCCATGAATTGGGCTTCGAATCGCTTCCGCATCCACCGTATTCTCCAGATCTGGCCCCCAGCGACTATTTCCTGTTCCCAGATCTCAAAAGAATGCTCGCTGGGAGAAAATTTTCGTCGAATGAAGAGGTGATCGCCGAAACTGAGGCCTATTTTGAAGCAAAAGACAAATCGTACTAGAAAAAAGGTATCGAAAAGTTGGAGGGTCGCTATAATCAGTGTATCACCCTCGAAGGGAATTATGTTGAATAAAAAAAACGAATTTTGCCAAAAAAAAAGTGTTTTACTATGGACGGCCGGGGACTTTTCAATTGGCCTGCTATTTTAACGCCCCGTTTACTCGTTCTTCCCTCACTATTGGGGAAGCACGGCGATGCGCATTATAACAATTGATCATTGTTTTATTTTACTTATTCACAATATTTTTCTCTCACTCCATCGCTTCAAGTGTTTATATTTCTCAATGTTTAGTAATACATTTGTAATGCTCCGAGGCCGTGCTTTCCCGAACGGTTGGGAGAAGAGCCCGGATTGTCGACGGTGAAAATGAAAGACGCGAAAGGGTCAAGTTGAAATAATGATACTTAGCTTTATTTCTTCTTTAATTTAAAAGTACAAGGGTGATCTGAAATTGGTTTGGTTGTTGAACGGCCAGAGGTTCGGACTTCGAAAAGAGACTGATCCCGAAATTGAAAATGTACTCCCCTTTTATAGATTTTGGAGTTGACTTCTTGTCAACTATTTTACTGTCAAAATTCCAAGAAACACACACAATGACTTAGTGCTTCGGTTGGAATTTTGTTCTGGGAATTATTTAAAGGGTTTTGTTGGATAAATTCTGGGAAGGAAATCATGAAATGCGTTTTGAATTTAGCATATCATGATGTTAGGATTTTTAGGAGTTGAATCAATGTATAATGAATTAACTTTTGGTTAAATTTGTTGTACATGTGATTCAATATGGAATTTGGGTGTGGAATTGAATCAATGTGCGACAATTGACTTTTGGTTTGATTTATCGCTCATTGATACAATATGAAATTTGGGATTTGCGTTAGGATTATGGATGATATTGGGGGTTTAGATAGGGGTAGCGATTTGGGATCGCTACACATTTATAATGTGTAATCATTTTCGCAAACAAAATATAAAAACCCCACAACCGCTACCCGACGACTCTATTCGACCTAACTATAATTGTATGTTTATTTGTTTTCGAGCGCTTTTCTGTTACTTCTGTGCAATTAAATAACAATTGGGTTTAGGAAAGGCTCGTGAAAATTGTGATATTCATTATTTTTCTCAACTTTGCCGCTCTGAACACAAAACCACGATTTGGACTTTCCTTTCACTTTGCGTTAATTGATATAGAAAAACTTTTCGTTTTAACCGCAGGTTTTGTTATAACTTAGAACAGATTCAGTTTTGCTAAACTAAATCTTTACTCGCCCGCGCATCAACTCTCCCTGATCATCGCCCGATGCGAATCAACCGGGTTTTTCGCCTTATCTTTTTACCGCATCATATTTGCTCTCCTGAGAAACCAGTCACCTCATTAAACCGATTTGGATTACTCTACGGTAATATGGGGTGATTTTGCCAACGGTGAACGTTGATTGTATGTTGCGATCTTAAGTGAGAAGAGAAAAAAGATCTTCATAATTTAAGTTCCAATAACCTGCTTAAATTTAACTAGCACACGCATAATGCATGAATAACGGCTAAAAATATGATCCAGACTTTAGCTCCGCTACTAAAAAGCAAAACAGTTGTCCAAAAACAAAACGTCTCCTATATAAGATAAACATTAGACCAACATGCACATAATCGATTACAATAGGCGCCTCAACTGGAAACATTTTACTCCAGAATCCGGCGAGTTCCTACCGCTATACCACAAAATACAAACAAGTAATTGCCGACCAAAAAAAGGGGCTACGATGTGTGTCTAGTATCCGTTTCACCAGATGCCTTACGTTAATTAAAAACAAAAATTATAAAATGTATAAAATACGAGCTAATTTTACTTGTTTGCTTAGCAACAAGTTACGAGTTAGATAATCCTGTGCGTGGCTGTTGTTTGGTTTATGAAGAGTAGGGGAGCCGGCTTGTTTAGCGGTCGTGCTCCACTTTGTAGTCAGTACAGCCATGACCCAGCGAGAGGTACATACGTCTATTGCGCAACGAATTATAATAAACATTTTAACAAATGAAAGCTTTAAACCCTCGGACATTTTTTTTTTTCCGATTGCAGGCACAGTTTGGTGATGATACACTGTCTCAGAATCGTGTGTATACGTAGGCCAGAGAATTCACAAGTGAGCGAGAACGTATCGAAAACGAAAATCATGATCGCCGCCCAAGGACATGTCGTACAGATGACAACATCCATGGCATTAGACAGCTTATTGAAAGTGATCGCCGAGAAATCTCATTAGATGTGGGTATCAGCTATGGAACTGTTCGATCCACGAGGAATGCCCATTCCAGATGTCATCCTCCTTCATGACAACACCAAGCCTCACACCGCGTCCTTGACAAGGGATACATTGGAAGAAAATAGCTGGGCAACCCTCGAACATCCACTTTATAGCCCAGACTTGTCTCCCTGTGATTATTTTTTGGTCGCACCCCTGAAGGAATCACTTGGAGGAAAGATATTCGAAAGTAATGAGGAAGTCGAGGAGCGCGCGAATTAAGTAGTCCGATAATGGTTTCGTTTTAATAAAAACTTTATTATTACTTAAACTTAAATTTAGGACTACTTATTTTTAATATTATAAATTGCGGCTATGCCGATCGGTGTCTCTAAGCGGAGGCGTTACTTTAAAAGAACCATGCTCACCAGCTCAGTATCCCAGCAGAAAAAGGAAGTAGAATCGCTCTACCGCCATTATCTGACTGTCGATTCGTTAGGATTATCCGAGGCGACATCTAGTAGTTTGGATGGTGATGCATTTTCGTTAAGTTGTATGGAATTAGACGATTCGTCTTTTGGGTGTCAATAAATGATCACCGCTTGGGTGATTCATATTTTTATATAATTCTATATGTTCTATAGTCACACAAAGATAGGAATAAATGGGGCCTTAACTCGCGCGCAAATGGCTAACAACTTGCTGTAAATCTTTCTAAGAGCAAGGGATATGAAAGCTTCCAAATCGGTGGCAAAAGTGTGTAGATCACACAGTCTCCTACTGAAAAATATTCCTCAATAAATGTATAAAAAAAAATTACCGTTTATATCGATACAGTTGACACCCTAATCATCAACAACACATCCTAAAGATACGAACATGTGCATATACTTAACACATTGTCGATGGGAAGAGTATTAATATATTTTTAACACGCTGCCACCGATCATAGGGCTGACTTGTAATGCCTTTATACAGGCCGCATGTTAAGCGTTAGTACTGAAAAGTCCCGAGGTTGTTAATGAAAACAAAAATTTTTTTGGCAAAGTTATATTCATTCCTCAATATACAAATGTTATTTTGTTGATCATTTATTTAACGTAATAAACGTTTATTGAAATTTATTGGAAAACTCGATGATTTTGGATCGTTCCTCACGGAAATTTCCAAACTCCCGAATGTTCTCATCGCTTCTTCTTGAACGTAAACGCCCTGTTTGTTTAATATTCGTTACCGATCCGGTTTGCTCGAACTTCTTGACCCAAGCTTTGATTAAATTAACACTTGAACACTCACTTAGACGGCGTAATCCCTCTTAAATTCTAAATATGCGTCGGACAGTAACGTATGAATCGTTGTTTTGGTAAAATTATTTTACACAAAAAGCACGCTGTTGTCCCGTGAAGCGCTCCATCGTGACTAAAATTTCATGAAGCGACGCACAATTCCCCGCCACTCGCGCGCCCCTTTTTCTAACGGTTTTTAAGAAATCAAGTGTCGCCATTTGCAAAAATGTATGGCCCACCCGATATTACTAAATCTCCCGCACCACTTTTTCGACTCTGGTCTTTTTTTCTTTCTTTTAACAGCTGTTCCATTGGTTCCCTTCAATCCTTATTTATTGTCCTCTAGTCACCTAATCGATATCGAACTCGGAGGTTGTGACACAGGCTAACAAGCCGAGTGTAGAGTGTGGAGAGTTGCCTCTTCAAGCATTATCGTGAGCACTCTCATCCCCTACTAGTTGCAACGCGCAACACCGGCCGTTGGATCAACGCTCTGCTATTTTTGGTTGACGGTCAGCAAGCACGGCAATCATCGCGCCGATACATTTCTGATCTCCAAAAGATCGTACAACATGTATCCCGCCCATTCTTTTGAAATGCACATGGCCACAGCTAACTCGCGTAACATCACTTTACGATCACTCGAAACAATTCGATACACTTGCTTTACGACTTCTGGATTCGTAGCCTCTTTCGGCCTTCCAAAGCGAGGTGCGTCTTCGGTATTTCCACGGCCCATTTTAAATTGACTAAACCAAACTAAACTTCTCGAAGGAGCAGATGCGGGATAACATTTCTGCTATTATAGCAATGGTTGTTCAGAAGTTTTTGCCATCAAAAGGCAATGTTTGATCAAGACGCGATATTCTTGTTTTTCCATTTTTTTTTTTACAAAGGCGAAAGAAGTTCACTCAAAAGACTGTAGCTTGTAAAGGAATGCACGAAATGTCACGAAACCTCTTACATAAACTAGTGACAGAGTATCTTGAAATGAGTCAAGTTCATTTTCTAGTGGAGCCATTGAAAAATCTCGAGACTTTTCAGCCCGTGTTTTACTTACCTTGTCTGTTGATGATTCGGTTGCCTCGGATCAGATCCCGACTGTTGTGTTGTGTTGTATTAAGGATCAGAGTGGAAATTTAGCCCAAGATTTTATTTACATGTGGTGTTCTGCACGGTTAAAAGTTTATTGTTAATTGTATTCTGTGGAGTTAAACATCCATGCGGGAATAACTGTTGTTTTGTGAATTGTGTGGAGTTGAATGTACGGGCGTAGGTCTAATAACCTTTTCCGGGAAAATAAATTATTATGGAAAATTTAACAAGCCTCAGACTTGTTAAATAAGGCCAAGACCGGATCCCAGTTGTAGTTCCGACGATGATGATGATGATGATGATGTGGAGTTGAATGTCCTGTTCGAAAATGTTTGTTTGTTTGCAGACGCATTTATTCACAAAGTCTTTTTTATATTTTACAATTTTAGTCTAAATGCTAAACCTATCTTAATAATTTTACTACATAATGTAATTTACTGGCTCTTCACAAGCACTCTAAATTATACAATATTATATGCTTAATTTATGCCTTTCAGCTTACATTTTCTTTTATTTATTCTTAATATAATACACATATATTATAAAAAAATAAACTGTTATCTTAGAGGTCTACCTCTTCTTCTTTTCGAAGCATTATGACAAAAAAAAAATAAAGATTGTTTTTTTTTTTTTTTTTTTTTTTTTTTTTTTTTTTTTTTGAGGATGACGGAATTTTAAAAACAAAACAATAAGTGCTTAATGAAAACAAAAAAGATAAAATAACAGAAGTTAACGGGGAGGAAGGCAAAGGAAAAGGAAGGGAGGAAGCTGCGCCAGAGCTGAATATTATATCTGAGGACGTGAAGTCCTTTCTTCGTTTTGGAGCCACCACCAGTTGGGGTTGGTTCGGTCTTTTATTGATTTATCTCTTTCAGTGATGACCATACTGAATCGAAGTCGGTCTGGCCTATTAGATAGAGATATCGCTATTGTGGACAATTCGTTTATCCCTAGCACCACGGAAAGCGTGGTATATAATAGGTATTCCACCCTCATCTTGGATTAGACCTTTTCCGTCCAAGAAGAGGAACGCCTCTGGGGGAATGAACGCGTTCTGGAGGGTACTCTCCAGATACATGTCGTTCGGATGATACGCTCCCGCGATAAGATTATTTACACTGCACATTGCCCTTGCGATGTGGCCACGAATAATTTTTATAATGAAGTTGTCTATCCTAGTTAGTCCTGATTTATCATACAGGGTTTTATTAGGGTAAAATTTCTGGTATCGTGACTCTGGTGTTCTATTAAGTCCGAGGCAGGAACGCAAACACTGTCTCTCGAACACGCGAATCTTTTCCATGTGGAATGGGGATATATTGTACCATATTGGACAGCCATAGACCAACACTGGTCGGATGAATGCCGAATATGAAATTATTTTAACTTTTGGATTGAGAATGCTGCTTCGGAATAGACTTTTTGTGGCAGCAAATGCGTTTCTTGCTGCAGAGAGAGTGACTGCTATATGCTTGTCAAAGTATAAATACTGATCAAGCCAAATACCGAGATATCTGACTACAGTTTTCACTTGTAGTGGGAGATTATTATTCCCTACGATAGAGAAGTTTTTCCAATTGTTCTTTGTATCCTGAGAGGCCCTGGAGAGAGGTGTTCTGAAAAGGATAGTCTCAGTTTTGTGGAAATTAATTTTTAGTTTCCAGTCATTACAAAAACGTTTTATTTTATTGAAGTCGTCCTGGAGAAGTCTATTGATGACATCTATTTTCTCTCCTGTTCTGTATACCACAATGTCGTCTGCGTATGCAATGGCATTGTTAAGCTTACCCACTAAATCACTGGTGTAAATATTAAACAGAATTGGAGAATTCACCGCCCCTTGTTGTAAACCGTTTGTAATTTTGAAGGTCTTGCTTGAGAATATATCTCCGCATTTTACCACAAATTGCTTGTCCGTTATCATTTCGTAAATGTTGTACAATAGATAATGAGGCATTCTCAGGTTTTCTAACTTATGAAGAAGTCCTTCTAACCACACGGTGTCGAAAGCCTTTTCAAAGTCAACTAAGCAGGCACCTGTGCATTGGCGCTTTGTCTTGTTCCATTGTATGTCGGAAATAAGCTTTGACGCGGCATGCACCGTACTGTGTCCCGCTTTAAAGCCAAACTGGTTGTTGGGGATGATTTCATTTTCATCACACCAGTTCATCAGTGCTTTGTTTATGATCTTCTCGTAAACCTTGCTGATATTTGGCAGCAAGCTAATCGCGCGAAGGTTGATTGGATGGGTCCTGTCTTTACCCTTTCTAGGGATGGGGTGGACTATTGCAGTTTTCCAGTGGGTTGGATAGTATGCCTTATTTAAGACGTTGCTGTTCGAAAATGTCTATGGTATGTTATTCTGTGTAGTGTTTCGGTATTTCTAAGTTGATCGTAACAAAGTTACTGAGGGGGGAGTAGTTGGATGTTTTTAACAGATATAAGACAGTATGCAAACAAATAGTGAGGAACTATAGCGAAAGAAAAAACCAATAAAGAAAGTATCTGAGCCCTAATCCATAGCAAAAACCTAGTACTTCTACATCAGTTGAGTGTACTTGAGTTAAGAAATCGAATTCGTACATGCAGTAGTGGTCTGATGTGCCAATTTTTAGTGATTCTAACCGTCATAGTGTCGGTTTGAATCACACGTTGTTCACGATCGTCGGACACGTCATACTATTATATCTCCAGCCGAAAATATGTGTTGAAATTTGTATTGGGTTAAGTCTTCAGCCGGATTATTTATATCAAGTTGTGTTGTGGGGGTAAGCATACGGCCAAAAATATTTATTTTGTGTTGTGATGTGTAGAGGTAAATACTCCGCTGTGAATATTTATCGCTTGTATGAAGAATATCCGACTGAGAGTATTAATTTTTTAACGTGTGCTGTATTAATTAATTAATTTAATTCCATTCGAGTGGGAATGATAATTAACACATAATTTCGAAATACGTAGACCAACGATTAAACGTTGGGTTTTTTTTTTTTCTATAATACTCCACATACTCCACTATAATTTAAACAATTTTAACTTAGTGCGACCAATGGATTGGGGGTGTTGTCAAGTCCATTGCAACCTTATAATGTCGTCGATTCTGTCTCCAGTTATTCGGCTACGTCAAATATATCTCAAGGACCAGAAAAACACCTCTATTGAAAAATGCCTTATACTTCAGCGCCATAAAGCCGAATTAATTTGAGGTCTTATATTATTTCGCTTTATGGTGCTGAAGTGCGATTCTTGAAAAGTTAAAAAATATCGTGATTAAGGGGTTTTCCCATCCGAGCCCCTTGAGAGCGAACCGAAGAAAACGACTTTGAATACTTTCGATTCTACAGATATGGATCTTGTGATAAGGAGATCATACTAGGCTAGCATATTCAAGCAGGGGACGGACGAAGGTAAGGTAAATGGATCGAGTAACGTATATTTCTTCGAACGCCTAATTCTTCATGCAAATAGCAAGTTCGTTGGTTCCAACGAAGTCTGGAAATAAAACATAAAACGAAATTTACGAGCTCTTTATAGATATCAGATTACGTACTCCAAACTGTACTGGCGAACATAGCACTAAAAACATTAAAAGAACATGATAGGCATATATTAGACATTAAGCTCACAATCAGAGCTTATGGAGCGAGTTGAAACATCGGTGAGTCGGTGCTTTGTTTCCAACTTCTTGTGTGAGTTCAGAACAGGTAATTCACTCCCATAGCAAAACTCCTTACACCGAATTGTAATCAGAATCCCCCGAATAATGTTTGGACACTCACAGCAGCTGTATATCACCGATTAAGATCGAAGATGTTTGCATATCATGCTGAAATGGGGAGAGGTTGGTTGGTTTTTTCCATTTTATGTATTTTTTTTATATTTTTTCTCTTAGATTTTTAACTTACTGTCTAGACGAAAAATACTTAGATTTGAGGTTATTTATATGACGTCTTAAGTTACTGATCTCCAGTGGACACTGTAAGCAAAACATAAGGAGACGACCTTCCTCAATTTAAAGTATGACACTCGGAGACTGTATAAACCAGTTAAATGTGTTTTCCAACTATATTCTTCATAGAAAAACGATCGAATTTGGAGTCGTGACGACTATATTCGCCATCGCTTAATTCTCGGGGCATACATAAGTGTACGGTCTGTAAAAAGGCCGTCACAGCTGACTGGTTAATAGAAATAAATAATAAGCATACTAAAATTGAAATAAGTACTAAATGTATTATTTAATGGATAGCACAAGGCCCGTCAGCCGAACCAGTGTGCCCACAGTTGTACGCATATTCCAACTTATGCCGACATGGTCACTATCAATAAGTTTGACATTTCAAAAATAAAACTATATTCGAATAAAAACAAAATGGTGTAAATATTTACAGAGACATGTTACTACTACATACTACTGAACTATGGTAAAAAATAGAGCGCAATGCGTTTGCACAACTTGGACTGCAGTAAAATAATTTTTTTTTTTTTTGTGTTTATTGACCATCAATAATTTTTACAATAAGCAATACAGATAACTTATGATACTTTAGCTATAATTGTTTACATATGCTTACTAGTACATTTTTCAAACAATATGATAGAAGTTATGTATTAATTATATATTGATTGTAGTGGGTAGAGCTTCCTGGAAAAGGTCAGAAAACCAGGAGATAGTTATTTACTTAACCTATGCTAAATTGCTTAACTGAACTTAACTTATCTTAACTTAGTCTAGTTACCTAATTATTATTGAAATAAGTTAGTGTGGTGTGGGAGGGGGAAGCATAGTGATCAATTGGTAGGTTATGGGTTAGTGAGGATATTGTCAGTCGAGGATGTGGGTTGGGGAACTACTTTCCGTTTGTTCGTTGAAACGCAAAATATTGGAGAAGGGTTGAATATTACTATTGTAGTGCTCCAAAAAGCCCTACCATCTTTTTCCCCCATTCCTAATCCAAAATCCCAGCAATAATACGCAAAAACGTAAAATCCTATCAAAACCTGAAAAAACCCAAATATGATACAAAATTCGCAATAAACGAATCAAAATATTCGTTTATCGCTTTGCATTTGCCCCCACGGCATAATTAAATCCAAAATCAAAATTAAAATTAAAATTCACAATAAACGAATCCAATATTCGTTTATTGTTCTATATTTGCTCCACAGCATCACCCAAATCCAAAATTCAGAGATCGTTATCTCTATCCCAAAAATTCCATTGAGTTAAACAAACAAAAACTCAAAAGCAGATACATTCACACATCTGCGTAATAGTTTCGTAAGAATTCAAGAAATTGATTTCTTATCTTGTGTAAATACAACATCTCGCTCGACATATCCAAAAGATCGAGATTGTTGCACGAAAATGTGTATCTTTGGGATACAATTTTCGATTCCTTTTCCTTTATAAAGGAATGGTTTAGTGATCTCCGGGCCGCAGTATAACATCGTCCATTATCCCTGGAGGAAGTATCCCAGGAAAATCCTGATTAATACAATAAAAACCTTATTACTGAAACTAGACGATTTTCATTTCTACGGATAATCAAATAACACCTGGCCCCCACGGAAGACCAAGTGAAGACAACAGGACGAAGGCCAAACCAAAAGGACGTTACTCTTCCCTCTGGATCAGAGGAAGCACGGTTAACGACCCCTTGTAGGAGAAGATTTCAGGAGCGGTCTGTTTTAAGAGATCGCCTTGTCCTTTTAAGGATCAGGAGACTCGCGTCCTGAAACTAACCCCTACAGAACACAACACTATATTTAAATTGGTGAGGTGAAAGCTCTGTATTGTGGTATACAATCTCATTAGAGTTATTAACCAACCTGCCAGAGGTGAAGAATGTTCTGATGTGGAGACAGTTCGGGAAGGCAGTTTGGTTATCTGACGATGTGAGCGCGTTTATTATCGGGTTGGGATTATTGGGAAGATTTTCGATAAATTTGATGGACAGCTCGAGGAAGCGTCGATCTATACGTTCAATATTAGCGGCATAGTAGAGCGAACTACTGTTGTAATATTTGTGGGAGTTGGGATGTCGGTTGCGGCCAGTGATAAGTCTGAAGCATTTCCTTTCGAAAATGCGTAGCTTCTCCATTTGGGCGGGGTAAAATTAGTTTGTGCCAAAATACTATAATAAATCAAGGACTTTGGAATTTCATGAAGTAAATCGCGTTAAAGCTTTCTAGTGAATGCCCTTCTACCACTTACCTTACTTACGTGGTTGTACTATCTACATAAGGGAAATATAGGACATTCTAGCGGCGGGCTGGTGCAATTTATTTTTATGAGAATTTTCTTCATATCGAAAAGAATGAGCAACTTTTGGGTAGGAAAATTGTTTAAAAAAAAAATTCCAACTTTTTACCATGTGGTGACGAATATGTTTGTACAATCTTTATACATACAACGTGCTTTTATTGTTTCAGGTCAATGTTTTTTTTTAAACTTTTTAAATGGCAAACATTTGTCTAATATTATTGATTGAATAAACGGTCTTAAACATGCTGGATGAAATATTATTGGTCAAGGGATCGCCTCTGGCCGTGACACAATGGCGAGCTTTTTCAAGCACATTTTTCATAACATGTTCGTAGACGCCTCGTATTACTAAAGCAATTTCGATTCGAGATTCTATCCCGAAATATCAAACTCGTTGGTTGTTAGAAGAGGGAGATTATCTGGAAGAGTCTATTCGAACTTTTCCCGAAACATGTGATACAACGGAGGAATATTTACTAAATAAACACGGGAAAAGGTATATTAAATCCCAATGTGAACAGGCAACTAAAATTTTGACAGATGTAAGTTCAAGAGTGAAGCAAAACCAAAAGGTTTTACAAAATTTATATTTACTACAAAATCGAAAAAAAGAGGGGTGAAAAATGTCATTGGAGAAGTGGCTAATGCTCTTTTGGCGTGATGGATAACAGGGATGCCCAAATTCCTCTATACAGAATTTACAAAATAATCAACAAACAATAGCACATGCAGTGAATAAACAAATGACCGTAGTTACAAACATAGGAAAGAGTCAAAACATATCCGCGGAAAAAATAAATACCAACTTTTAAATGTTAAAGGAAGAACTAAATATTTTAAAAGATCAAGAGGACAACCTGACCGAATTAGAACTAGTTACAAGTACTATTACTAAAAAAATTACCTTTTTTACTATAGAATTTGTAAGTCTTGAGTTTAGACAAAATCAAATCCAGGACATGATTAATGACGCGAAGTTAGGCAATTTACACAGATCCATATTAACCTCCCCAGAGCTAAGACCTGCTCTTCGTGAAGTACAGTCAGAAGCCCTTAATGCATTAAAATTTCCGTTCAAAGTAAATACAGTCGTTCCAAGAGAGTTCGGCGATATAGTAGAAGTAAAATTGGAATATGCTCACTAAGAACTGGTAATGATAATAGACATTCCTTGATTTCAGGGGAATATGAGTTTTATTGGCTTACACCAATACCAATTTGTTGCTGCACAAGCAACAAACATTGAATTCAATGCAGCCTCTTCTGAATCGGAACTGTCATACACTTTCTTCACATATTCGCTCGTCGTTCGTCAAGCGACAAACATCGTAAGACGGTGAGCAGTTCTAAAACAAAGAATATCGAGTGCGTGTGTGCGTGAATTCGTGAATAAACTGTGTTTTTCGCAGTTTGGCCGGCGTTGCACGGCGAAAAAAAAAAAAAGAAAACGAGTGTGTGTGTGTTTCGAACCCAAAATGGGTAAGACGAAGAGCGTCGAATTAAAAATGGCACACTCATGTGTAGTCGTTAATTCAAAAACAATCAAAAAAATTACCAAAAGGAAGAACGAAGTGTCAATTATAGATGACAGCCCAGTGCCAAATAAAGTCCGCTCAAACCTGTCAATGGAACGACAAAAATCAAATGTGACGAAAAAAACCGTCACAGAAGAAAATATACCTGCCAAGGATACTTGTTACTCAGGAGCAGGGAACAAATTTAAGGAATTGGAGATACTGGAGTCAAACATTCCCGAAGGAGACGATGACCTAAACAGCTTAATTGCTGATCTCATCAAAAAACGCGAAGAACTTTCCAAACAAGTACGAGCAGCCCTGGAAGAGCGAAACAAAAGACGGAATGAAGCCGAAGCAAAAAGAGAGCAAAAAACAAATCACCAGCGGCAGCATCAACATTCGCTACAAATAAGCGAAACAATGGACGATCAACAACAGCATCAGAAACAACTGCAGCAGACAAAGACAGCCAAGGACGAGCAACAACAGCAACCAAAAAAGGAAAAAATACCTCCAATTGTCATCAGTTACATAGAAGCGAAAGATTTAATGAAGTTGGGTGAGTTGACTTGTAATGATTTTAAAACAAAAAGAATTAGTGCTGAAAAAACTAGAATTTCGTGCGAAGACCTAGAAGGTTACAATAAAGTAAAGTCAGCTTTGGGAAGGGCAAAAACCGAGTACTACACGTACACCCCAAAATCAGAAAATCAATTTCCATGCTCTTAAAAGGAGTTGATCCTTCGTTCTCCCCAGAGGAGATACTCGAGGCATTAAAAACGGCTGAAACAGCTAGTTTAAAATTTACAGGTGTAAAACCGTTTTCAACTGCGAATTCTAGAAAGTGCAACCGCAAATTGCCTTTCTACATTGTATCTCTAAGTCCTAATAGTAAAGTTGATGCGCTTAGACATATAAAATGTCTAAGCCACCAAATTATAAGTTGGGGAAAAAATTAGAAAATTTGAGCGCGTACTGCAATGTATGCGCTGTCAAAGACTTGGACACGTTGCATCAAACTGCAATATGAAATTCAGATGCGTAAAATGCCTCGCCGACCATAACATGGGCGAATGTCCGCTGGGAAAGGAACAGCTTCCGCATAGGGAAGCACTGTCATATGTACTATGTAAAAATACAGGACACACGGCAAGTTTTAGGGGTTGTCCCAAATTTCAACATATGAAGTTAAAGTGGGAATCAAAACAAAAGCAAGTGGCAGAAGAGGAAAAAATTAAAACTCGTTCTTATAATAATTTCGTTGCCCCGCGTGTATCATATGCACAAATCACGGGCAATTCTATGCAACGAGTCCCCGTGGAATCCTCACATACCAATGGGCGAATACCGGCAGTAGATGCGCAACCTGAGATATTAAATATGATATCGGCCATGCAAACACAATTTGCTAATTTTCAAAAAATACTGACGGAACAAATAGCCCGAATAGATATGCTCTGTTCCGCTGTGTTTTCAAATAACTCCTTCCATCAAAATCTTCGACCCTCTAACTAAAACTAAAAATTATTTCGGTGAACGTAAATTCACTAATACACGTAGACAGAAGAGATAATCTAGGCAACATGCTTGAAGTCGAATCCCCTGATGTACTTTTGGCTAGCGAAACTAAGCTAAACCAAAGGCACAAAATTGTCTATAAAAACTATAAGATAATCAGACGTGACAGGCCACATTCTACTCAAGGGGGTGGGGTTGCAGTTTTAATTAAAAAAGGTCTTTATCATAAGGTAATTTATAGTACAGAAGTACACAAATTTCAGGTGCTGGAAGCCTGCATAATAGATATTCCGTTGAGAAGTCAAAAGCACTTGTATGTGGTCTCCATTTATGCCCCTCAAGCTACCCAGTGTAAGCAATTTATCAATGAAATTTAATTAGATTCGGAAAACAACTATTTCCTAATAGCGGGTGATTTCAACGCCAAGCATAGTGCTTGGGGTAACTTAACCACGAACATAAGAGGCAACGCTTTATATGATTGGTGGCAAATGAATGCTATCGAGCGCAGATTAGAACTGTACGCCACAAGTACACCGTCTTATCCTAAAGGAAATTCATTTCTGGATTTACTTATGATCGACGATCGCATAAACTTGCCAGGCACAGATCTAACTACGCGAAACTGTCTTCGCACAATCGATTACGATAGCGATCACTACGGATTTGGAGCCATAATTGAAGTCAATACAATATTCACTAGAGCAGTTCGAACAGATCCACTCTTTCAATTTTCGAAAAGCTCACTGGTCACGCTTTGATCGATCAATAAAAAAAGAACTTCGTAACAGTGCCATAGACCCTCCGACTATTAGAAACCTCCATAACGACGAAATCGATCATTACTTAACAACATTGGACGATATTATTACCAATGCAATGAATCGCTCTATACCTAAAGTTCCCCATACCGACGGTTATACTAATAAGTACAGGACATCAGCAATTGACGCTTTGTATAAGCAAAAGAGCAAAGACTTTATAGACAGTTCAGCGACCCAAATAGTCAGGAAATAAGAACACTTAAGTCCCTAATCAAAAATCTCCAAAAATTGATCCGTGATAATTACCGTTCAAGTATAAATGAAGAGTGGAAGAACAAAATTCAAGCCATTCAAGCTAGCAGATCGAATATGTTCCAACAAATCAATAAAACTTTTCGAAAGAAAGATCACAATGACATTCCATATTTGCGAGTCCCACGGACTCCTGAGAATCGTCAAGCAATGCTGAACTCAGGCCTCAATCTGGAGCATATCAACTCCAACGAAGAAGTAATATTAGTCGAAGACCCGCAAGACAAAGTGAACTCAATTGGTGCATGTTTCGAAGCAGTATACAGAGTGAACGAATCCACTCACTCCAATACGATCCTCGAAAACAACGCACTCCAGACCTACAGCGCACTGAGAAACCAAATTTGTACCTGGCGGAACCAAAACCGTAGTTTTACCACATTCAGTGAAAATAACAAAGCGGACTCCCCCAGGAGTAATCAGAATATGAATATGTTTGTGAGTAAGGATGAACTTACGAACATCCTAAAGTCAATAAAAAGCAAAAAGTGATAGATAGCATCCCAAATGTAGTTTTAAAACATTTGCCTCCTTAAATAAGGCATACTATCCAACCCACTGGAAAACTGCAATAGTCCACCCCATCCCTAAAAAGGGCAAAGACAGGACCAATCCAACCAATCTTCGCGCGATTAGTTTGCTGCCAAATATCAGCAAGGTTTTCGAGAAGATCATAAACAAAGCACTGATGAACTGGTGTGATGAAAATGAAATCATCCCCAACAACCAGTTTGGCTTTAAAGCGGGACATAGTACGGTGCATGCCGCGTCAAAGCTTGTTTCCGACATACAATGGAACAAGACAAAGCGCCAATGCACAGGTGCCTGCTTAGTTGACTTTGAAAAGGCTTTCGACACGTGTGGTTAAAAGGACTTCTTCATAAGTTAGAAAACCTGAGAATGCCTCATTATCTATTGTACAACATTTACGAAATGATAACGGACAAGCAGTTTGTGGTAAAATGCGGAGATATATTCTCAAGCAAGACCTTCAAAATTACAAACGGTTTACAACAAGGGGCGGTGAATTCTCCCATTCTGTTTAATATTTACACCAGTGATCTAGTGGGTACGCTTAACAATGCCATTGCATACGCAGACGACATTGTGGTATACAGAACAGGAGAGAAAATAGATGTCGTCAATAGACTTCTCCAGGACGACTTCAATAAAATAAAACCTTTTTGTAATGACTGGAAACTAAAAATTAATTTCCACAAAACCGAGACTATCCTTTTCAGGACACCGCTCTCCAGGGCCTCTCAGGACACAAAGCACAATTGGAAAAACTTGTCTATCGTAGGGAATAATAATCTCCCACTACAAGTGAAAACTGTAGTCAGATATCTCGGCATTTGGCTTGATCAGTATTTATACTTTGACAAGCATATAGCAGTCACTCTCTCTGCAGCAAGAAACGCATTTGCTGCCACAAAAAGTCTATTCCGAAGCAGCATTCTCAATCCAAAAGTTAAAATAATTTCATATTCGGCATTCATCCGACCAGTGTTGGTCTATGGCTGTCCAATATGGTACAATATATCCCCATTCTACATGGAAAAGATTCGCGTGTTCGAGAGACAGTGTTTGCGTTCCTGCCTCGGACTTAATAGAACACCAGAGTCACGATACCAGAAATTTTACCCTAATAAAACCCTGTATGATAAATCAGGACTAACTAGGATAGACAACTTCATTATAAAAATTATTCGTGGGCACCTTGCAAGGGCAATGTGCAGTGTAAATAATCTTATCGCGGAAGCATATTACCCGAACGATATGTATCTGGAGAGTACCCTCCAAAACGGGTTCATTCCCCCAGAGGCGTTCCTCTTCTTGGACGGAAAAGGTCTTATCCAAGATGAGGGTGGAATACCTATTATATACCACGCATTCCGTGGTGCTAGGGATAAACGAATTGTCCACAATAGCGATATCTCTAATAGGCCAGACCGACTTCGATTCAGTACGGTGATCAGTGAAAGAGATAAATCAGTAAAAGACCGAACCAACCCCAACTGGTGGTGGTTCCAAAACGAAGAAAGGACTTCACGTCCTCAGGTATAATATTCAGGTTTGGCGCCGCTTCCTCCCTTCCTTTCCTTTGCCCTCCTTCGCGTTAACTTCTGTTATTTTATCTTTTTTATTTTCATTAAGCACTTATTATTTTGTTTTTAAAATTTTTGCATCCTCAAAAAAAAAAAAAAATCGTTATTTTTTTTGTCATAATGCCTCTAAAAGAAGAAGAGGTAGACCTCTAAGATAATAGTCTATTTTTTTTATAAAGTATGTGTATTATATTAAGAATAAATAAAAGAAAATGTAAGCTGAAAGGCATAAATTAAGCATATAATATTGTATAATTTAGAGGGCTTGTGAAGAGCCAGTAAATTACATTATGTAGTAAAAATTATTAAGATAGGTTTAGCATTTAGACTAAAATTGTAAAACATAAAAAAGACTTTGTGAATAAATGCGTCTGCAAACAAACAAACACTTTCTTCACAGCATTAAGTCCCTGGATGTATGCCGCAGAAAATCCAACTTGGGGTTGCAGCAAACAATATTGGCATTGAACGCTGCCAACTGATAACGGGCCCCGCTGTTCAATGCTGAATGGAGAAAGTGAACCGGTGACAGTTCACGAACAGTTGTGACCGTTTTTACTGTTGGTTAAAAACAGTTTTGATCATCGACTGTACCGTGGTCTTCATCAAAGCAGACTTTTATCTTTCTTTGGAGTTTCTTTTGTGTTCTTTTTTACAGTATGTTTTTGTAACGTAAAGTTTAAAATGTTTTTATACGGCGTGCAATGCACCTGTGCTTTTACAACGTCATTTTTAAATTTGTGAATAAAAAGTTAAAATTGTGTATAATTAATTCAACGCGGTTTTTTGTTTGTTGTACGATGTGTGCCCAATGCGGCATTCGCAAATTTCCTGTTCCGCTCAGTGCAGAACACATTATTGGCGTTTCCCAGTTGGCGAACCATCTGCAACAGTTGGAGTTGCGGTTCCCAACTGGCGAAACACAATTAAATCGAAGAAAAATATTCATTGGTATGTTCAAGTCAACGAACTATTTTTATCTTTTAATCCTCTTAAGATGGAATCTATTTTCTTGAATACAGACAGCTTTCATGAGTGTATAAATTAAAAAGATTTAATATATTTAAATAATAATAATAAAGATGGATATATTTAAATAATAATAATAAGATATATTTAAATAATAATAATAATAAAGATTTGAATATATTTAAGTAATAAACTTAATTTGGTAGTGACAAATGAAAATTCGCAGAACTGTATAATCAGTCTAGTTGCTGGATATAGACCGCCAGAAAATTGCAATATTCACATATGTAACTCTACATGAGAAATCTAGTATAGTTCGAGGTCGGCAAACGCTTGGTTATTTGTGATGCCCGAGAATGCATTTTAAAATTAATTTGTAGCTCAAAACTGCAAATCCTCCCGATTACGAGATCATGGATACGCAGTTTGGACGTAGGATGCAAGGCTATGTCCCCGGAGGCTACCCTAGAAACCGAGCAACAAGTAGTAAAAATGTCAAATATGACGTTGTACTTTGGTTCAGGCTTTATAGAAACTATCAAAATTCCGGATGTAAAAATAAAACCAAACCCTAATAGCAGCGTTTTAAACAGCATCGATATTGTGTTTGTTTGTAATAGCGTTCCGCTCGGTATCAATTTAACTAGAAACAGCTATGTAAAACCAAGGGACGTATACACTTCAAGCTTCTACCCTAATGTACGTCATTTTATTACCTTTGGTAATAATTCGGCCCTATGGGTTATGGAAAACGTTACATGTAAAACCAAAGCAACAACCGGAGGAAATAATCAACCAACAACATCAGCTCATATTCCCCTTTACATAACAAGGGGCCAAAGCCTTAAAACTATTACTATTACTACTATTTATTGTGAACTCGCTGACTCGATTTCGCCATTGTTGCATGTCCTGTGCGCTCTCCTTCGACGTTTGAACATTCGATCCGGTCTCCTCAAGGTCAGACCTAACATTGTCCTCCCATCTCCGTCGCGGCCGTCCTACCGGTCTTTTTCCCGTTGGTCTACCGTCAAGAATTCTATGCACGGCCAAGTGGGGGTTCTCTATACCACATGGAGAACCAACCCACAATGCCAATCAATCTTGACCGCTAACAGCGCGTAACCTCAACCCAACTCCCCATTCAAACCTGCAATACGCACATTCGCAACCATGCAAACATGCAAACGCATCCATCCCGAACTTGCAAGAATCCATCTCCCAATCCACAATGAAAGGCATTTCCCAAAACTCCCAACAGAATACAATTCAACAGAATACAATCTAAATCATCCCTGCATACATTTTCCCAAAATTGCTTCGGTCAATTCTTTACTTAAGTCATATTCCCTCCTTGCGACCAAGCAATCTTAATTTCCCCGGAAATACATATTCTGTAATGAACGCATATTCCAATTTACAACGGAATACTCACCATATCCATCAAATACATCGAGCTGCATACATTTTTCCAAAAACTGCTCCGGTTAATATCTTACCTAAATGATATTCCTTGCTTGCAACCAAGCAATTGTAATTTCCCCCGAAGATCATTCCGGCTCATTTCCTGCCTAAACTATTTCCTCGCTTGCAACATTTTTCCAAAAACTGCTCCGGTTAATATCTTACCTAAATGATATTCCTTGCTTGCAACCAAGCAATTGTAATTTCCCCCGAAAATCATTCCGACTCACTTCCTGCCTAAACTATTTCCTCGCTTACAACCAAGCAACATTTAGTTCCCCGAAAATCCTTTCGGCTCCCATCCTACCCAATACCAATTCCTCGTATACATAGCCCCAGAGGATTTTAACTCAGCCTATACGGCAATGATTCTCCGGAACCCAATCCCCTATACAGGCATAGCAACTCTTCTCGAATAGTGAACCCCTGCCGTACGCAGGCACACGAACACTTCACCCCCACAGTCCTATCGTCCCACATTCGCGACACATGTCGGGCCCATCTTAATCTTCGCAACTTGATAACTCTCACTATGGTAGGTTTGCGGTATAGCTCTTCCAACTCGTGGTTGTGGAGTTTCCTCCACTGTCCTGTCCCCTCGTCTTATTCACCCCCAAAGATATCCCTTAAAACTTCATCCTCGAATACGTGTAATTTGTTTTCTTCCCGTTTTGTGAGAGCCCATGCGTCGCATCCATATAGAACAATGGGCATGGTTATGGTTCTATAGACACGGAGCTTTACGTTACGTGATAGCAATTTGGATTTCAGCAATTTACTGACTGCATGCCAACTAGCGTTGTCGGAGTATAGTCTTTTGTTAATTTCCTTTGACGTTTCGTCGCTGGCCGTCAGTATTTTTTCCAGATATTTAAATTCTTTAACTTTATCAAACATCTTGCCTCTGACGTTTATATGTGTTCCCTGAGGTCCACATGCTCTCCCCGTAATCATGTATTTGGTTTTGTCCTCATATAGCCTTCCAAACATCCCCCTTAATTCCCGGGAGCAAACCAGCCAACTAACTAGACCAACGCCGATTGGTAGAAGCATCAATCTCGTAAAGTAAAACAAACAAAAATATTGTGAACCCGTTGTATAAAAATAAACAAAATTTTTATATGTAAATGAAAAAATTATAAACAATACGTCAATATTGGGACGCATATGACAATCAGCTGGACATCTGGCAGGTCTCCAAAACAAAGTATTGGAAAACTGGAGACTGTGAGCAGAAAAACGATAAGTCGCCAGCGAGGGAAGTGTCGCCGGGAGGAGAAGCGGAAAGGCAGGGAAGAAATGAAAAAACCGTTCTCATTAGCGGAAAAATAAAGTTTTAAATAGGAAATTGATTTCACGGCTTATTTTACGTGAATAATTAATCCAGCCAACCCTAAGCTCGCTACAATATACGAGGGTTGCCTCTTATGTTTCGGGATTTGGCAACCCTAGTGTTGCAATCCGGCAATTGACAGCTCTGTCGTAAAGTTGGACATTTTTGAGGTTATACGCACTCAGAACGTTTTGACATACGAGCGCTATTTGTGTTGTTTACAGTAACTTAAAAGATTCGTCTCGGCCCAAAAATCGAATTAAATCATCAACATTTTCGTGCGATTATTTTTTACAACTTTCGGCGTGGATTAACTCAGCAACAGTGCATGGATGAACTTAATTCAATTTTTGGCGATGAAGCTCCATCAAGGACCAGTGTTTATCGATGGTATGGTGAATTCAATCGTGGTCGTAGTTCACTCCAAGATGAATTTCGTGAAGGTCGTCCAAAATCAGTTGTTGTTCCGAAAACCATTGATGCTGTGCGCGAACTGATATTGGAAGATCGTCATGTGACCTATCGTGAGATTGAGACAACCTTAAACGTTAGTGGGACCAGCATACATTCAATATTGCATAAACATTTGACTGTCAAAAAAATTTGTCCGCGTTGGATCCCACACAATTTGTCAATCGCCCAAAAAAAGGCTCGTGTCAATTGGTCGGAAGAAATGCTCTAAAAATACGGTCGCGGTGCTTCGAAACACGTCTATGACATCGTGACAGGTGATGAATCGTGGAATTACGCGTATGAGCCCGAAAGTAAACAGCAGTCGACTGTCTGGGTGTTTCAAGATGAGCCAAATCCAACAAAAGTTGTTCACCCACGAAGCACTTCCAAGCAAATGGTCGCCTGTTTTTTTCGGAAAAACTGGACATGTCGCAACCGTACCACTAGAACAACGCAGAACAGTCAATTCTGAGTGGTACAAAACCATTTGTTTGCCAGTTGTCTTCCAAGAAACCAGGAAAACCAACCGCCGAAGACGGAGCACTCTTCCCCACGACAATGCGAGCTCTCACACATCGGCTGTGACAACTGCATTTTTGAGCACCCAAAACATCGATTTGATGGGTCATCCGCCGTATAGTCCTGACTTGGCACCGAATGACTTCTTTTTATTCCCGTACGTAAAAAACAAACTGAGAGGTCAACGTTTTTCGACACCTGAAGAAGCGGTTGCTGCATTCAGAATGCATGTGTTGGAGATACCTCAATCAGAGTGGCAAAAGTGCTTCGACAATTGGTTCAAACGCATGCAAAAGTGTATAGATCTTCATGGGGAATATTTTGAAAAACAATAAAGTGATTTTCGATGATCAATATTTGTTTTTGTTCTCTAATCCCGAAATATAAAAGAAAACCCTCGTAAACAATACAAAATAAAAATAAGAACTTATATGCAAAAGTTATATTAAAGGTAAAAACGTATAAAACAAATAGAAATTTATATGCAAATGAAAAAATTGTATATAAACAGTACGTAAATATAAATAGGCAAATAAAAATATGAACTTATATGCAAAAGTTATATTAATAGTAAAAATACATAAATAAATAGAAATTTAGGACGGCACAATATCTGGGGAATATGACGGGTGGTATAGGACTTCCCATTTGAACGGTTCCAGGTAGATTTTATCACTCAGCTCGTATTGTGGCCGTTTTTCGCTCAGTGCTCGACTCAATCGCATCAGTTGAAGTCGATACCATTCCCCAGTGATTGTTTCATTGGGTTTCAACAGCTCATAATAAATAACACCGACCAGATTCCGTCAAATACACAGCATAACCTCTGCAGCGTAAATATTCGGCCGAGCCAGCGACCTGGAAGCATGACCGGGCAGTCCCCATGACTTTATTTTCTTTGGGTGATTGTAATGAATTCCATTTTTCATCACTCGTCACGATACGATGAAGAAAATCCTTCCTTTTTTGCCGCCGGAGCAGTGTTATAGTGTGTAAACAACAATTTGATAATATATTTAAATTTTGTTAATATATTTATCTATTTGTATATAGAAATATTTTTTTAGGATAAGATACTTGTAGGTAAATGAGCGGAAAAAGAATTACTTGGTAATTCTTGATTGACCGTTGAGCGGTCGCTGCAGTTGCTGCGTGTTGTCAGCTGCAGGTGGGTTCGGTGACTGGGTGCAGGGGGCGTTGAGGTAATGCTCCCCTGTTCAGCTGTAGTGACTTTCTCCTTTTCAATTAATTTTTTTTTCAGATATTTCTTCCTGCATGTGACTTATATTGATAACGTGTCCTTCTTTAATTTAAGTTTACCACTGCTCACATCCACGTTAGCGTAAACCTCGACTTGCGTGTCGTTTCGTCGTTTTACGTCGAATGAATTAATTTTCATTGCCGTTGACGTTTATTTTTTATTCGGCGCCAACGCCGTTTTTTATTATTTTCTCTACCAAGTAGAATTTGCACAAAGTAGTTTATGCAAATTAGCTACTTGGCGAGTTGTTCTCCTTTTAGGGGTAGAGAGGGGAACCCAACGAAAGGGGATCAGTGGATGTTAGGGGGGACCTGGACGCGAGGTAGGTCCGTAACAGCAGTTGTTCACAGCCGAAAAATGACGCTATTCGTACCTTGGCTTTAAATTATAAGGAACCCAAGATCCTTGCTTTTGATTCATTCCCTATCCATAAAATCGCAATGCTGATAAAAACTCTTATTGCATTTGGCATGGATCCTCATCAAGCAATGCCCCCAATTCAGAGTTTTCGAAGGTTTTTGCCCTACATTCAGGTGGACGGTCGTCTGCATCTAAATCATATACGGAACCAATCACGACACGTTGTTTCACTTAGAGCAGCATCTACGTAAACCTTGTGGTGCTCTCGATGTGCTTCAGCCGCTGTTTTTTGCGAATGAAAGAAGAAAATCAACACTTCCCGGAAATGACGATTACTTAGCACCACCAGACATTTTCACACAACCAAAAGTATATGACGGGAAAACAAAAGCACTACCGTCTCACAGCGGTTTGTTTACCATATCTCTAAGCTTGGTTCATGACGTTTTGGATATGTCGAAATCAACCAACACATATTGCTGGAGCCATCTATTGACCTTAGTTGCGCACTTAATACACAAACTTGTAATCTTTACACCCAATCAAATCTCGCAAAAATTCACTCGCGACGATTATTTTCTTTTGTTTTATAGGGGCCGGGGGAGGGGGGGGGGGTGTACATACACCCCATTCCGTGTAATGTTCACATCAATCCAATTAACATAATACTCCTAATATTCATATCGCACACGACGCGACTTCTCGTTAATTGCTTAGCTGTCACGCACAGTCACTCCCCAAGCTACATGCTATCTAATTACGAGCACATTTTTGCAAGATATCGGATATCCAAAAACAAGCGTAACACCTGGCATGGGGTAGTGCCGGCGGGTACAAAAATGCAACGTAATGATGATTGCCGTACACCAGGTGTCATGATACCGTTTAACGAAAATGCTTACGCCTACGTAAGGCAGGCACATGCATAACAACGAAATGGCAATATCAATTAAGCGATACGAATTGTTTGAACCAAGGCCACTGCATTTTAATTGGCGGTTCTACCAACCACACAACCCACTATAGGTTGAGATGTCCTTTCCGCCAAGGAACATACTTACCTTTATCCATTACACGTGCCTACAGACACGTGTCTCAAAAGTCCTTACTCCCACGTGAAACAATAGGCAACAATTCAGACACCAACATTGAATTCAATAATAGAAATCAATCGAACTAAACGTTCAAAAGTCTCTAATATTGAATTCAACGCATCCATGCAAGGCATCCAATCCAACGCATCTAATTCGACGCGCCAATTCGACGCATCCAAGCCAACGCACCCATTCAAGGCATCAATGCATTGCACCCATTAAACGCAATTTTCGTTAAACAAACCGAACAACGAATATCTCCTCTGGTAGCTAATAGCAATTAGCACCTAAATTCCTAGCATGACCCAAAACCTAAAAGGCACACTTGTGCAAACAAAGTATAGCGATTCGCCGCCGACCAACAGTCATGCAATCATAAACATCTTAATGTAGATAGCTCGCTAGATGTTTATGATTTGGAAATGCTAACAAAAAACTATACCGATCCCATGGTTCCTTTATTACCCATCTGGAGCGCACAAGAACATTGTTATCTTAAGCCGGATGGGTTACACAAGCAAATCCCACGAAAAGATCGAAATTAAGCGACGGTACGATCGATCGTCAAACAAAGGAACAAGATTCCGATAAGGAAGACGGAGAGGAGAATGATTGATGATGGGAAAATTTTCTTTGCAGATTGGATGGGATATTTTCTTTTGCAGATGCAGGGATAAGAAGTTCGAATGCGATTCTAAGGATAGAGACAATTAGTCTACTTCGAGCAGGGGTCTGAGAACCTCACCGAGGAGGTCGATCCGCGCTGCGATATCGCGAAAATAAAAATAAAAAGGAATAACGTCGAACGTGTGGTTCAAGGTAGTTTCAAAACGGTGTAACCTAAGATAAGCGTGTCCAAAAGTGTGTCCTAGACGTAAGTGGAGACCGAACTATAAAAGAAAAATACAATTCAAAAATTAAGACAATTTCTTTCGTGTTTTATTTTGTGCAATTGAATTCGCTCCGTGTTCCAGGTGTTCCTTTTGGTGCGTAGCCAGTGTTCGGCGGAACACTTCGACAACAAATTCGCCAAAGGATCAATTAAGTGGTGACAGCAATTAAGCAAAGCAAATGACTCCTGCCAATTGGGCTCAATATGGGTCATGCGTTCGGGTTAATTCCAAGTGAAGAAGAATTTGTTGCATCATTTGCGACTCCACCCACACTAATTAGGGTATAACAGGAGTGGTTGTAAAGGGATTAGAGTTAATCGATCATAGTAAAATGTCGCAGCCTTGCATTGAAACAGCAGGGCCTTTTACTCGGAATAAATAAAGAAGAGTTAAGTAACCATGCAAAGAGGGCAGCCTTGTAACGGAACAGTGGACCTTTTACAATTGAATAAAATATGAAGTCAATGAAAAGATAAAAGAAAAACAAAATAAAAACGTCTATAGTATTTAACTCTGCACAGCGAGGCAGATAACATAACACTGTTGTTCACTAATTGTCTGTGTACCGTGGGTGCTTATTAGACACCCAACAATAATGCATCTGAGGCATATTGTCAATGAATTGATAACCAAGAAAGAGAAAAAAAAAAAGGAAAGAGATCCGTCTCCTTGTCCAGATCTAACTCCGAAGGACTTTTTTTTTAGATCCCTAAAGCAAAATGTTCAAGAGTTACAGTTTTCCTATTGCAAGTATGGTTTTAAAGTCCTTAGAGGCGTTTTTGAAGATCCTATTCAAGAATAGCTTAAAAATATCTTTAATGAGCGGAAGAGACGCTGGAACAAATGCATTCCATTGCAGGAAGACTGCATTGAACTTGATTGAACTGTTACGTGATAAGCTTAGAAATAAACAGATTCATCGCAATAGTTGCAATTCTTATTCAGCACCCCTCATATTGTAATTCGGGCTTTTTTTCAACATCATCGTCATCATCGGCATTACAACCGGGATCTGGTCTTGGCCGTATTTAATAAATCTCTCCACCGGTCCCGGTTTCGAGCCGATGTCATCCACTTTGGCACTCCCAGGCTCTGGGCGTCCTGGTCTACGCCATCCCTCCATCGCAGACAAGGTCTGCCGCGCTGTCTCCTTCCATACATCCAACTTTTCAACATCACTCTACGTGTAATTTGATTGGTTTCCCTTTCATCATCCAGCGTTTTTGATATGGCGTTGTTTTTCTTCTTGCTTACTAGTTGCCTTATTTGGGGCATTTCTTATTTATTGTGTTATCATCTCTGGTACTACTCTTTGTGATTAGGTACATCTGTGACGCTTCTAACAGATACACACCATACCAAAAGGAAATTATTATGTCACCACACTTTTTTTTCTAATTCTGGGCAATATTTCTTCATATTGGGAAATGAATGCTCCGATATCAAACGCACATACAAAAGAAATGTTGAAGTACCTTTCAATGTCAAAGCACAATGCGAGCGGAATCTCATATACATCCGCTGTGAATGATTCAGAGTTAGTCCGCCAATTCTCCTAGCTCGGACGATATTCATGAAGGCCCTGTAAATCTTACTGTTACATCTGCCTTTCGAGGTTCCTATGTAAAGGGTTTTATTTTCAGGATTTTGTGAAAAAAAAAAATACTTTTTTGCGATTGGAATATGATGAAAAATTGCGTCTTTGGTTTCGAAAATGTATTTTCGTTTTGATCTCGAAAAAGCATTATTTTTATACAGAACTAGTAAAAATTACACATTTTAATCGGTCAAATATTTATGAATAATCGACTTACATTTAGAAACGATTACCAAAACGAATTTTTAAAAACGAGTTACGAAAATATCAAGTAAACTGTTGCTATGCCCCAGATAATGAACCTACGAACCTGAGATTCGAATGCCGCAGAACCCCTTTAACAACACCTGAGTGAATAAAGTTCCAAATGTCGCTCTTCAAATTTGGCATTTGTTTGTAACAAAATCATCAGAAAAAGAAACTGGGCGTTGGTGGAAGTGTGTTCAGATATTGACAGCAGAACTGTGAAGAAGCTATTAGGGAACGAGAATTATTTGACTGAATTGGTTTTCTTGGGCAAATCGATGTTTCTAACGCGCTCGTAAACTTCACTATTACATTTCATTTCGTTGAAAAAAACAGACATGTCCTTTGCACGAAGAATTATACGAATATTATTTTCGAAAAGATCGAGGTATCTTCATCGAGTTTTGTCAATGTCAAAGAGTTTTTTTTTTTTTTTTTTTTCTTACACGCTATTCATCCCAATGATAGTTAACTTAATCATTATGGAAATTTTAACAAGCCTCAGGACTTGCTAAATAAGGCCAAGACCGGTTCCCGGTTGTAGTGCCGATGATGATGATGATGATGATAGTTAACTTATCAAGAATCAACTAATCACGCTTACTCATACATATGTTTGTAGCTCAGCGTTTAAAATTACATCTGGTGATAAGTCTCTCTTTGTTCAATGTTAAGATAATGATGTAACATAATGACGATATAGAGTAATGATAAGTCTCTCTTTATGAAAATAACAATGTACTATAAATAGGAAACAAATCTAGTCACTTAAGGCACACCCTCATAAAACCTTCCAAAACACTAAAATATTTGGGAGTAACCCTTTCCAACAACTGGTCATTCTCAACCCACATCAAAAATTCTCTTCAAAAAGCCTCAATACAGCTTAACCTGTGCAGACGAGTGTTATGGAAACCTAAAGGCCTCTCTCTTAAGGTCAAACAGCTCATCTACAAACAGATAATCAGACCTACTCTTACATACGCCTGCCCATTATGGTACCACATCTCACCCTCCCAAATGGAGAAATTACGAGTGTTTGAACGAAAATGTTTCCGGTTTATCACTGGCTTACACCGCAAAACCAACTCATATAGATACCATTGTAACAACGACCTTTACAACACCGCAGGCATCGAACGACTGGATAGACGGATCCTAGAACTGTCGATAAATTTCATAGAAAACCTTCCTAACAATCCCAACCCGATAATAACGGACGTACCATCACCCTCCTCCAATACGGGAGCTCACTACCGTAATTGTCTCCAAATCAGGACCCTCTTCGCCGCAGGCAGACTGGTTAACGATCTAAACGAGATCGTGTACCACAACACCGAACTGGCACCCAATCATTTCAAATACAGCAACATCCAACCATTCTCCAAGATCCTTACCTTTAACACAGAACCGAATGGCTCTCCCCTCCTTCAAGAACTTACCTGATCCTATCCCTTAGTATCTACAATCCCAACGAGAAATCCCACATCCATAACTAAAAATTGTAAATATTATTTTTAAGTCAAATGCGAATTGTCACTATCATTGCAATATCAAATATTGTAAATTGTATATAAGATTAGACTAAGTTAGATTAAGTTATGTTAAGTAATTTTAAGTAGGCTAAGTTAAAATAAACAGAGTTCCTGGTTTTTCTTCTGACCTTTTCCAGGAAAAACAAAATTAACAATATATATAATCACATTAAATCTTAAGCACATCTAAAAAGAATTGTTTGAAAAATGTTAACAAATAGCATGTAAACACTTATTATGTAACCAATCTATTATAAGTTATCTGTATTACTTATTGTAACTATTAATTTTTGGTCAAGTAAATGCAGTATATTAAAAAAAAAAAAAAAAAAAAAAAAAAGTCACTTAAGGCAGTCAGGCACATACTCAGTCACTCATGTATTCTCTTACTTTAACCGCTGAATAATAAAGCAACGAGCAACATGTCGGAAAAAATTAATTTTTATAGTTTTTTATTATAATATAAATTATTCTGATTCTGAGGAACCCTTAAATGTCAGATCGTTCCATTGCGTGTGTTGAATTCCGGTGCGTTTACCGGAGGCGAGCGACGAGGAAATAAAAATGAAAATGCACGAAAATTGTTTATTCTCTCACAATTCCTTTTATTGGATATAAAACTCAAACAACGAACTCTCAAACGACAACGAATGGTAGATCAACGACAATTCGATTAACTTTCAACGAAATTATGAACGAAAACTAATGTTTGGCTCCAACGAACGAAAATACTAGACATGTTTACGAAAACGAACGAAAAACTAAACTAATTTGCATAACAAACAAAACAAAATAACACAAATTGCAGTAACGAACACAAACAGTGCTGCCAAACATGCAGGTAATTACAAAATCATAACGAATTAATAGTTGACAATTAATAACAAAAACAAATATAACGAATTGATACTAAAAGTATAAATTCAATTATCTAGCACATTCTTATCGAGTACTTCAGATCGAACAGACGTTCGCTCATAGCATAGCTGAAACTCGTGTTTGTGAAAGTCTGTAACACACCTGGGTGAAGTGCACGTGTAAAAATACTTTTAGTAATACTTGTAGTAATAAAACAGTGAAAACCGTGAAAACTAACAGTAACGCATGCCGGGCGACGGCCCCAGTGATGACCAACAATTCACGATAGAGAGTAAAAGAAGAGCCACCGACGATTTACTGAGCGCAACAAAAAAACCAACAACCATGGAGACACAAGCTATGGACTATCAAAAAAAGTATCTGGATGCCGTGGATTATATCAATACACTTCGACTCCAGATGAAACAACTCCACGAGTAAATTCGCTCCCTAAAAACAACCAATAAAATCAGAGATGACGTCTGCATGAAAGAAACGCCTGCTCAACACCCCGGACTAGCTCCATCATCTCCAAACCAACAATTGTTGCCCCCCGAAACACCATCGCCCCAACAAAAGAAGACAACCGAGAATCAAATGCCTAACACGGACGCCAAAAATACAAGACCACCACCCATCTATATTAAAAATATAACAAGCATCAAAGAACTAATTAGAATGCTTGAAAGTACCTTAGGCCACCGCAATTTCACCACAAATACAAGAGGAGCTTCCATCACAACAACAACTTTAACGGATCACAACAAGGCGGTAGAAAAAGTTGCCCACCATACGCTTGAATTTTTCACTTTTCAACATGGACAGTTGAAACCAGCAACTTTCATCTTAAGGCATATCGATCCAGCATGGACTAATGAGGAACTTGCTGCAGAAATAGTCAGGATCTGTCCGGAGCTGAAAATAAACAGGTTGGACTACTACCAAACACCATACATGCGGACTAACAAGAATCTGCATTTACGTATCATACAAATTCCTCTAACCGATGTCACCCGGCTCAAACAAATAAAATATCTGTTCACACATAAAATTGCGATTGAGGAACCACATAAACAAAACGTCCTTCATTGCAAAAGATGCCAAGGTTCAGGACACTTGGCGGCCGCATGTCATCTAAGCGTACGATGCGTAAAGTGTGCAGAGCAACAACCTGGAGAATGTAAGGTCAGCCCGCCTGGGATGGAACCAGGAACAATCCAAACAACAAACCCCGATGGATCCATTACAACGAAGAAAATCTCAGTGACATGCTGTAACTGTGGAGGACCCCACCCTGCCAACTTCTCGCAATGTCCTCATAAGCTGAGGATTCTAGAAAGGCGAACAACACCCATGGCAACGAGCAAACCTTCACCAACCAAAACAACATCACATCAATCAATAAATCCTACAAGTCCAGGAACGTCATACGCTAAGGTTGTCAAGGATTTCCTTAACATGACAAGAAATCACCAATCCAACAGTAACGATCTGAATCTGGACATCACAGGATACATAAGTAGCTTACAGAAGATGCTGCCCACGTTGAAGCACAGCTCAGAAATAGAAAAAAAGGTCAGATTTTATCTCTTATAACTTCACATATCCTCTCCCTTAATAGCTAATTTAACCATAATTTCCCTCAACGCAGAGTCCATATATTCCAATATTCGCAGACAACACCTCCGATTGTTCGTTGAAAAGTTTTCTCCAGATATCCTCCTCCTCTCAGAAACTTGGCTTAAAGCAAACTCCCGAGTATCTATCCCGAATTATACACTTGTTTCTAATCCACGAACCACTGGACCTCGTGGAGGTACTGGAATTATAATACACAAGAAATTCTAATTTTCCGAAATCAGGTTCACCAATATAAATAATATTGAGTACACGGCAATTAAAATCTTTTGCAAAAGCAACAAAGTGCTTGTACTGTCGTCCGTATACATTCACCCTTCTCGGGAACCAAACTTCCCTAGTTCCGACATCACTAATATAATCCAACAGTCTCTACCTGCACCTTTCATAATAGAAGGAGATTGGAATGCTCGGCATACTTCATTTAACGACACGAAGTGCAATAAATACGGTTGTCAACTTCTAGCACTCCTTCAACTCCATCCATATATCTATGCGGACTGTCCATTACAGCCAACACGTATCTCCAATACTACTAAATCAACAATAGATTCTTTCCTAAAATCCGTAGACGTCTACTCACCTAACTTCCCTACAGTATCCTTCGAATTTCCTTCCTATCATGGGTCGGTCCACACCACTGTCCAAATCCCAGCCCTTGAACCATGTTACTCATTCAATCCGATCCCGAATTTCTCCAGGACAAACTGGAAAAGAGTCAATAGGGACATTGCTGCCAGTTTTACAGACTATACTTTGCCAGAGACTTCAAATCTACTCCCTGCTGAAATTGATCAAGCAGCCCTAAGAATAGAGCAAATACTAAAAAATGCCCTCTTCAGCCACACACCTACATCCATCCCTCATAATCACCTAGGAAAACCTTTACCCAACATCCTTACAAAACTGTTACGCGTAAAAAAACAGCTTAGACGAAAACTACATAGCAGTTACTCCCCTTTTATTAAAAATCAAATCCAACTCTTGACTACCCTGATAAATGGACAACTAAAACAATTTGCCGACCAGGCTTACACGTCTATACTTAAAAATATTAAACCCAATCGTGATTTATTCAAAAATATCAACAGACTAACGGGTCGAAAATACAAACCTCGAATCGATTATATTATCAACCCTACTAACAATCACCCAGTCCAATCAGATATCGGCATAGCAAACTGTCTAGCTAATCACTTTTATCAAATCCATCAACAAAACGACTCCCTCTCAGTCTCCAATTTTCAAGATACTGTAAACAACTACATCTCACGCACAATGATCCCATCCTTCACCCGTTTCATCACGGAATTCAACGAAACAAACAAAGCGTCTCATCCTCTGGATAATGCGACCTTCCTAACAGCAGACGAATTATCTGAATTTATAACATCACGCAATAACAAGAAGTCGACAGGCTTAGATGGAATTCCAAACCTTCTTTAGAAAAGACTTCTCCCGTCAAATCTAGTCCCTATTCTCGTTCTTCTCAACCACATAATCAACGGATCACATTTCCCAGATAACTGGAAAACCACGGTTATAGTCCCTATCAGTAAGTCCAGTCCTTCCAACAACCCCAGCAACTATCGTCCGATTTCGTTATTAAACACATTAAGCAAGATATTGGAATGCAAGATATATCGAAATCTCCTTTCATTTGCTAATGACAACGCTATTATCCCAAATTCCCAGTTTGGCTTTCGCTCACAACACTCCACCTGTCATGCTCTGTTAAAACTAACGCACGATGTCACAACTAATCTTCAAAACCAAAGCCCGACGGTCTGTATCTCTCTCGACATATCTATAGCATTCGACTGTGTTTGGATCTCAGGACTGCTTTACAAGCTGCACTACATATTTGGATTAAACACCCGTACTACCAAACTTCTTACTTCCTACCTCTCTAGTAGAAAATTCATGGTCAAAATAAATTCTTCTATCTCCCAATCGTATAATATAACCGCAGGGTGCAATTCTTGGACCACTATTATACCTCCTTTATACTTGAGACATACCGCAGCCTCAATTACCCAATACCGTAATGTTGAATTACGCCGATGACACCATAGTCTACTCCAGCAGCAAGTTTGTAAAAGAGGCAAGAAACCGCATGAATAACTTCCTCCCAAATCTATCAACATACTTCAATAAATGGAAAATTCGCCTAAATCCTGATAAAACCCAGCTTATAGTGTTTAAGGGTAAAAATGAGCACTGCACAAACAACACAAGGCGCACCCGCAACAAAATTAGACTCAAACTAAATAACACCCAGATAAAACCTTCTAAAACTCTAAAATATCTGGGAATAACTTTTTCCAACCTTTCATTCTCCACCCACATTAAAAATACTTTACGTAAAGCCACAATACAGCTGAATCTCTGTAGAAGAGTGATGTGGAAACCCAACGGTCTCTCTCACAAAGTCAAACTGCTCATCCATAAACAAATAATCAGACCTACACTGACATATGCGTGTCCACTGTGGTATCATATAACACCAGCCCAAATGGAGAAGCTACGCACTTTCGAAAGGAAATGCTTCAGGCTGGTCACTGGCCTCAACCGACAACCCAACTCTTACAAGTATTGCAATAACAGCTTGCTATACAATGCCGCTAATATTGACCGTCTCGACAGACGCTTCCTAGAGCTGTCTATCAAATTTATTGAAAACCTCTCAAATAATCCCAACCCCATAATAACTTCACTACTACCAACTCCTCTAGATAACAGGGCTCACTATCTGAATTGTCGCCATACTAGAAGTCTCTTCACCTCTGGAAGATTGGTTAATGACTCCAACGAGGTAGTGTACCATAACACCAAGCTGGCACCCAATCAGTTCAAATACTGTAACATACAACCATTCTCCAGCATTCTGCGTTTTAACGAACCACCGGAATGTGTTACCGCACCTGAGGCCACTAACTGACCATATCCCACACCAACCTACTTCCTTAACCATCAATCCCTATATTCCCCAATTCACATTACATATTTAACTTATTATAAAATAAATTAGGTTAAGCTAGAATAAGTTAGAGTTAAGTTAAGTATTAGATTAGATTAAATTAAAAAAAATAAAAATCCTAGTTTTCTGACCTTTTCAAGGAAAACTGTTAATATTAAAACCTATAATACTCGAATAGTTATTCACACATTCAGTTATGTTTGAAAAATGTGTTATGTATGCATGTAAACAGTTGTATCACTAGAATTATAAGTTAGCTGTAGTACTTAATGTAAACATTGATTATTGGTCAAATAAATACAGTATGTTAAAAAAAAAAAAAAAAAAATACGATTATCTAAAAACTACAATAAATATGTTGAGTCAGTCCAGGCTGCGACATGCCGCCCGCCTTGAAGGGTCAGGTTCAAACGGGTTGTGGAGCCTTCGTCTTCGGCAGGATAGTTGATGGGAAGAAGATTTATTTACATCGCGAAATCGCTTTGATAAAGCAGGTGACGTCTTAACTTTGTTATACGTTTTCCGATAAAAGTTGCTAATCAATTGCATGTGTCCAACCCACGAACCTCTGGCCCTCATGGAGGTACGGGAATCCTAATACATAAAAAATTCCAATTTACTGAGATTAGATTTGCTAATATAACTAGTGTCGAATACACGGCTGTTAAACTTTTCTGCCGAAATAATAAAGTACTGTTCTTGTCCTCCATATACATTCACCCTTCTCGTGAACCAAACTTCCCTAGTGCAGACATCTCACAAATAATCCAACAGTCTCTGCCGGCACCTTTCATAATAGGAGGAGACTGGAACGCACGACATACTGCATTTAATGACATCAAATGCAACAAATACGGCTGTCAACTCCTTGATCTCCTCCGACTTCATCCATATGTCTACGCAGACTGCCCGTTGCAACCTACTCCAATTTGCAGCTCAACCAAGTCAACAATCGATTTCTTCCTAAAGTCTACAGATAGCTATTCATCTAATCCTCCCACAGTGTCCTTCACATTCCCTTCGGATCATGGCTCTGTGCACACCTCGGTTCAAATCCCCTCGCTTGAACCACTCTACACTCTGAATCATATTCCAAATTTCACCAAAACAAACTGGAAAAAAGTCAATAAGGATATTGCTGCTAGCTTTTCAAAATTTTCTTTACCGGAATCTTCTAACCTGCCCCCTACAAAAATTGACCAAGCAGCGGCCCAAATAGAGCAAATACTGGGAAATGCTCTCTTCAGCCATACTCCCACTATCGTTCCTCATAATCACTTAGGAAAACCCCTACCCAACCTACTCACAAAATTATTACGTATAAAAAAACAACTCCGACGAAAATTGCACACTAGCTACTCACCTTTTATTAAACAACAGATCCAGCTATTGACCTCCCTGATAAATGGACAACTAAAAGTTTTCACTAATCAGACCTACACATCCACCCTAAACAGTATCAAACCAAATCGCGATCTATTTAAAAACATAAACAGACTAACGGGTCGCAAACTCAAGCCTCGAACAGATTATCTTATTCACCCACCTAATAATAACATCGTCCAGTCGGACACTGATATAGCAAACTGTCTCGCTGAACATTTCTGCAAAGTCCATAAGCAAAACGATACCCTCCCAGTAACAAATTTCCACGATACCGTGAACGACTACATTCCACACTCACTGGAGCCATCCCTCACACCATTTATTACTGAATTCACCGAAACCAATAAAGCATCACACCCCGTAGGAATCGACACATTCCTAAGCCTTGAAGAACTATCCGAAGTCATTACTTCACGTAACAATAAAAAATCGACTGGCCTAGATGGAATCCCTAACCTCCTATTCAAAAGACTCCACCCAGGCAACTTGCTCCCGATTCTCGTTCTTCTCAACCACATAATAAACGCTTCACATTTCCCTAGAAGTTGGAAAACAGCGGTGATCGTCCCTATTAGCAAATCTGGGCCCTCCAAGTACCCGGATAACTTCCGTCCGATATCGCAGCTAAACTCGCTTGGCAAGATCCTTGAATGTAAAATCTACAAAAATCTTCTCTCATTTGCCAGGGATAACTCCCTCATTCAGAACTCTCAATTTGGCTTCCGCTCACAACACTCCATTTGTCATGCTCTCTTAAAACTGACACATGATGTGACGAACCACCTCCAAAACCAATCCCCAACGGTATGTGTCTCCCTAGACATAGCTAAAGCATTCGACTGTGTCTGGATCGCAGGACTGTTATACAAACTTCATTCAATGTATGGATTAAACATCCACTCCACAAAACTTCTCGCTTCTTACCTCTCTGATAGAAAGTTCATGGTGAAAATAAACTCAACTCTCTCGACACCTTATAGCATAACCGCAGGAGTTCCTCAAGGATCCATCCTCGGCCCACTACTATACCTTCTTTATACATCAGACGCACCGCAGCCACTGTTACCCAATACAACAATGCTCAACTATGCCGACGACACCTTAATTTATTCAAGCAACAAGCTTGTCAAGGAGGCAAGAAACTGTATTAACAGATATCTCCCAATCCTGTCAGCCTACTTTACCAAGTGGAGAATTCAACTAAATCCAACCAAAACTCAGCTCATAGTTTTTAAAGGCAGAAACGCGAGTTGTACAAACAACACTATTCGCTGCCATAATAAAATCAGAATTAAAATAAATAACAATATAATTAAACCTTAAAGTATCTAGGTATAACCTTTAGCAACAATCTGTCATTCTCCGCCCACATTAAAAATACGATTCGTAAAGCCACAACCCAACTGAACCTCTGCAGAAAAGTCATGTACAAACCGAATGGTCTCTCTCCCAAAGTCAAATCACTTATCTACAATCAAATAATCAGACCCACTCTCACATATGCATGCCCGATATGGTACCATATTACACCCGCCCAAATGGAGAAGCTACGCATTTTCGAAAGGAAATGCTTCAGACTTATCACTGACCTCAACCGACATCCTAACTCCCACAAATATTACAACAGTAGTTCGCTCTACTATGCCGCTAATATTGAACGTATAGATCGACGCTTCCTCGAGCTGTCCATCAAATTTATCGAAAATCTTCCCAATAATCCCAATCCGATAATAAATGCGCTCACATCGACTCCGTCAGACAACCGAACTGCCTACCCGAACTGTCTCCACACCAGAACCCTCTTCACCTTTGGCAGGTTGGTCAACAACTCCAATGAGATTGTATACCACAATACTGAACTCTCACCTCACCAGTTTAAATATTGTAATATACAACCCTTCTCTAATATCTTGCGTTTCAACGACCAATCGGAAAGTGTTCCCCCAACCCATATCCCCGACTGATAGTACCCACCCTAACCCAAATCCTACCCATCGACCACTATACCTCCCGCCCCACCCTACTCTAACTTATTGTAATAATAATAGATTTAATAATTAGATAAGCTAGGCTAAGCTAAGTTAAGTTAAGTTAAGCAAATTAGTTATAGGTTAAGTAAATAATTATATCCTGGTTTTCTGACCTTTTCCAGGAAGCCCCACCTACTCCTATCTTGTCCACCCATGAAATATGTAACTTTATAATAATGTTTGAAAAATGTACTAGCAAGTATGTGTAAACGATTAAAGATAAGCTAAGTATAAGTTATCTGTATTACTTATTGTAACAAATCATTTCATCATCATCATCATCATCGGCACTACAACCGGGAACCGGTCTTGGCCTTATTTAGCAAGTCCTGAGGCTTGTTAAATTTTCCATAATGATTTATTTTTTCTGGGCAAGGTCATTAGTCTTGCGCCAGAGGCTCCCCGACGGGGAATCGAACCCCGGTCTCCCGGGTGACAGGCGGGTATACTAACCACTATATTGGTCAATAAATACAGAAATGTAAAAAAAAAAAAAATTGCAATCTCTCGCAGCTACGCATGATCATATGAAATCGAATCAGGATGAACTGGACCAATTGACTTGTTATCATGTATTTTTTCCATAAGTAAATTTGATAACTGGGTCCCATTGACAAAAACATGTAGTAGAAGTACATGATGATGTGGACGAACGAATGTTAAGAGGAGGATGATAACATCTTGTTCATCTGGAGCATATGCTGTAGTCGTACGATGATATATGTGCAATAATGATATGCGGTTCTCTTTCTTTCGCAAATCGACGAATATTGTATCTGTAAGTTCGATGATTTTAGAAAGGAAATAACAACCCGATCCAGAATTCAGTTGCAACTTTTCCTGTTTGCTCCGTTTACTTTTACATCTTTTCCACCTTAAGTGGGAAAATATTGTAATTTCATTCAATGATATATACGTTAAGTAAGTTGAACGTATCAATTGAAAGCCGTTGTATATAAGTATGATCTTCTGTAGATTACAAGTTTTCCATTTGGCCATGTAAGCAGGAACAATTTCAAAAACGAGCATCAGTGCTCCTTCCGTCAGCCGAACCTCTGGGCGCCGGGAGCGACAGAATCGAATCAGCTGTTGTAGGGATTCCTTGCGCCTACGCTTCCAAAGATGTTGCCTCAATTGTTGAACGTGATGCCAGGCGGATATACGATTAACTGGCGAAGTCGAATTGTGGGAAAGAAGCTAAAGGGCTACTCTCTAGGAAGTGGGCATTAGTGAAAGGTTGAAGATTATTTGGATAGGACGAGGACATGGGTGATATGGAACGGGAATTCAATATTACCTCCACTTCGATAATATTCGTCACTAATTGCTCGTAAGTAAGCAAGTGAGGAGCTTTTGGCGGAATGAAGTGCCAATCAATTCCTTGACCAATACGAAAACTATATACGGCTTTTTTATACCTTTTGAGAAAATTATAGAGCTGATGGAGCTCGTTTTTAGCTCCGACAAAGTTAGTTCCATTATCATAATGGACCTCGACCGACTTCTCCCGTCCCGAAAGGCAGCGCTTTAGGCTTGCGATAGAATCCTCGGTGGCGAATCCGCCGCTTAGTTCTAAATGAACCGTCTTTGTAAGGCAAACGTACTCCGCTGCGTAAACCTTCCACCGAACTTTGTTGCGATGTTGCCTTTCTTTAGTATAGAAGGGCCCTCACGAAATTTTAGAAAAACCTTCGTACAGGTTTTGGATAACACCCTTGTTGCGATAATCGATTAATTGATTTCTGTGAACTGCACGTTTCTCACAAGAAGATCCAACGAAACGTATGTTTTGCGATCTATGAACAATTAGTTCATTGTATATATATAGTTGTGCGCCTTGTATCGAGGCCACCGATATTATGAAATTACTTTCATCGATATTTTCTGAATAGTGTGTCAATGCAGGAAGCGAAGTCTTTTCGGGAGTATTTCGCACATCCCGCGGATTGAATCTTATTTCACACGTGTCGTCTGCGAATACCGATAATTCATCCGACTGCGACATCAGCTCGACCTCGTCATCACTGTTTGACGCTACAATTCCGATGGAATCTCCTGGCTGGTATTCGTAGTCAGGTATTCCCGATATGTCCATTGTGCTTTCCATCACCCTTTTTATGGCATTATTTCCTTCGTAGAGGACATTCGCTTTCACCAATGGAAACATAGCTATTTCCGATACGGCCAACGGCATCTTTGCTGTAACACATTTGAATTGTAGACGTGAATCATCTTCTTCTGTGGTATTTGGCAGTGTAATAACCGCAATTTCTTTCTTCTCAATATTTTTTGATTTAATTATATTAGGAGATACCGAAAAAGGTTTTTTGGCATGCTCGCTTCGAAGTTGCGCAGCTATGCCATAAGCCTGGTAATATAGCTTCTCAAAGCCGGTTCTATGTTCAAAAAGCTCCTCAGTTAGTTCTAATACATCTGTAATGAATGATGGCAGGATCGCCATGTAATGAATTTGAAGTTACAGGGGACATGGCAGAGTCGCCATGTAATGTTTTAGGTTTTGGGGGGTTGTGTCTAAATGTTCAATCTAGCAAGACAACTTGACTAAATATTCTATTTTCCTATCGGCGCTGTACAAAGCGCAGCTCGCTGAAATATGATGGCGTAGAGCGCCGCAGTTAATGAATCAAAGCCGATTGGTTTTTGATTAACTTTATTTCAAAAATGTTGGGGTATTTATACTCCCAATCAATCATTCAATTATTTACACATTTCCTCACTTACTCATACAATTTCTGCTTACAAGCTATAAAATAATTAAGTAGAACATCACTCATACAATTTTGCTTATTGTGCTACTTAATATCATATCACCGCATAGCGAAAGAACAATAACATAAGTTGACCCAATTAATTCGTGAATCACTTTGCCAATGACAAATTCGCAAACGATTGTTATCTGATTCCTTCAAATCGTAACTGAAGCAATTCGTTTGTTTTACTCAATGAAATGAGTTGACCTTGAATTTGGTTGTAAACAACGAATGCTGGTTACTTGAGAAGTGCAAATTGTGACATGGGCAATCGATTCATTTGAGTTTATTGTTTGTGGTCATTTCATGTATGTGTTGTCACACTACACATCCTCCAAAGTTTCCTGAACGAACATAAACTTTTCAAAAACCTTTTCTATGTCGGAAAACCTCCTTTCAAGGACGAAATAATCAATCGCGGGATCAAAATTATTTAAAAAGTTGACATAGTTGGTCAACGCACGTTTAGCAACAGCTCTTTGATTGGTCAAGGATCTGATTTGCTTTTCGTCCATTGTGATATTCAAGAACAACGACAATATTAGAAAAAATTCAAAAAAGTGAATATTACCGAAAGAAAGCGATATTCAATTAAGTGGAAATGAAATGTGGACTGGAAAAGATGATTTAGGAAAGGTTATTGTGATGTTGGTGGGGTAGCCAATTAAAACTTCTTTTTAACCACTATTAAAACGACTCGCCGGCAAGCTAATGCTTTCTTCTTCTTGCTGCAGCTCTAGAGATGCTCGATCCAAATACTCAAACTGTTTGCAGCTGCTGCAGAAACTTTCTCTTGATTAAAGTTGTGGTTGTAGCTGCTCTTACCCACTCTCTCCTTATTGGAGCTGGTTGCGACCCTACCGATAATTGTTCTCAACACGGACATGTTTTTCACCGACACGAGAAATTTGTACGATCCTTTATTGTCGAATACAAATATTATTTGTTTTATTCCCGACAATTATTCTCGAAAACTAAATCTGGTTTATTGTGTATTATTTGTTTTATTCCCGACAATTATTCTCGAAAACTAAATCTGGTTTATTGTGTGTCATTTAAAGATTTTTCAAAACGAACGCACGTGGTATTCAATATTTCACACACGTGGTATTCAATTATTCACACACGTGATTCACTAAGTTTTTCTTTCTTCAAAATTGACTAAAGTATATCTATGTTAAGTTCAACTATTTAATTGTTTCAAAGACCGAATTAATTAGCTACACTGATTCACTATATTAAACCGATCCGGCTCGAAGGACCATGTTGAATCCCGGTGCGTTTACCGGGAGCGAACGACGACGAAATAAAAATGAAAATGCACGAAAATTGTTTATTCTCTCACAATTCCTTTTATTGGATATAAAACTCAAACAACGAACTCTCAAACTACAACGAATGATAGATCAACGACAATTCGATTAACTTTCAACGAAATTACGAACGAAAACTAATGTTTGGCTTCAACGAACGAAAAAAACGAGACGAAAAACTAAACTTAGTTAACAATTAATAGTTAACAATTAATAACAAAAATAAATATAACGAATTAATACTAAAAGTATAAATTAAATTATCTAAAAACTACAATAAATATGTTGAGTCATTCCAGGCTGCGACAGCGTGTTATATATGTATGTTATTATATCTCTTAATAAGGTATGAATCCCTACGGGGAAGCGCTGCAGTAAAAGAGATGTTCAAATTCTAATCCACTTTAGTTCGTAATCATCTTAAGAATATCTAAATAAATGTGGTTCCCCAACTAGCTGTCAAAAACCTGATATTGATATGTTTGCAATAACAATATATTCATAATACCATACTTAATGATCACTGTTCTCTTCACCATTATTATTTCCCAAACTACCTCAACTAGTTAGATTGCAGATAAATTTCAGGAACTTCAGCAAAGCATTCACAAAAATATGAGTTGACACTTTACGGCACAAAAAATAATAACAATAATAAGTCAAAATGTTGCTAAGTGCATTTATCATTGTTATAGCCACAGAATATATCATCGGACGTGAAGGATAAGGACACAAAGTTATTGTATAAATCACTCAGGTGAACAGAGGACCCATTCACAGATATCCGGATAATTCAAAACTCGAAATAGGGTACAAATGAACCTTTAACATTTGGCGAATTGCCAAAAAATGAAGAAAAAGCAAAACTTTTTACTTCAAATAGCCCCCAATGGAATTTGAAAATTCACCAGGACAATCGTTCATTGATTGATTACAAAAAAAAGATAAAAAAAGGGAGAAAAGGATAACGAAAATATAAAAGGAGAGAAAGCAATTGAACAAAGGATAAAAGAACTCCATTACACCTGCTATTTTCATCGTTTCACTGTCTGTCCATTTATCCCTGTATCTTTTTATTTGCTTCAAGGACCAAGTCCGCAAATGGTAACAACTTCTGTCTGTGACACTCCTCTCAGGGATTAAAAAGATTTCGAGCAGTTTGAAAGTGATTGACATTGTCCTAAAGTTTTGTTTTTCAGTTAATGTTTCGTCGTAGTTTGCCAAATGGTTAGCGATTTTTAAGGGCCTAATTTTTTTCTGATCCCTTAAGCTATAGGTTTTTAATCGAGGAGCTGTCAAGTAAATATCATCAATCTAAAGCATCTTATCTGGAAAAAGTACCTGACTCGTCTTTTTTTTTCCTTTTATAGTATACAACTTAAATTACAAGACTAGATTAGAGAGTATTTGAATCTGATGCGCGGCTTAGTCAATCGATTGGTTTTATGTTTTCTTTTTGTATAAATCGCACGATTAATCTATTCTTATCCCATTTTCTTACAACAGCAGCTTGGTGTTGTACATTTCCATTTTAATGCATTTTTCCTTCTTCTTTGAAATGTTGGATTTAATGGGGATCCCATCCTGATTTGTATTGATTAGGAGTACATTTAGAGATACGGGTTTTTAGTCACTGTGTAGTCTCCTGGTCATTAATGTAGCTGAATTCGATGACTTTTTTGTTCTTTTACCCGCAGAATGAGTTTACAACGATTGAATTTCGTCCAAAACTAACGACCAATATATTATACTTACACCAAGTAGGTGAACCATGTGATTTCAGTAGGTAACGAAGTTATACATGACCACTCAAATAGTTATCGAAATTGTACTTTTTTACACGATGCACGTATTTATTATTAATAATTCGTACACAAAATTACTATTCAATATTAAAAAAAGCTTCATTCCTGAATGTGGTACATATAGTTCTCGTCTTGATTGTTCGTGTATGGATTCAATTCAGAGGGCACATTGTTGCGAAGGAGTTTGTGCTTAGAAACACCTACGTAGGTTCCACTGATGAGTTTGCAGTAAAGAGCAGATGGCATTTTGTACAATGTAGCCAAGTTACGAAACAGAAATAATTACTGGAGGCTTTAGCGCAACGTGGATTGTTTCAGTTTTAAATAATTTAAATAGACGAATCGTGTGACAAATGTTATAAAAATAATTTTTTGGGCCAGTGGAGAAATTTAATTCATAAAACTTATTTTTGTTTGATTTATTTTAATTTTGGGAAAAAGAATTTCATTTAGAAAACGAATTGAATAATACCTTGGTGATTAGATTCGCCTGGCCTGGTAATTGGTTCTTTTTATATTGGCGTATCTACCCTGAAAATTGTTTTTATTTTCTTCGTCAATTTGGGAGTATAAATTAAGGTCGTTCCGCTTTTCAAAATCAAAAATACATTTATTTTAGAACAACATGAATTAAAAGATTTATTAAAGTATTCCATACTGCTACCTATTATAATATTTTTCCCACCTTTTGAAAGTTAACTTCTGTTTTGAAGTGATTTAAGGTATGACCCAATTTTGGATTTCTACGAACGAAGTTAACCAATGACCTGCCAAATCGGTTTGCTTCCGTCGGAACAACCAGTAATAAAAAAAAGCGATCAGAACGAGGAATGAGCGTTTTCAAATACGTTTTTAAAACTTTTACGGGAAGAGGCCGAGTGATGTCATGCAGAAGAATGACTTTTCATACGTTAATTAATATTCCGGTCGCTTTTCTCGTAATGCAGGACTCAAAGTAATCAGTTGTGGACTATACCCTTTAATGGAATTCCCAGGTTATAGCACAACCATAACCCTCGAATCGTGAATATTCGGCTCTGGTGTTGATGTTGAGGTCGATTCCACCGATTGTGGGGCGTAGCGTAGTATTTTTTAGTTTCTTGGATCCATTTCTCATTCCCAGCCACAATCCGATGTAAAAACATCTTTTCTTTGCTACCATTGAATCAAACCCAGAATTGTCTTTCTACTTCTTTCGGTTTCAGTCCATACGGCACGGGATTGCCCTGCTTTTAAATCTTTCCAGCGGATTTCAATTGTTCAAACTGGTTATTGAACCACTATTAATACACGATAGTGAAGAGCATGTGATTCGAACCAACGCTATGACGGTTAGAATCACTAAAAATATAACCAATGCTCAACACATCAGACCACTACCTCATGTACGAATTCGATTTCTAAAATAAAGTACACTCAACTGATGTGGAATTGTAATGTTATCGTTATGGTATACGGCTCTGATATATTTTCTTATTCGATTTTCGTTCGGTGTTCTTCGCTATTTGCTTATGTATTGTGTGTATCTGTTAGAAACGACAAAGGTTACTGTTCCAGAAACAGTAAAAAAATTCACCTAATGGTAATGGATGACCGTCGACTAAAAATGTGCGACTTAGCAGAAATGGTAGGGATTTCAAAACGTGCTCTACGTCGCATATTAACTGAACGTTTGAGTTCGAGAAAGCTGTGCGCAATATGGGTGTACAAAACAGCACCGTGAGGATGTTTCAATCGAGTGTTTGGCCATGCTTCCCCACGACAAAGCCGAATTTTTGCGTCCATTCATAACTATGGATGAAACATGGGTTCATAACAATACACCCGAGATGAAGGAACAGTCAAAATAATGGACTGAAGGGGGAGAATCGGCTCCAAAGAAGGCAAAAACATTTCCATCTGAAGGCAAGGTTATGGCTTGCTTTTTTTCAGGATGTGCATGGTATAATTATTACTATGCGAACTTATTACAGTGTTTGAGTGATGAAATAAGGGAAAAAAGCCGCATTTGCGAAAAAAAGTGTTGTTTCATCACGACAATGTGCCTGTTCACACATGTTATTGTTGTGAATAAAAACAATGATTTGAGATATGAGTTACTTCCTCATGTCCTCATTCGCCAGATCTAACAGCCCCAGACTTTCCAAACTTTGAAGAAATGGCTCGGTGGTAAAGGATTTGCCAGCGATGAAGAGGTGATGCCTGCAGTAGATGACCACTTTAAGGGTATAGACGTTTATAGCGTTTGAAATAATAGTGAAGAAGAACGTGTGATTCGAACTGATGCTATGATAGTTTGAATCACCAAAAATTGAACCTAAGCGTTACCCATCAGGCTACTGGCCGATTTTAGAATTTGATTTTTAAACTCGACTATAGTCCACTGATGTGAATTGTTATGTTATCGCTAAGGTATATGGCTCTGATGTATTTTCTTATTCGATTTTTCGTTCGATGCTCTTCACTATTTTGCTTGTGAATTGCGTGTGTATCTGTTAGAGTCGCCACACGTTTCTTACTACAAACAAGGTACGAAAGCTTTGGCGGTGCTTGGTTCGTCGGTTGATAGTTAATGGATGTATTGTTGAAGCTGTGTTCCGCCTGCACACTGTGCACAAAAGAAAAGCACGAAAGGAAACTAGAGTGAAGAGACCCTGCCACAAATCAAACACGGTGAATTCGTTTAAATCTTTATTTATTAGACGTTGCGAAATGTTTTACTTCTATGGTGAGGTCTCTTCACTCTAGTTTCCTTTCGTGCTTTTCTTTTGTGCACAGTGTGCAGGCGGAACACTGTGCCAACAATACATCCATTAACTATCAACCGACGAACCAAGCACCGCCAAAGTGGTGACCCCGACGTGATATCGATTCCGTGCCATCCCCCATCGTAAGGGAAATTTTTCCAATGCATCTCTGCAACAGAATTTCCCATAGTATCTGCTAAACAGAATTTTCCATCGCATCTGTAAAAGGAGAGATTTTATTCTCGTGATCATTATTATCATTATCTGGTGGTTATCGGAATCTTGTTCCTTTGCCTTATGATCGGTGGGGCGCCGCTTATTCTCCGATCTTTTTCTTAGGATTGTTTGTCTTTCCCATCTGGCCTGACAAACAAGGGTTCTCATGTTATTCAGATGGATACAAAGGACTTTGGGATCGGTAATGCTTTGTTTTCATTTCCAACTCATAAACATCTATCGTGGGTAGTGTTAAGATGTTTATGGTTGCATGACTATTGGTCGGCAGCGAAACGATATGCTTTGTTTGCACACGTGTGCCTTGTGCTTTAGGATCATGCAAGGGATTTAGGTGCTAATTGCTATTAGCTACCAGAATAGGCATCCGTTGTTCGGTTCCGTGTTTCATGGGAAACATCGCGTTGATACTTAGAATGGGTGCTTGACTTACATGCGATGCCTTGCTGCATTTGGCGCATGGGTTTGGATACGATGTGTGGATGCGTTGGACTCGATATTGGAAGCTCTTGAACGTTTAGTTCCTTGATTTTTGATATCGACCTCAATGACGTTGCATGTCATATTACCTTTTGTTTCAGGTGTGGTTAATGGCTATTGGGGCACGTGTCTGGAAAAGGTGAGTATATTCCCTGACGGAAAGGATACCTCACCCTATAGTGGGTTGTGTGGTTCGTAAAACCGCCACAAAGTTATTGGGCGTAGTTGGGAGAGGTGTACCGAGCTAAAAGGAGACTATGTTGAGAAATAAATAAATATTTTGACAAATATTTTGTGTTTTCTATGTCAGGCCGATCAATTCTGGGACTGGCCTCCTAGAATATTAAAAATTTAAAACTAGGATAATAAGTCATCTTCTACATTAACCAGTTGTCTGATTTTTAAGGCTGTAGTTCTGTCTTTTGATGGTCTTCACTATGAATTTTAAGGTTATGTCATATGTACTGGAGTCCGACGAACTCACCTTTCATCTCAATCAGGACGGTAAACAATGTCGCCGCAATACTTCTTGTTAAAGTTTCAAAAAACTTCTGAAGGCCATATTTGAGATCGTAATTGTCCTTCTCGACGTCTTCACTTTTGGTCTCATTCGATACCATAACGAGTGTAGGTCTACGACTTTAGGACAGTACTGTTGATATGGCGAAAACTTTCGAAATACAAATTTGGGAATGCCCATCAAGACTTTCTGGCTGACTGAATTCTTTGATTGTTGTGTGTATTTTTTATCTAGGTCGTTACAAGCTCACTCTAGATATCATTCGGTAGCGTAAAAGATTCGACAGCATAAGGATAATATTATAATCATTTTCAACAACAGAAAAATAACAAACATAAAAAATGAGATCCAAAATTTTTGAACGCCGCAAATGGAGGGATAAACTAAAGCGTATTCTGCTGGGCCAAAATCTTTATAACGCTGTGGATAGTGTATGCGGCAAAGCTTCTATTATTGCATAAACTGCAAACAGTACAATGTCAAGAATGTTAAAACCCAACACAATTTGAAAGATGTTAACAACAGTATCGCGAATACTAATAGGGCCATAAATACGGTATAAACGGCTTGCGCTCGTTGGGCACCTAATGTGATTTGCTTTTGAAATATTCCGAATACTTTTAAACATTTTAAAACTCTTGTGTGATCAACTCCTAATTATATTGCAAGATCAGACGAAGCCTTCTTTGAGTAACGCCATCGAATAGAAACCCCTGAACTTATTCATATCACCACGATTTTATTCAGAGACTATTAGTAATAACACTACTAACAGTGATAGTCACAACATCAGGAGACTACAAACAAGCCAATTGATGCGTTCGGTGTTTATTAAAAGTGGGTCTTATTCAATACCATGACTTCCCGCAGTATGACTTGTAAAACGGGCAAAAAATTTGCCCAGGTAATAAAAATACCTTACAAGCAAATAATTTAAAGTTCTGCGAATTTTCTTCGTCTTCGGAATCCAAAAATTCGAACATTTACAAAAGATATTTTTTAAGACTTCCTGGCATTCGTACGCGTATCCGTTGCGAAGGCAAACATAAATTGCGGCAAATGAGCCGAACACGAAGGACGGAGGACGAGCAAAGAGGACCTCGAGCAAAAGTTATGCCTTCTAAATAAAACCAAGACAGCAACTCAACCTGGAAATATGTAAGAACAAAACTTTTCTGTGATAGATACATAGTCGCGTGGAAATGAGAACTTATAACTTTCATTATTTATCCTCATTTGAAGTACGGGAAAAGACGCAGGTTGTCCTTAGTGCACGCTCATGCAAGGACACCCATTTATTGCACCAACAACTCGTGGGTTGGTTGGTTGGTAGATTTGTATGTGCACTGGAAGTTTGGATGAAGTTCAGAAAACAAATACATATTTCTTATAGTGGAGTTCCTTTAGTTCTTTAATATTTGTTCCTGAATTTCTGATTTTTTTTATAGTTTTTTTTCCTGGTCTAAAGTTTCCCTTGCCCTATGTCCTTGGTATAGTCCCAATAGAGGTGTACTATTATAAGGTTTTTGTTGTAAACATCTTGAGCGGAACGTATTATTTTTGGCATGCATGTATCCTGTAAGAAGTTTTATCCTGTTGTGCAGTGGTCTCACTCAGGAGGCAACCGAACCAACCAATCTCGTGCTTGGTACTGTTTTTTCTCTTGGCCATCAAAAGTTTCTCTACAGTTTTGCGTTTCTTGGGAAAGACAATGCAACCGAACACAATTGCATGGGGATGTTTATATCCCCTTTTCTGCTCTTGTTGTTATGCTTCTTTTTTTATTTTGTTTATATCTTGAAATTCCTGTCATAGTAATCAATTCCGTTACTTTAGAAAAGAAAACAATAATAATTTGCTATTCGTCCCCTTGGGGAGTGTACATATTAGCAATAATAATGTGTGCGAAGGAGGGTGTGCCGGGGTACTCGTAGCAAGGATGCAATTCGTTCTCTTCGTGTTTTTGGTATTTGTTTTCAATTATTGGGAAATGTGCCAAATGAAAGAGAAAAAATTCCAATCGGCAGGCTTGGATTTCCTATTGTATTCAATCGTGATATGGAAATAAAAACAGAGCAGGGCTTGGGGCAAGGAGGGCGATCTCATAGCTATTACGTGTGTTTACTTGATCTTTTTTGCATAGTTATTGAACAATGAAGAGTTCGGGGCAATTTGCCAAAGATAATATTATTTTGAACTCTCGGTTATTCCTTCTTCCCTTTCGCATTTCAATCGAATTTGTGGGTGACATACACATGGATACCAAGGAAAGAGAACGTAGAAAAGGTAACGATGTGATTATAAAAAAAAAAAAAATTGTGTTGATTGGTGATTGGTGATTGGTGATTGCTTCAACTCACAATGAATGTTATAAAAACGGTTGTTAGAAGTAGCCGCTTTAAAGGAAAAAAAAACGATACTTACAAAGCATGTAGTAGAAGAGGGTCACAAATGATATCACTGGTAACCAGGATGTTTTTAAGACGAAGATCTATACAATACGGAAGAGAAGACAGAGTGCATCAAAATCATCTCCTATAACTGATTCATGATTTCTAGTCTTTAGTTTTTTATAAAACGCCCGTGTAAAAGTGACCCCTTAATATCATAGTACGGTGCGTGCAAACATAGCATGGAAAGGAAGAGGAAAGGAACTACTGTGGGGGCTTAAGTCTGGCGCCAGGACAGAGGCACTATTTCACTTAATCCCCAGCGACGTTGTTCCGATGGAAATGATGGACCCAGCAACCTTCCAACAGTGATACGACACACACGAAGAAAAATCCGTCAGAAACATTAACTAATGATAACCTGTTCTCATTTAGCGAGATAAACTCTCTTCTTAATGAAGTTGTAACCAAGCTTAGTGCTTGTCAAACTAAAGCTGACCAATTTAACGTCATTACTTCATTAGCTATTAAGTACATATACTCGGGAAAAACATGTTAAGAAACTCTCTTAACATCATAACTTGGAATGCGAGAAGCATCAAAAACAAAAAGCATGAATTTATTAGTTTCTTGATAAATTTTAATATTGACATTGCACTTGTTTCAGAAACCTGGCTCAAACAAGACATTTCTTTCTCACATCAAAATTACATATGTTATCGCCTAGACAGGGTACATGCTAGTGGTGGAGGTGCCGCCATTGTTGTGAAAAATGTATAGAACATTCCTTGCGTCCTTCGTTGCACCTTAAGTTAATTGAGGAAATTAGTATAGATGTAACATTAAGTGACAACTCCAAGGTGAGTCTTTTTTCGGTCTATTTCCCTGGAGGAAATAGAAACATTGAGAAATCTACTTACTTTAAGCGGGATCTGCAAAAATTGTATAGAGTCAACACTCGAAACAAAGTAATTATTGGTGGTGATCTAAACTGCAGACATCAGTCGTGGAATTGTCTTAGGGCAAACAGCTGGGGTAACATTTTACTAGATGTTGCTGAATCCAGCCCAAGTTTTTCCATACTTTATCCACTTCTCCCCACCTATATCCCAGCGACTGCTAACAAGAACCCCTCAACTCTTGATCTATATATCACTAATATTCCAAATTACTGCACAGTACCATTAACTCTAAATGCGTTAAGTTCAGACCTCCTTCCGATCAGCCTCACAGTGAATCATACAGTTGTTGTAAATCGTACCAGTTTATACCACAACTATTCCGCCGCCAACTGGAATTGTTATAAATCATATATAAACACGAACTTGGTTCTAGGTGATACCAGCCTAAATTCTATAACCTGCAGCGAGCACATTGATATCCTATGCAACAATTTTGTTTCTGTTATCAATAGAGTGGCCGATCTTGCGATACCTAAATGTTCCACTGCTCCAGTTGATAAGGCACCGCTTCCTGAAAATATCTTACATCTGATTAGGCTACGAAACTCTGAAAGAAGAAAATGGCTGCGTTATAGAATCGATTGTTTTCTAGTTAATGTTTAAAGTCTTAAATAATATCATTAAAAACGAAATCTCAACATATAGGAACAAGTGTTGGAACAAACACCTTTCCTCTCTTGACAAAGCAAGCAAACCGTTCTGGAAAATATCAAAAATTATGAAAAAGAGAGGGTCAAGTATTCCTCCGTTTAAAGTTCACAACAAGTTGTTTATTTCTTCAGTGGAGAAATCAAACCTACTTGCTAACACGTTTAGTAAGAACCACTCCATATCTATGCATCTAAGCGACGCGTATACTGAAGCTGAAGTTGCTAACACTATCCATGTACTTTCTCAAACACCAGCTGAAAGTACTTACGCAACTAATATCAGCAAAGTTAAAGAATTGATAAAAAAATCGAAATCTAAAAAGGCTGCGGGTCTCGATAATATTAACAACAAATTAATCAAAGCACTTCCACCTGCTGCAAGTAACTATTTAACATTCATTTTCAACGCTTGTCTTAAGAATTGGTATTTTCCGGACTGTTGGAAAACAGCAAAAGTAATACCTATCCCGAAACCCGGCAAACCGAAGAACAGCCCCGAAAGCTACAGACCTATTAGTCTACTTAGCTGTCTAAGTAAGCTCTTAGAAAAAATCATTAAGGAAAGGATTGATCGTTTTGTGGAAGACAATAACATCTTACCAAACTTTCAGTTCGGTTTCCGCAGTGGTAACACCACAATCCACCAAGTCTTGCGCATTAAAAACCACATAGCTGGTAAATTCATCGACAAGGAGTCAACGGGACTGGTTCTTCTAGACATCGAAAAAGCTTTTGATACGGTATGGCACGATGCCTTGATTTATAAGCTACTAAAACTTAAGCTGCCAATACCGCTTATCAAAATTATCCAGAGCTTTCTTCGTTCGAGAAAATATGTTGTGAGTTTAGGAACCGACATATCCTCTACTCACCAAATCCACCATGGTGTACCCTAAGGCTCGGTCCTTGGTCCCATATTATTTACATTGTTTATCGCAGATTCACCATGTCTAGGTGAAAACATTCAGGTAGCTATGTTTGCCGATGATACGGCCATTTTTTCTTCGGGTGCCTTATTCACTAATGTCTACAACTCTTTGCAAGCAGCTCTTGACAAACTAGCAGTATATTACAGGAAATGGAAAATAAAAATAAATGGTAATAAAACCCAAGCTGTCTGGTTTTCGAGATGTAGGAAACACTGCTACCTACCAAATGGCACTAAACTCAGTATGTGTGCAGTTGATATTGATTGGTCCGAAGGCTGTAGATATCTAGGTATTATTCTAGATAAAAAACTCATCTTTCAAAAACACATCACTACCACAATTGACAAAATAAACAAAGTCGTAAGAGTTATGTATCCATTAGTGTGTAGAAAATCAAAGCTTACCATCGAAAATAAAATTATAATATTTAAAACCATTTTTCAAGCGATACTCCTGTACGGCGCCCCTGTATGCTGTAATTGTGCTCGCACACACAAAATAAAATTGCAAAGGTGTCAAAATAAAATATTGAAAATGTTGCTGAATTTGCCATGGCATTATTCGACACATGAACTACATGAAAACGCCAACCTTAAACCGGTAGAGTTCCTTATTGACAAAATCAATCGAAACTTCTTCGTCAATTGTTCTTTTTCTGACAATGTTCTCGTTTCCCGTCTTGCGTTAACCTAAATCACTACATATGTACTCTGTCTATGAAAATTATATCGAGGTCATTACTATATAAAATAACCGGAAGCTCGTGCAATATTAGTCTTAAAATTCAAATAATGGTTTTTTCTTGTAGTTTTCCCTTAATTTATTATTTGTTATTCATTAAAATTGTGCTATTGTCTTTATAGAGATATAAGATTATAGTTGTAAAGGAATTGCTTTCCTAAATCTCTTAAGTACTAGTTGTAAAATATACCATAAATGTAATTATCTACTAAATAAAAATTGAATTGAAAAATAATTTGCGTGCACCATGGCGGTTGTGATTCGACTTTTTGCGACGTGACCGCCCGCGGTGGTGATTGTAAAACGACTGACCAGGAAGGGGCGAGAGTCCATTCATCGTGTCGTGGCGGTTGAGTCATAGCGAAGTAAGCTCACTGCCGCTTAGTGGGAACTCGAAAAGGGTTGCTATGCTAGATTCCTCGGTTGATGTGTGTACTGAGAAATGCCCTCGAGGGCACAGGTTCACCAGTTTTCTAACAAATGGTTTGGATTACAAGGCCTACAACGTCGCAGGGCTGTTATTCAGCGGCACGCTCCGTAATTTTCTCAAAATAATACGATTCTTTTTTGCACCAATTAAAAATGCAATCAATGGTTCTTTATTGATCATGAGACTGTTTCACAAATGATATAACTTAAATTACGTTAACTTCAGGGGCTGGCTTTCAAATGACGGTAGAACTAAATAAAATGATTACAAACGTACTTTCTATCGTAAAGTTCAGGATTTATTTTAATGAGGTTTTAACCTTGCCAATATGTACAGAGTTCACTTTTACATACATAAACTGTTTACAAACTTATTTTGTTGTTGATCGAAATTGAAGTTACAACATGGTACACTAGTTTAATTTTACACTGATCTATTTTAATTTTGTTGTCGATCGAAATAGAAGTTACAACTTGGTACGCTAGTTTAATTCTACACTGATCTATTTACGTTTTATTGTCGACCGGAATTAAAGTTACAGAGTGGTACACTAGTTTAATTTTACAAAGGTACAGTGTTAATCACAACCAAAATGAACTGACATGACTGTAAAATTTTTAATTTCCACCAAACTACTGATTCAATTTGTAAGTACACCGAAAAACTCCAGGAGCTCGTCCACCGACTGTGGGTAATATTCGACTCGCCATTTAACGTGGAGGCACGACCCCACGGAATCCGTATCGCGATTAACTATTCATTCATCGAAGACGACAGCACACCAAATTTTGTACATTGCTTCTGTGCCCGACAAGGGATGATCTTCCTTGCATTGGCCCTGCACAAAGAGGTGAAACACACACACGATGATCGTTTCCGCTGCTCGTGGCGTGTGTCCACGAGTATGCGGGCCGTGGATCACCGAATCCATAAGGGGAACATTAGCTGGCATGGTTGCAGCTGGTGCAAATATCTCGACATAGACATTTAGGTGTTTACACGATTAGCAACTACGTACAGCATTTATGCTGATTGTGCACACAATCGTAGTCGCATTCTCGGTGGTAATTTTCCATTTAGGAGAGCTCGACTTCCTTGGGCGGTCAGCCGTATGCCACCATGTATTTGTCGGTCTGATGACCACCGACTTTAAAAACCACCGACACTTTAATCACTATCACCCACTTAACGGACCGTTCCGGTCAAAAATCCAAAAACAACTCCTCTATCTCACCGTCTCGGTCGAGATTCAAAAACCAACTCTTCTGTCCGTTCTGGACTCGTCTCCTTGTCTCGGCCCAAAATCTCTAGTGCCAACTATCGCTAGTGGTTTTCTCATTTTTCTTTTTGTTTAGGATCGAAATCTGGTTTCCTCCGGCAGATAAAAGGATATCTCATTCTTCCCGCCTGATCCTTTTTTCGGTAAGGAAAAATCAATAGTGCTTTTATTGCGCCTGTTGTTTTCTTTAACCGAATGGGCAAGGATTTTTTCCATGGGAAACCGATTGAAAGAAAGATCAATAGCGCCCAGGCAAACGTGCATTTGGTTTTATTGCCTGTTGTTTGTTTTAACTTAATGGGCAAGGATCTTTTCCGTGGAGAACCGATAGTAAGAAAGATCAATAGCGCCCAGGCGAACGTGCATTTTGTTTTATTGCCTGTGGTTTGTTTTAACTTAGTTTGGTAAAACGGAAACTGGCGCTGGTTGTTTTAATGGTTTTAGGTAACCATTTTTCTAAGGGGTCATAAAATTGTTGACGCTCATTTTTATGATTCTCAGCGATTTCGTTTGAAAGACGGCATCTGGCCTGCACATTTGGCTCTTAGGGGGTTTTTGTGGTTAACCATTGGTTCGATGATTATGTCTAAGCTGTTTATGTGAGCAAATTGAACGTCTAGTTAGTAGTCACCTGTGATGAAAAGCGGATTCTGTATGATAACCGTAAACGACCTGGGCAGTGGTGGATGCAGGTGAAAAACCAAAACACACCCCCAAGCTCGATCTTCAGCCAAAAAAAGGTTATGGTGACAATTTGGTGGGAATCGAAAGTACTGTCGGGTTTTTTATGTTGATGTGCCGGCAGGGGAACTTGTTCACTGACACTTCCAACACTTCTTCCAACGATCACGCGTTCACCAATATATCCAAGGATCCCTAAAAGTGGTTTAAAAAAAACATCACAGTAGGTTTTTGTTTTTGATGTCTTTTTATTTGGCTTGATGTGGGTGACAATTGAATTTGATTATTTGTCTATTGTTTACATTCATGTAACAAAATATTTATTTTTAATTTAAAACTCAGTACCAACATTCACTGGTATTGTATCTAAGAGAAATAATATCTTATTACGCGGACAATAAGGTGTGGGTGTCAGTCGAATTCTGATTTTTGTCTATTTTTTATATGTTCTATTACATGTACAAAATATTTATTTTTAATTTAAAACTCAGTACCAAAATTCACTGGTATTGTACGTAAGAGAAATAATATATTATTACGCGGACAATAAGATGTGGGTGCCAATCGAATTTTGATTGTTTGTCTATTGTTTATATGTTCCACATTCACTGGTATTGTATGTAAGAGAAATAACATATTGTAGCGAGCTTAGGGTTCGCTGGATTAATTATTTTAATAGATAAGAGCCGTTAAATCGATTCTCTTTGCAAACACTTTATTAGTCCGTTAACAACAACCGTTACTTTTACCGTACACTTAACGATTTCTTGAGTTATCGCTTCCTTACTTATCGCTTGCTTCACTGTTTACTGCTTACTTCTTACTTCTTACTTACTACATCGTCTTGATCTGTGTGCGACGTATTTATACCGTTTCCTCATTCTGATTCAGCGTTTCGTTTCCGTCCGTTCCATAGCCTCGAATTTTCTATTGCTCATAGTCTCCAGTTTTCCAGTACTTTCTAGAATATTCTAGTACTTTGTTTCGGACTTTCTCGAATAGTCTAGTACTGATTATCATATGCGTCACAATATTAATACGCGGACGATAAGGATATATTATAACACGGGCAATACGACTGTAACACTTCGTGAAACTACATGCGACTTGTGTTGTGTGTATACCACGAGGGTTGCGTAACGACTCCGATCCGACACTGCGGAGGTTGAAAGACGACTCACCAAAAACTGATCCGTAAGAGTCCGCCATCCTGTAAGGGTGGATTTTAGTCTTTTTGATAGCAACGTGAAGTTACTCATGCGATGACCAATCAGAGAGCATCTCTCTGAATTGATCAGGGCGAGGGTGGCTGGCCGTGGCAACGAAGATCGAAAAAAGGAAATGGGAAGAAGGGTATCATTCGGAGTAACTGCAGCTGTACAGTTTGTTTGTCCATAGATAGGGTGACTCGTGACATTGGCCAATCGGATACTCGCACAACGATGATTGTACGTCGTATCGATGCTGGTGGCCAATGTAGAATTCTTATGTGCATGTTCCAATGCTGAAGAATTGATTCCTCGGCAACTGGGCGCGAGATGCTCGAACAAGTTTTGTCGGTTGAACAAAACTTGTGGTGACTTTGAATAAGTCATAGAAATACGCTGCGCACGTATATGGCAGTATAAGTATGTTGGCAAGGGGCGTCGATTGGTTTCCCTGGTGTATATTGCATGTCAATAATTCGTTTCTGGGAATTCGTGTTGTGCAACACACAAGCGAACGATTTTTCATTTAGGGAATTTTGTATGTTGCTCCATGGTGGTGCAGTAGATGCAGGGTTTTTGAATTCAGGATTTTTGATATTATGCCTATGGAATGAAAACTGACAATGCATCGATTACTTGTGTTATGACCTTGGGAACGGGTACCTATTGCAGGAGGTATAGTCCAACAAAAGGGGTTGAGGTTGGCGTTAAGCCCAGGCTGCGGGCGTAATTGTGGGTGAAATTGTGGGTAGGTTTTCGTTGTAAAAATAGAGAACCCCCAAAGTACCAATCCACTTTTCATTTCCTCAACCAAGAGAAACGATAATCGATATCAAATATTGTAAGGAAATCGATATATTGCACACCTAATTGGCTGAAAAGCAACCTGCGTTGGTCAATAGACACGGCCCGATCCGTTTGCATGACAATGCTAGACCTCATACCTCACAAGTAACGGAGCAAAAACTGTTGCAGTTGGGATTTGAAATTCTTCCGCATCCACCGTACTCTGCCGACATTTCCCCAACGGACTACGACCTTTTCCGCAATCTGGATACATTTTGCCGGCAGAAGGTGTTCCGAACTGAGCATAGGTCATATAAGCCTTTGAAGATTTCATTGCCTCAAAACGTCAGCACCTCTAACAAAAAGAAATATTTGACATTGTATCACGTTGGAAGAATGTCATAGATACCAACGGATCCTATTGAATAAAACGGATTTGATTGAATAAAAATGTACGGAAAAATAATCATCATCATCGGCACTACAACCTGGATCCGGTATTGGCTTTATTTAACAAATCTCGCCAGCGGTCCCGATTTCGAGCCCATGTCATCCGGTTTTGGCACTTCCAGGCTCTGAGCGTCCTGGTCTACGCCATCCCTCCATCGCAGACAAGGTCTGCCAGGCTGTCTCCTTCCATACATCCTCCCACAAAGGCCTCTCCGGGCAGGCTTGTCTTCGCTCATTCGAGCTAGGTGTCTTGCCCACCGGAGTCTACCGAGCTTGATTTTTCTTACAACATTAGCTTTAAGGTAGATCGCGTACAACTCATGGTTGTAGCGTCTCCGGAATCGGAAAAATGATATTGGCTTTTAGATGTTTACTATAAAATCTGACATTTCATGTGGTAGCACCCAATAATTATGTAACATGGGTTCCAACGTTTCTTCCTTTTAGCAATCTACAATAGGTGCGTAGTAACGAACAACATCCATAAATCGGAATGTCATATAAGCCATATTTGGGGCAACAAAGAAATGACAACTCGATTGATGAATCAATCTGATGTTATTTGCCGTCAGAATATCGGGATTTATTGGTTACAAATGTTGCTGAACAGAGTTGCTATGCAGTGGAGAAATCGAGTGATCTGATATTACAAAATGCAGTACAGGGTCAACTTGATAATGTTTCACAAGCGGAAGCGTTTGCATGTAGAGGAGTAGTGTACTCTTAGGTGTTTTATGAAAATATTTTCATGACACCTCGACTGTTTTGGTCGATGCGTGAAGTTTTTAATTATGTTTTCCCTTGAGTTATGTTCTATTTTAATTAGGGTGCTCTATCTATGGAGGCATAACTTTGTATATCTTAGCACGGCTGCTCCCATAAGTGGATTTGTTTTTTCTGCCATTGTACTGTTTTTCTAGGCTTGCATATTTTAACTATACGATTTTATTGCCTTTTTTTCACGTCACATTGAACTAAAAACTCCACCAACTCTTTCTTCACGCTGACAGGAACCTAACGATGGCTGAGATAAACAGCGCTGCAGCTCGACTTCACAGCATTCTAGCTGAAAATTCGGAGACTCATGTCCCGACGTACAACCTTTGAAATGACATCAGATTCCTCATGACGAGTTCACTCTTCGTCTCATCCGGGATCGTAAAAAGCTTTTCAGAATGAGATAGCACCATCACTTTACGCAAAGAGAGCCAATATTGCGATACATTATTCCCCATATCTGGGTGTATCTGACCACAAGGTTGTGACCAGGTTCATTAGCTGCTCTCGAACATCACGTGGAGTATAGTCGAGTTTGTAAATCAAATTCTAAACACGGTCAGTTGCCTGATGGGTAACGCTTAGGTAAAAATTGTTGGTGATTCAAACTGTCATAGCATCAGTTCGAATCACACGTTCTTCTTCACTATTATTTCAAACGCTATAATTGGTGACTACGACGTGATCTGTACACACAGCATACACTTTCCCATAGTAAGCAGAACTTCACACACGATCACGACTTCCGCATAGAGCCCAGCCTCCGACGTTTTCTCGTTCTCTCGTTCGTCCGTCGTTCGCATACGAATCTGATCGTAACGAAGTTACTGCGGAGGGAGTGGTGTGGCGACTCTAACAGAGACACACACAATTCACAAGCAAAATAGTGAAGAGCTGCGAACAAAAAATCGAATAAGAAAATACATCAGAACCGTAAACCAAGCGATAACAAAAATAATTCACATCAGTGGAGTATAGTCGGGAACCGGTCTTGGCCTTATTTAGCAAGTCCTGAGGCTTGTTAAATTTTCCATAATGATTTATTTTTTCTGGGCAAGGTCATTAGTCTTGCGCCAGAGGCTCCCCGACGGTGAATTGAACCTTTTGCTGATAGTTAGAGATTATTGAGCGCATTGTACAGTCAGTGATCATAGTCTAAAATATGCAGAATTCTCCTATTTTCTAGTTTCGTAAGTGATTTTTTTTGTTTTTTATTTTATGAGCAAGAATCAAGTCACCCTGTTATTTTTCGCAGTACCTTTGCAGGTTGGGATTGGAACCCAATTCTAAATATTTAACGAAAAGCTTTTTTTGTGAAATTAATTGATTTTGCTTGAAAGATTGTAAGTGTCGATGTCACAGATTTGGAGATGTTTATTGTGGCTCATTACTGAAAGCGAAATAAATGTCACTCATTTATTTTTATCATACATATCATTTGCGCCATACTTAAAATTTTTAATGGATCCAAAAGAAAGCTGAATTTTATAAGCCACATATGGCACCAGTCTCTGTGAGTGGACCAAGCTAACTGACCATACTCAGAGAACAACAACAAAAACAGACGCCATCGACATTTATAGAAAATCCGCATCATTACACTTGGCTCTGTTTATGTTTCCTTTCACTTTCGTAGTTCCTTCATAAATGTTCGTAAATTGACGAGAAACCACGACTGACATCGTACGCAGAATGCAATTTTACGTTATATTGTTGTATAAGAATATGAAATCTACAGGCGGTGTAATGTAGAACCACACTATGATAAGATGTTTTCTGTATGGTGCAAGCAAGATCGAGTTCATTACCCTTCAATAAGTCTTAAGAAGAGCAGATCATCCTTTGAAGTTTGTTTGTATAATCTTGGGATCTGCATGAAGAGATATCTAAATTTCAGCAGTTTACAATTTTTACAGAAACTCTCCACTGTTTTCCACTCATTTGGTAAATGACCACTACAAGATAGACTCGTATATTAACCATATTGTTAACATACTGTTATTGTTCTAGTTTAACATGAATAAGTGAAACGTTTTAAAAAAAGTGGAAGGCCAACATACGATACTTAAATATGCAGCAACAGAAACATGACGTACGAGTGTTCAAATGGAGAATCTCATTGAATTCCTTAGTAACATTTCACACAAGAAGTGACTATCGTCATATCAAATATTTCCTGCATTTGAGAATATCTGCAAGTTGTTCGCCAATAGAGGTTGTTTCGGACACAATTATTGTTGTTTCCTTAATATCCCATCCGACGTATTCCATGCACAGTTCCCCATAAAGTCGCATTGTCGTTTCGATATCTTCAAGATCGAGTGTTTTCATTCCCCATTGCAGTTATGGTGTGCTTGACTCCAATACTGTACTGGAGGGGCTTTCCACATTTCAATCCCGGAGAAGTTTACATTTTCTTTTGACATTTTTTTGTGTGCTGTCGTTATTCTACCACTTCGAGACCGGCTTCACGAGCATCACGTGCCCACAAGTCAATCGGCAAATCGGGGCATGAGAAGGATATGGAATCAATTTTCTGGGAGATTGGAATTTTCTCGATGTCTTCACTGTTGCCGGTGCCATGTCCTCAATATATTCCGCAGGGAATTTTCTTTCAGAACGCACCACAACGACCATCTCAGATCAATTTCCTTAATTAAATCGAGTTGATTTTACTAGTGCACTCGTGTATCGATGCTTGATCCTTTGGGGAGAAATTTGGAAAAACTCTAAAATAAACATTTGCCATATGTCTCTACATTTAACGGATGGTGGAACTCTTCTATTTTCATTTTCCTTGGAATCCAGTAAATTAGTTTTAGTCGTCGATTTGTTAATTAAAAAGAAAAAAAACCCAAATGAAGAAGAGGCGCCATCATCATACTGATACACTCTCCAAGGATTGTCGGTACTGGTCATTGTTTTCGCATCAGTTCGACACTTTGAGGGCCCTTCTCAAAAGGACTCCGATTGGTGATTAATTGCAATTTGATTGGTAGAACTCCTGTACCACTCTTGTGCAGCGAATCAAAACGAAAAAGAGACGTGGCAAAGGGAAACCGAATGAGTAATCCAAATGTCAGTTGGAGAATTGATGACGACCTCAGGTTAGCATTTATTTTCAGCACTCTCAACGATGAACGTGTTCCATATCCTATTTCCGTATTACCAGCATTCTCTCTCCCCAGAATGTTTATTGTACCGAACATATTATAAGGAATACATTGTACTTGTCAGCATTATCCTTTGCCAGTACAACCGTTCGTACATGTTTCCCAATGTAAGTGAAGGTTTTCCTTTTTTTGTGTGCGGTTGTATTTCTACTCCTCGCGAGGGAAAGCACTTTGAACAATTAAAAATGAATTTTAAGCATATGTGGTGTCGATCGAGCTCGTAGGATATACGAAGCGATACACACAAATTCAACTCGACTTGGAGTAGGGTGTTAATTCCGCAGATGGTTCAATATGTCTAAGCAAAATAATCGATTACATTGAAAAATGACAGAATTTCGATAATACTAATTCCTTTTTCCTTCTTGAGCAATTCTCTAAAGCATCTCCTCATCTGTGATCGTATTTAAGGACTAACGTTGAACATTAATTAACTGGCATAGTGGTATCCCAATTTTCAAAGCGAAATTGTACAGAGTGGGTCTTAACTGGGTTCATAGTTTGTTTCATATATTTTGAAAGAATGTGCGGGCTTGTAAAGGCACTAGTGGTGTCGTTAGACGTACTAACCTATGGAATTTTGAGTGACCATGGGGCCGCTAAGAAGAATGCTGCGTGGGTTTTGTGTTCACACGTATTATATAAAAAATGATTCTGTGATAATTTCTAAACGAATATATCGTTTTCAGTTCGGTTGCGAGATATTGGTCACGTACTAAACGCAAAGTGTATTTATAAAAGTATCATAATATTTGAAACAATCGGAGCAACAGTAAAAATAATGAATAGAGGCCCGTAAAAGCAGATTCAAATCAGCGGACTCGTCAAGCTTCTAAGATAAAATGGGAATATTTCATGAATCATTTTACATGGCGTATAAAATTCAACTGATTCAAGGATTGAATTTGAATCACTGTTCCACCTAAGAAATACATACCACGAGACATTGAATGACTTCAACGGAACCTGTGGGGGTTCTCTATATTACATGGGGAACCAACCCACAACTCCAACCTAATTTTGACCGCTAACAGCGCGTCACCATAACCCAACTCCCCATTCGAAACTTGCAAAGAATACATTTCCTAATCTGCAACAGCATCCATTCCCAAACTTGCAAAGAATTCATTTCCCAATCTGCAATAGCATATATTTCCCAATCTGTAATAGAATGCATTTTTAAAACCTACAACAGAATACACCCCAAATCCTGCAACAGAATACACTTTAAATCATCTCCCTCATCTACACTAAACCGCATTTAGTTTCCCCCGAAAACCATTCCGGCTCACTTCCTACTTAAACCATTTTCATCGCTTGTAACTAAGCAGCATTTAGTTTCCCCGAAAACCATTTCGGCACTCATCCTACCTAACCCATTTGAAATAATACAAATTCTCCTTACTGGCAAGTCACCAGCACGAGGCGTTGCATTTCCACGAAACAACCATCGCAACGATCAAGACCCATGTTCCTTTGTCTAACCGACAACCCATGCCCATACTTGGTTATGCCTCCGAAACCGATTTCTCCGTATACACAGCAACAGAAGAATCTAATTCAGCCTGTACGGCGGAAATTCCCTGAAACAAAATTCTCGATGTAGGCATAGCAACCCTTTGCCATGTTCCTAGTAAGTGGAAGCAAGTTTACTTAGCGATGACTCCACGGCCACGACACCCTGAATGGATTCTTGCCTCCATTTAGTCAGTCGAGACTCATCCGTCGAACGGTGCACATTAGTCAGATTACATTCCTCCAATGAGGCACAGTGAGTCGAGATTTAACCGCCACCGGGGCAGGTCAATATAGTCGGTCATGAATTCTCAAACGGTGCACATGTTTCCGAGTCAAAGTTCATTCCTGAGGTGTCCACACACGTCACCAGAGTCGAGTCTATTATAATCAACATTTTTGTCGTTCGGGTCGATTGTTTGCTAACCAAGTGAAATTCAACTGCTTGTGCTGTGCTACGTAATCATACCAAGTTAATGCCGGACGTCCAACTTATTGCATTCGGTTCAAAATAAACCAAAAACACAGTTGGATTTCAGCCAGTTGCACAAGAAAATTGCGAAAACTAAAAACTTTGTGAACGCATTGAGAGCATTAACTATCAAATGAATGTATTGTGTATTATTGTCGAAGTGCTCGTAATTCATCATCATCATCATCATCGGCACTACAACCGGGATCCGGTCTTGGCCTTATTTAACAAATCTCTCCACTGGTCCCAATTTCGAGCAAATGTCATCCAGTTTGGCACTCCCAGGCTGTGGGCGTCCTGGTCTACGTCATCCCTCCATCGCAGACAAGGTCTGCCGCCCTGTCTCCTTCCATACATCCTGCCACAAAGGACTTTCCGGGCAGGCTACTCTTCGCTCATTCGAGCTAGGTGTCCCACCCACCGGAATCTACCGAGCTTGATTTTTCTCACAATATAAGTTTTAAGGTAGATTGCGTACAACTCATGGTTGTAGCGTCTCCGGAATCGTCCTCCCTCACATACGGGGCCAACAGTTCTCCTTAAGACCTTTCTCTCGAACGCGGCCAAGAGTTCAGAGTGCCTTTTATTAAGCACCCAGGTCTCGGATCCATACATGAGTACTGGTAAGACAAGTAGTAGCTTGGATGTTCTGGATAAATTTCGGGATTTCGAGAGCCTTGATAGACCATAGTAGGCTTTGTTGGATTTAATCAGCCGTTCGCGTATTTCTTCTTCCATATTGTTATCGGCTGCTACTATTAACCCAAGGTAGTTAAAGGATTGCACTACTTCAAATTCGTGCTCCACTATCCTGATAGTTAGACCAACGTTAGGTCTTCTCTTTGCAGAAGTTGCTACCATCTACTTAGTTTTTCCCTCATTAATGTGCAGTCCCAGTTTTTGTGCCGTTTGCTCGATCTGGGTGGAGGAGTTTTGTACAGACGAATCGGATCTACCTATGATATCGATGTCATCTGCGTAGGGAAGTATGTGGCTGGACTTGGTGACAATAGCCCCTCTAGTTGTAACGCCAGAGTCACGGATTGCTTTCTCCAACGCCAGGTTGAAGAGGAGGCAGGCCAGACGGTCCCCTTGTCGGAGTCCATTAAACATGTTTATTGGTTTGGACAGCAATCCCTCTACTTTTACTTGACTAGTTACGTTGGTCATGGTCAACCTACAAAGTCGTATCAATTTGTTTGGAATGCCGAATTCTGTCATGGCATTATATAGTTCTACCCTGGCTATGCTGCCGTAGACGGCCTTAAAGTCTATAAACAGATGATATAATGGAATCTTAAATTCCTGACATTTTTTCATCGCCTGCCTAAGGGTGAATATCTGATCAATCGCTGATTTGCCTGGAATGAAGCCACACTGATATTGACCAATGATGGCGTTGGCGTGTGGGGCTATCCGATGTTGTAGGATAATGGAGAGAATCTTATAGGCGGTACTCAGCAATGTTATACCCCTGTAGTTGCTGCACAGTGTGATATCTCTTTTCTTATGTTTGGGGCAAATTATACCGCGACGCCAATCTTCCGGCATCTCCTCTTGCTCCCATTCGTCCACCACGATCTCATGAATTGCGTGATGTAACGCTGTCCCTCCTTGTTTGATCAGCTCAGCTGGTATGCCGTCAGCTCCAGGAGTCTTTTTTGATTTTAGCTGTCTAATGGCTTTTAATGTTTCCTCAATGCTTGGTGGTGGAGCCTCCAATTCCTCTGTGAGCTGACCATTTAGGAATTCATTGAAGTGCACTTCCCATCGCTCCAGAACGCCTTCAGGATCGGTGATCAGATTACCCTCTTTATCCTTGAAGTAAGTGCAGCGTGGTGTGTACCGCGTTATACTGCGGATTATTTGGTAGAACTTCCGCGCCTGGTGCGGACCTCGCTCTCTACTTTTCTCTATTTCACAGACAAGATTTTTTTCCCAGGCACTTTTCTTTTGTCTGTGAAGTCTTTTTTCAGATCTTCTGAGCTCTTTGTATTTCTCCTCGCGTACCCGCGTCCTATGAGACTACAGTATTGCCCGGTATGCAGCATTCTTACGTTCAGTCGCCAGTTTGCACTCATCATCAAACCAGTCGTTCCGATCTCTACGACTACTGCCTAAGATGGAGTTGGCAGTACTAATGACAGTATTCTTCAGGCGTATCCATTTCTCTTCTACGCCCGGCATTCTGGCCCCAGGACTTACTCTCCCTCCGTCGAGCTCTTCGAAGGCGAGTCTCAACGCATGACCAAAGGTGTTGCTGGTGTTCTCATTGCGTAAAGCAGCCGTGTTGATTCGAACCTGATCCGCGGATGCAATACGTCTCCGTAAGGCAATCCGCGCTCGGAAAACTGTACCAACAAGATAGTGATCCGAATCGACGTTGGCACCTCGGTACGTTCGTACCGTCATCAGGCTCGAAGAGTGGCGGCGACCTATCAGCTTGTGGTCAATTTGGTTGCTAGTGGCTCCATCAGGTGATACCCAGGTGGCTTTGTGGATAACTTTACGGGGAAACCTTGTACTCGCAACGACCAAGTTTTTCGATGCTGCCAATTCGATGACTCGTAGTCCATTGTCATTAATGTTCTCATGCAAACTATTTTTGAATTCAAATCCCCAAGAACGATTGTTACATCGTATCTTGGGCAGGCATTGAGGGCCCGTTCGACGTTCTCGTAGAATTCTTCTTTTTCGTCGTCAGGGGACTCCTCTGTAGGTCCGTGAACGTTTATGAGGCTTATGTTCTTAAACTTGTCTCGCACGCGAAGAGTGCATAGCCTTTCATTTATTGCATTAAAGCCGATGATGGCAGGGTTCAGTTTTTGTCTGACTAGAAAGCCTACCCCGAGCACATGGTGTTTTGCGTGAGTGCTGTAATAAATGTCATACTCTTTTCTTTGATAAACACCACTCCGCGTCCGTCTTATTTCTTGCAACGATGTTATGTCAGCCTCATATTCGGACAGGGCATCGGCTAGCTGCTGTGCAGCTCGAGCTCTTTATAGTGAGCGTACGTTCCATGTAAAAATTCTTAAATCATTTAGCCATTTTCGTTTCCGTGGTCGTCGTCGTGTATCCGGTCCATATCCGAGGGTTGTTAAATTTGCCATAATAATTCATTTTTATGGACCTGGTTATTAGCCTTGCGCCAACCGTTCTCAGGATGTCGCTGCATGCATTGGTTCACTACTTGGCGGGTGTCAATGTAGCTATCTAGGGGTGTCACGTGGAGACTGCATGTGAACTTGGATTGAACAGGGACAAGGATCGGCCTGGCCTTCTCCGGGTTGAAGGCAATCAGAGACTTTGGCCTGTATGTTCGCACCCATCCCATGCTCGTACTTAAATTTAGAAATTCATTGAAAACGATATTATAACAATAAAAAAAAACAAATCACCAACGAAATAAATAGTGTTTGATTTTACTATTTTTGAGAACAATTTCCGCCGGATCATCGTTGGAGGATGATAGTGACCGTGCCCTACGGTGGCATACATACCCAATATCCCCACAAACCTAGATCATACTCCGAATGGAAGGGAGGTTAATATCAAGAATCTGTGAAGGTAAGACGACAACAGACAACAATAGATCATTTATAACAAAATATAGTACTGGAAAACAACGCAATTGTATGGGCAACATTCACAAAGAAATGTGGATCATCGGTTCCACAGCTGATGATGAATGGCCAGGCCCTAGATGCTGGGGAAAGCTTGAAATTGCTCGGCGTCACGGTCTGTGGAAATGTATCATGGCATAAACACGTGTCGAGTATCGCCAGGTCAGCCTAAGGAAGACTGGGTTATCTTTTTAGAGCCAAGAAATATTTTACTCTGGCCCAATTCTTCTCCTGTATAAATCCCAAATTAGACCCGCGCTCGAATATTGCTCTCATATTTCGAGCTCTGCTCCTAAACATACCCTCGACCTACTTGAGAGCGTACAGAGACGATCGATCCGCCAGGTGGGGGGCTCGGCGCTGACGTCGGGACTACAGCCGCTATCACACCGAAGGCGCGTACCCGACCTGTGTGTGTTTTACAGATATTATCGCGGACACTGCTCTTCGAAGATTCATGGTTTTGTTCCAAGCAATTCGGCTTATATACGCTCCACAAGACAATCAGACAGATCGCACCAGTTTGCGTTTCATCTCCCGACGGCGCGAACATCCCTGCATCAGAACCCGTTCCGTTACAGAGCGGTGAAGCTTTGGAACTCCCTTCCCACGCGAGTGTTCCCGGAACGTTACATCCTGCAACTGTAGAAAAAGAACTGCAACAGTTATTTGGCTTTATAGGTTCGCCTCTCCCGAGAGAAGTGTAATAAAAAAAATTTTACAATTTGAGAATCTGACTTGTATAATGCCAACAAACTGGTGGGCTTTATTTGGGCAGCATAATTTTCGAGAAATTGGACATAACTGGAATTTCCCTATTTTGTCGTTTTTAAAACTACAAAGGAAACATTTCTAAGATCCACAATTGTACATACTGTTAAAATCCGTTCTTTGCGGTATGTCCTTAATCCTTACCCCAATGTTAGCCATACATCATGCCAATTCCTGGTAAGACGCTACACGGGATCGTGATGTTAGGTTATATAATTGTTATGTTTTGGTTTACCCTTACCTTCTAGTGTGGTCGTTTGTTCCCGCTGTGAGTGTGAGGGCGCCGTAAACGATTTGCCCGACCTCTTTAGCGGGAGCCTTCCCGATGAGCCGATCCTCAGTGTAGGCTCCTTCTGGTCGGTTGGCTCCAATCTTAGTTCCCGACCGGCGATGGGTCTCGTTCTAGTGTGGGCGTCTGTCCCAGCTGGGAGTGTGAGGGCGGCGTAAAGAGTATGCCCGACCTCTTTAGCGGGAGCCTCCCCTATGAGCCGAGCTTCACTGTAGGCTCCTTTTGGTCCGTTGCTTCCGACCTTAGTTCCCGACAGGTGATGGATCTCCTTCTAGTACGGACGTCGCGAAAATAACCACAAATAATGTGTGAATCGGGACAGAAAAACAACGGAATACGCAAAGCTTTAAGTGGAATTTTATTTTATAATTATTTTGTAATTACCTCTTTGGCCGTAGTCTCGGCCTGTTGGATTTCGACTGATCATGGCTTCTTTTATTGTTATATATATAGTCCGTGCAGGAATACCTTTTTTTAACGAATTTTACTTCTACGGTTTCTGTGTCCGTTTTGGGTTTAGGGGTTTGTGGCCGGTCTTGTCTGAGTTTTTTCTTAGAGACGCTATTGACGGTCTTAATGACCTCTTTGGATTTTGTTACTTTGGATATTGGTGGGGCTGTTTTCTCGAACGGGATTATATTTCCTCCATCGTTGTGGGCGGTGCATGGGAATACCAATTGTTGATTTGGGCCTTCAACGTTGCCGTACTTTGAGAGGAAGTCGTTTCCCAGTAGATCGTCTTCTGGAAGATCGGACATATTGCTCACTACTTGGAATGTGCAGGGAATATTAGATTCCAATTGAAATTTCCCTGACAGTGGTGCCAATTCCTCAGAAGGCGCTGACGGTGTATTTCTAGGGAAAATTCCACTTCAAGCAACAGCCTGGCCCGCATAGCATCGGACAAATTTAAATAGTTGAAAGCTAATTCAGAGAAAGAGAGGACGGTAGACAATTCGACCCTCACCAAACAAGAGATGCAGGGAGAGAGATAGTCGATGTAAATGTAAGATTGATGGTCCTTCAACAATTGGATGTGATGCTAAAGAAGAGGTCCAACGAAAGCAAAACGTGGTGCCAAAAGATCCAGAAGATCTCATTGATGGTTCTCAGATTGAATCTGATGCCAGTGAGGGAGAAAAGGATGAGCATTTCGTCTATCGCCTGAAGGTGAAACTGTAGCTGAACAACTATTGGTCAATGAAAGCACACCAGTTGTTGAAGAAAACCGACTCTCGGAAGACAAGAAAATTGTCAAAGAGAAGTCTATTACAGAAGGGACTAAGCCACAAATGGACCCAGTATTGGAAAGAATGAAAGAGGAGTTACCTGTTCACACCGATCTCGAAGCGAGAGTGTCGATGAAAATGTTGTTATCAGGAAAATGTCGTCTATAAAGAGGAATCGCTGTTATGTACATAAGAGGAAGGAGAACAGAAAATAGGTTGTTAAGAACATCGCCCTACATATTGAGACTTTCGCCGATTATGATAACAGCTATGTGAAATGTAGTGAAATAGATGATGAAGCGGCATCTAGTGAAGATAATGTCACATCAGAGACAAAAGTCGACAGGGGTATATAATTCGTTACCGAGGAAAGTGAGTTGAAAATAACCATTGATTTCTGAAAGAAGTCCAATAAGGCCGAAAGAAAGAAATCCAATAAGGCCGACACTTATAAAGACAACTAAAAGATAGGCAAAAACTCAAAGAGTAGGAATTAGCAATAGGAACAATGCAGTGACAGAATTATCCGACCGACTAACAGTCGCTAAGGATAGAGTTCTGATTTCCATTCAAAGATGAAAAAGAATATGAGAAAAAATACAGCGGGAGAGGATTAGAAAAAGAACTAAATTAACACACCAGGAGTCTTGAGACCCAGACATGGATGAATAAACTAAAGATGGCCTAAATGACGATAGCGATGATATTAAAACTGAAAACAAAAATAAAAATGAAAGAGGTAGCAGGGACGTCAACGTCAAAAAATTGTGCAAGGTCGTGCATCTGAAGAAAACAGATTCGTTGCGCCAAGGTGGAAATTGTCTGGAACGTACAGGAAAAAACCACTCGGAAATTTTGTTGGTGTCAGACAGACATGCCATGGAGATTAATGCTAATGAAAACGGTGAGAAACGCAACCGACGTTTGTGGCCCGCACCAAAAAGTCTTTGACGAGTACGATCAAAATGATGAGAATGAGTAAGTTGGTGGTGACGAAGTAAATATACCCAGGACCAGTGTGGATTCCGAAGAGAAGATTGCCGGAAGGAATCCTAGATTAGGTGAAAAACACGTGGGTGCCAACTCAGAGCATAGTTTAAAAAAGGAAGCTCAACGGTGATGTGCTCATCTGCAAGGCGAACCATGAACAGGAGAGATAGACGTTCCACCGGTGTGTCCGGGACTAGAAGGCTGGAATAGAGGACGTCGCTATCACAGGACGGGGTATTTAAGACCGCGAGAAATATTGTTAGCTACGCATCATGCCATGTCGATTAGCAATGAATTTGCCCACCATATTGTTCGAGGCGGTCGCGCGAAGATTACTCGCGATGATTTCATAAATCTTAGTAAGTAACTAGGTGTTTGTATAGATCACAATATTGGTTGCAGTTGAATCTTAGATGTTGTTTAAACGTCACTTTAAAATTCTCCTAGTAATTCACCTGAAATGTCCACGAATACCGAAGGAACACAACAATGATAGTTGTAAAATACGAAATCAAATATAAATGGTAATTTATATTTATACTTGAGTAACGTTACACACTAACTCCTCGATAGTATAGTGGTTAGTATACCCGCCTGTCACCCGGGTTCGATTCCCCGTCGGGGAGCCTCTGGCGCAAGACTAATGACCTTGCCCAGAAAAAATAAATCATTATGGAAAATTTAACAAGCCTCAGGACTTGCCAAATTAGGCCAAGACCGGTTCCCGGTTGTAGTGCCGATGCTGATGATGATGATGATGACACACTAACTATATTATCAACATTTTTCAATATAGTCTCCTGCGTGATACACACATCCCAAAGTACTCAACAAGTATCGGCGATCAATCACGTTCTCAAATATGTTTAAATTACACCCTCAGATGGTGCGCTGTAACTAAAAGGATCTATAAGTTAAGGAAAGAAATACATTAGGAATTTATCCGTGAACCGATTGTTCGTGGTGGACAACAGTCAAAAATGATGACCCGTTAGAATAAAGCACCGATCTGGTGAAGGAGGAAGGAAGATTATTTCTTTTCAAAACTCTACTGATGGAGATAGCCAGAAAATTTGATGGTGTAATGCTGCTCATACTTTCCCCAGTCCATGGTTGTAACACACGTCACTAACACTCCTTCATTCGCAATACTCACATTGTAACTGCAGCGAGTTTAAATTAGTAGTGAGTCAAGGGCATAGTTCAACCATCCTGCCATACAAGGCGACGGCGTCAACGATGCACAACGCCACCAGTACCAATAGTAGTCTGAAGTACTTTTGATAAAAGCTAGTTTGTAAGCGCTTGAGGCGATGCTTCGTTTACTAATCGGAACCTAGTGGTGGTATTTAAAAAACAGGTTAAAAAAGACCATAAATGCCCAATAAAGTGGCTAAAGGATGTGTTGAAATAGGAGACTTCCAGTGAAAGTGTCCTAGCAGTGATGGGGCGAAATGACGGTGACAGGAGATTGCTAAAGGAGAAGAGAAAAACGCCAGGGGGTTTTCCGTGCTGCAGCTTTTCGAAAATAAATAAAGAAAAAAAACAGTGACTTGATAGAAAGGTTGGTGTGTGAGTTCACGCGAAGGAGGAGAGCAGTGAGGCAAATGTGCAGAAAGGAGCTGCGTTCCAAAGTCGCGAATGCTGAGAGAGTAAGGTTAATATACAATTATATATATATATACATATATATATATATATATATATATATATATATATATAAATATATATATATAAATATAAATATATATATATATATATATAAATATATATATATATATATATATATATATATATATATATATATATATATATATAGATGCCGCCCGGTAATGAGGGTCATTAGATGCGAAAAGGGATTGAGATAATGGAGATCGTATATCGTATCTCTGCCGACTGGGAGAATCGGATTCTTTTGTTTGCATATGTTTATGCTATTGAATCCAATCCGGCGGCTAAGCGCGACGTTGGTGATTGTTTGAAGATTCAAACAAAGAAGTATTTCCGAGAGAAGTGCTTGCAGCTGAACCAATAGTTGCAAGATTTTGGCAAGTAATTTGGATGGTTGTGTAGACCATCTGTGTCCATTGTGCATGGCATCTATGGCGACGCCAGAGTCGAACTCTAGTATGAATATCTACACTAATTGGGAATTCGGATCTTGGTCGCTAATGCAGAGATGCATTGATACATGTATGAATGCCCTTGTAGGAAAAATTCTTTAAGGCATTTCCAGATAATGGATTGAAAGCATTAATTATCCTTGGGAAAGAAATGCTTTTGCTGTGGGGAGATTGCGGTGCAGGTGTGGGAAGGTTAGAATTTGCCTTGCAACCGAAGGTACCGACTAGGTTTTGGTTTTATGCTCCTATATAATGGAAAGAATTCTCGTAGGGAATTTGTATGCGAAGAGATGCGTGAAAGGTAAGAGTTCTTTTACAGGGATTTTTAGTTAAATAAATTTGATCTATTTGATGCGTGAAGCATTTACAGGTGCTTAGTGGTATTGCATTAGCAGAAACGTACGCAGACTAGGTTGTAGGGATGGGGGTTCTTTAGGTAAGTAGTTAGTGGGGTTTGGCGGAACAGCCACAGACCAACGGGAAAGAAACCGATAGGACGGTCGCGGCGGAGATGGGAGGACAGTGTTAGGTTTGACCTTGAAGAAATCGGATTAGTGGGTCAAGCGAGGAAGGAGAGTACACAGGGAACGATGGCGCAGCTGAGTCGGTGAGCAAGTCTCTCCACCGGTATCCGGTCCTTATCCGAGACATGTTAAATTGCCATAATAATTCGTTTTTTATGGGCAAAGTTATTAGCCCTGCGCCAACCTTTCTCAGGATGTCGCTGCATGCATTGGTTCACTACTTGGCGAGTGCCAAAGTAACTATCCAGGGCTGTCACGTGGAGACTGCATGTGAACTTGGATTGAACAGGGACAAGGATCGTGCTGGCCTTGGCCGGGTTGAAAGCAGGAACTTTACCCCGTATGTTCGTTCCCGTACCCCTAGGATTCGTCACAAGTACAGTTTTTTTTTCTAGGAATTGTTTACCATGCTGTCGGCAGTTCAAATTCGAACTCTCTTCCTTTATCCATTTAAAATGGGACATAATGCGTCATGGGCAACGAAAAACATGAATGGCGCGGTAAATGTAGCGGTAAACGAACACACTTTATGACGTTGGTTTGTAAAGTTCCGTTCGGGAGATTTCAGCCTCGAAAATTAACCACGTTGGGTAGTCTGAAACGTCAGTTGACGACGATGTTTGAAGAGGAACGGTGGATGGTGGTGAAAAACTAAAATTCCTTCACGAAATCTGGCCAACCACTTTTTTACTGTTGAATAACTCACAGAATGTTTCAATTCCATAGCTTGAGGAGCATTTTTTTATATTTAAAAGCAGAATAGAATGGTATGGCGTAAATGTTGCTTACGGCATCCATCTGTTATACAACTGATGGGCACGGAATGACAGCTTGTAAATGACTATAACTAAATAATAAAAACAGCAACGACTAAGTTGCAAATATCCGAAATGGCGAGCAAATTGGATACCTTCAAGTATGTTTTTAATGGAACCAATTTTTATTCAATTTATAACTATTTAATACTCTTGAAAGGGTGTCCACACCGCCTCAATCTCCCCCTCCTACTTTCACTGACAATTGCCTGTTGAAGTGATACCACTTTAAAAATTCGACTATAACAAACGAATAATTTACTAGGAATCAAATCCGCAGCTAAGAAACCATGGTGTCACTCAAATCTATCCAGGTCAAGTGAACAACAGACTGAGAACATATTATTTTCCTGGCTATAACCGGCAGCTACTTGAATTGTTGTACTTAAGACGAAATGTTAGCTCCCTAGACGAAAATGTCTCCTTCCGTTTCACGGCCTTACTCCTTCCACATAACCAGTGGTTTGAGCTCAATCTAAAGATAAAATAAAACTAGATTTCGCTGGGAGCACTTCCGTCCGCGGATCAATTCAAAATACGTATATAAATTGTGCTCCATCATTCGTTACCATCCTTAAGTGTTTTTTTTTTTGCACTTTTCCTTTTTTCATTCGTCGCTAAAACAGATGACAGCGTCTGAGGATCTGCATAGAAAAGAATCCTTCGCGCAAGGAGGGGGCATTCGAAAACCTCTAACCATTCAGCAGACGTACTCCTTGTAGTTCTTTTTCTGTATGAAAAAGTTTTTGATTCAACAACAAAAATTGATGAAAAGAAAATCCAAGAAAATGTTTTCAAAAAGAAACTTTTTCGATTACATGTTATAAATCGCAGTATTAACCATAAATCAGCAGGAGCGGGTATACTTACATTGGCGCTCAAGTGCTTGTGATATATTGGGAATGTGTTTGGCACCCTGATGAGAAGTATGCAGGATAGTGTGCGTATGAGTGGGTTTGTTGGAAAGTTTCTGTTGATGGTGTACACTTCTTCATTGTTCACCTTCTTTTAATGGTTTCAAATTGGCATGTATCCGTACGGCTTCGGATTGGCGGTAATAAATAGATTCGTCCTTATTGTATGTTATCCTTGTCAAGGCTGGTTGGCAGGAAGGTGGTTCACAATACTTAACTTGAGCGAGAATGCCAATGAAAAGAATATATTGTGTTATATGAATAGGCCTACTCGTTCCCCATTGATGGTTGGTTGTATATGTGTACGGTTTTTTGCTTTTTATTTGCATCAAGTAATGACCTTATAAAAACGTTGCCATCATCGTATAATAAGTATATTGAACCATCATAATTTATTATGGCAATCAAATTCGCCCTGTCATCCGGTATCCTCTCGGTGTATATTTTTTTTTCCATTTATTTCCGTTTATTTTCCTTATCGCGTAATTTTCTGCTCTAAAACATTTTCCATTAATTTTCCCTGCAACTCCTCTCTCACAATTTCTTTACAACACAATAGGATCGCCTTTGAACAACAGCAACAAATAAGGCCCGAGAATTTTCTGTTGGTGCATATATTGTTGCAGAGGTCCTTAAAACTGTGCGCAGCAAGATTCACATGAGAGAATTTTAAAATTATATAGAAGAAAACTCGCTGTTGAAGTCTTGTTTTGTTTTTGATTTATATCAGTTTATGCTGAGCAAACCTCTGGTGTACCGAAACGATATCCTGTGGAGCTCTGTGGTGCTTGAAAAATGAATGTTCACAAGGGTGGATTATTTCAAGTATCCTGTGAAATTTATTTATTATCATTTCAAAATTTGAAATTCTCTCCGATTTTATTTTTGGCGTCCTGCGAGAACGATGTCTTCGGTCCTGCGACAAGTTATTTGGGGTTAATTATTTATGTAGTTAAATTTTATGTATCTGTGATATTCACAGTATAAACGACAATTTAACACCAAAGAGAATGATGTCAGTTAGTAGAATGCAAATTAATTTTTAGTGCAGCTTGAGGGCTAAGAGGATTTACCAAGTAAAGAAGTATGATGATGTCACTGATAAATAGAGACACCGAGTTCTTTTTAGAGGATGATGTTGCAGAGAGCTTATTTTACGTACAGTGTTAACTAATTGCAGGTAAACCTCTCATTTCCGTCCATAATCAAAAGAAGGAAACCTGTGTAAGTCTATGCCACAAATGCAAGTTTGTCGAACATGAATTTGTGCTCGTTAATGCCACACACAATCCTCTGACAAAGGTTTTAAATTTGCGAAGGAATTTTAATTTATTAAATATAATAAGCATAATAAAACACACGAGAGTAATGTAGAATACTTCAATGGGGCTATATTTTTACTTCATGATATTTATGTGTATTGCACTGATAGTGTTACAATACGCAGAAAAAGTTTTAAATATATGTTAAATGAGTCAGTACTTTATTGCTGAAAAACACCACATGAAAATGAATAGACACAACACACACATTTAAAAGGATGTGATTATGTTTTATTGAATATAACATTTGTTCTACGGAACACTCAGGCAACTCCTAGCTCATAAAGGTGGTGCTATGGTTGTAGCTGTGTATTGTTGAGCTTGCATATATACAAAACTAAGATACAACAAAAACAAACAAAACTTATTTTATTTATAACAAAATCACCACGCATCAGATTGCTGTTTAATCTCCACAGCGTCCTCTTGGGAAAACAAAACAACCAGGACGAAACGAATAATCTCCACCTCGCTCACTTTGAATTGTGAAACTATTAACAAAGCACAAGGTTTGGTTAAAAAATATGTAAATAATAAATGATATAAATTAAAAAAGTACAAAACAATATCATTCAGAAAACAAACTCAAAAACAGCAAATGGCTTAAAATTAAACTGTGACAACTCGGCGATCAATAATACTCTAAAGTCCACACCCAACCCCGCGTATCGATTGCAATGGTTTTCCGATTCACTTGTTCTTGTTACACCTCGCTTTACACCCCCTCTCAACATACATAATACAATTAAGATTCCATCATCTTACAATCATCAATTCCTATGATTCCATCATATCAAAACAATTAAGATTCCATCATATATTCCTATGATTCCATATATGTCAAAGTATTCTGCATACAATGCAATACTCGCGTTCATTCAGAAGCAAAGCCTTCCCCACGAACAATGAATTCATATCGCATACATTGCGAAAATTACCCATCCATGCCAAAGCATATATCAGCCATACACTTGACCTTGCATTCTGCTTCGTATTACGAAAATCAAACAAGCACCTGTCCACAGACCTACACGGTCTCATGTTACAAGTACACATATTTACAAGTGTGATACATGATATGCGAGCACAAGCGGTATTAGCAAAGACCACCGGCGACGAAATAATCGAGCGTCAGAAAAGTGCTGAGTTCGGCGAAGTAGCGAACACAGCAGTGAGTCGCAATAAATCGTATGATACGATGTGTATTGTGTTCGGTCATTGCCACCACGAATCGAATAATTGTTTAATCGATACCGTTGCATTTTCTGCAAGGAAAATTAAACAATTATCAAAAATTGCTAATTGCGAGTGATAGGCGAATAACTTGCGAATAGGTTACACGCGCTGGGTGAGAAAAATGCTCCGTCTGCATTAACTCCCCAATTAAAATGGTATTTAAAGGGTAGTGCAAGTGAGTTTTCTTCGCAGTGTAATAATATAACAAGAAGACTGCAGCCATCGGAATTGCACAGCGGGTCTTCTTGTTTTTAAAAGTCAAAATGTAAAATAAATAAAGGGATGGATATTCCCAGTATTTCTAATAAATAGTAAAGCTTTAAAGTTAGTATAAAGAAGCAGTGTTGTTTCAATTCAAAAACAACAAACCGGAGGAAGACCGCCACCCGGTAAGTTAAGCAAACCCATCAAGGCCGCTGGAAGCCCCCACAAAGAACCTACCCTCAAGAAGAAACCGCCCTCAGAAGACGTGGAACTAACAGATGAATATCAATAAATTAATAACCTCGCAGGAGTTTTCCCCGAGAGATAATCAAATATTAAATGTTAACATTAGGGGTTACACTTTAATGTTACATTCTTCTCCTCACATTTACGAGAAACCATCTGCATATCTATGCACCTCTTTTGCAAACAGATTTAATATGTTAGACAATTTGTTTAAAGCAATTCACAGAAACCATTGTATGAAACCTTCCACTAAATTATTTTATATGTTCAGCCTGTTTCCTGCTTATCAGACACCGTGAGGTTGAAAGTATCAGGTCTGTTTAGACTTCCACAAAATACAGTTTCACTCCCATTTCCTGGCATGTGAGAGGAGATGTCCCACTCGTAGCCAAAACACAAGCTGTATCGATGTTTGCGCTTTGATCTTCTACGCGGTCGTTACTGAAGCTCCGAGGGGCATAGCACCACAAGGTAGGATAACTGCGCGAAATTCCAAACATGTAGTTCTTACGGAACTGAAGCGCACTTTACAAATCTTATTTTTGTATATAATAATTTTCTCTGGGCGACAAAATACTCTTTGTACACTGCCTATTTCCAGAAGTAAAAATAAAGAAACTAAAAGAAACCTGTCCGTGTGGCGAAATATTTTGAGTACTGTGCCTATTCGGAATAAAAAAAAAAAATCAGAAATAAAATTAATGAATTAAAAAAAATGTTAGAAACGAAAATAAATGAATGCTTTTTATACTTCGTCTATTTCTGGTGGAAAATATAAATAAATAAAAAAAGAGAAAATAAAAAGAAACATTAAAAAAATAATGAAATAAAATAAACTTTAAAAAAATAATAAAATAACAATAACATAAATAGAGGCAAAATAAGAAAACATAAATAAATAAATGTATAATGCAACACATTAAAAAGGAAACACATTTTTTTGGGCAGCAAAGTACTTTTTGTACTAGGCACGGATCTAGCGTAATATTTGTTCACTCGCCACAAGCAAACTAATCTGAAGACAATGAAGAATCCAGTATATATATAATATAATGCACAAAGTAAAAGTGAATGCTATACCAAGAAAAAACTGTGAGCTGTGCCAACAGTTTTTCTGCGTTTTTCTCCACTGGTGTGTATATTAGATAGAAAATCGTGTAACGCATATTATTTTTGTCCGCAGGTGTTTGTCTTGGATAACACAACGCACCGTGTATGTTATTACACTTTAAATTCGACTATAATTGATTTCCAGTGTAACTTCTGGGTGAGATATTGTTGACAACAATGAAACAGCTAATATTAACAAATGTGCTACAACCGTTTTTATTTATTTATTCATTTATTACAATTAATCCTTCAGGATTAGCACCTGACGCAACATGTTGAAGGGGCTCTGTACGGGAATCTTTTCTTGTAAACTCAGCAGTCGCGGATATTTTATAAATATGTACTATTGTGGCGTTTCTAACATGTACACACACCAATATACAAGCAAATAGTGAAGAACACCGAAGGCAATTCGAATAAGCAAAGCATCAGAGCCATATACCATAGCGATATTATAACAATTCCACATCGGTTGAGTGTACTCGAGTTTAGAAATCGAAGCCCGATGCTTCAATGCTTCGCTTCTCACCCGTTTCATCGTATGTTCAAATCACCGCTTTCACTATCCTTGCTTAACGCAACAACCTCGACGTGATCTGTATACACACAACACACAATCTTTCATATGTAAACAGAACTTTACTACTACAATCACGACTTCCGCATAGAGCACCGGCACACTCGCGTGCTCCGACGTTCTCCCACTCGTTTACTCCTCGCTCCGCCGTTCGCACAAAGTTGATCGTAACAAAGTTGCTGAGGAGGGAGTAGTGTGGCGTTTCTAACAGATACACACAATATGCAAGCAAATAGTGAAGAGCACCGCAGGAAATTGGAATAAGCAAAGCATCAGAGCGGTATACCATACCGATAGCATAACAATTCCACATCAGTTGAATGTACTTGAGTTTAGAAATCGAATTCGTTTACGTGGCAGTGGCTTGATGCGTTGAGCTTTGGTTCTATATTTTAGTGACTCTAACCGTGATAGCGCCGGTTCGAATCGCACGCCCTTCACTATCGTCGCAAACGCCATACTATCTTTTGGAGAGTTTCGATTGCCGGCAATCTCTGAGTGGGTGCGAAACTTTCGTAGGCCTTTGGGTGTATTTAGGTCGTAGAGTCTTTTGTACACCTCTGGTGATAAATAGACAAAATAATTTCGTATTCATGCGTTGATGTTTGGACGGCAAAAATTTTCGCAGACATCTGGTGAACGTTCATATTTGGAATGACTTATATTTGGAGATCTATTCCCCCAAATGGCACTTGGGCTCCCGATGGGTAGTTCCTAGTTCTAACTCCTGCCGACTTATCGAGTTACGGGCATCCCAGTCCGTGTTGTTTTATTGAAACCCCTCCGCTGGCGAAGGTTTTTGTAGTTCGGCAGTCGGCTGCAAAATAAAATGGCGTATTCCCAACAATTACATTCACTCACTGTTGGTGTCATGCTACGGGCGCAGGTCAATAAATCTTTAGAAAATGAGAACGATTTTCTTTTATTTTCTCATTTAACTGATCTAAACATGATGCATAGTACTGTCCAGTTATCGTCTGTTCCCTTACCAAATAGTCGATGATGATAATACCACGTCCATAATACAGTGACCATAACCTTTCTAGCTGATATGCTTCCTTTGGAGCCCGTTCGCATTTAACAATCCACTGTTTTTACTATTCTTTTGTCTCGGGACTGTGGTGGTCTATCCATATTCATCTACAGTTACTAATCTGCGCAGAAACACATCTGAGTTGCGATGCATTATTATTATTATTTACTGGCCTGTAGGAACCCGGAAGTTCATGACCTCACCGACTCGGCTCCGCCATTGTTCCCTATCCTGTGCGCTCTCCTTCCACGTTCGACCATCCGATCCGATCTCCTTGAGGTCCAATCTAACATTGTCCTCCCGTCTCCGTCGCGGCCGTCCTGACGGTCTCTTCCCCGTTGGTTTACCGTCAAGAATTCTATGCACGGTCCTATCATCGCCCATTCGCGCTACGTGTCATGCAGCGCAAAAGTTATCAGTTGAGAGCAATTGCGGCACGCATCTCACAGATATTTTTTCATACCCAATTTGTTATGCAAAATTGAAATATGAAACAAATTGAAAATTGACAGATACCTAGTCAGGAATGATGCTTACTAAAAGCAGGCTATTAGCGATGCTACGAGCATCATCGTAGGCGTTTCTAATGAATGAAATAAAATAAAACGATCCTATAGCGTTCCAAACCGAGTTCATTCAAAAGCCATAGGTTGCGAATTCTTTGCTTTCTTGTCACGAATGTGCCATTCAATGATAAGAAATGAAATTTGTACTTCTTCGCTCAAAGACTCAATCCATTCTGAAAAACTCTCATGCCTATTGACATTTCCGCCTTAAGCGAAATGACCTCAATCCCCAGCATTCATAACCTGGAACTGTTTCACCCCACGTTCACCATTTTCTGCGATGACCTCCTCAATCATACTATTGACTTTTTTCCCCGGCCGAGGAGTGTTCATTGCTATCGATAACCGCCTCGAGTCGCCACTTATCGCTTTCCCTACCTCCTTCAAGCTGGACTTGCTGACAGTCAAAATAACTGCTCCTCGGAAATCAATCTTTGTCATGTGCTTCTATATCTTGCGATCCCACCGTATCGATGTTCACGAGTTCTCTCTTAATGGTATCGACCACAAAATCGAGTAATTGCGAGGACGACATCATAGTCTTCGGAGTTTTTAAGCTTGGACAACCCAATTAAGCTTTACCAGAGGATCTGTCACATTTCACCTCCCACCTCACCTCTGCCAAGGAATGTCCCTTTATTGATCGACTAGATGCTTCTTACCTATGTCATGTCAACGACGTTCGAAACCCCTCGAGTATGCAGCTAGATCTCATTTTCACAACAGACCCTCACAATATATCTGTATCACCCAGCCCCTTCGTCCATATATCTATAGAGCACCACCACCTCCCTCTCCTCGTGACCTTCTTCCGAGTCCACTCGTCACCGTTCGTCGCCCGTTCGAATTATTACGCCTATGAGTTCCACAAAACTAACGTTCGCCTCATCAACGACTACATAAGCCTCATTTCGTTCAACTACGATCACCTATCCGTTGAAGATGCCATTGTGGCGATCTTGCGAACCTCACAACCCACTGTGGGGTTAACTACCTTTTCGCCCAGCTAAAGGGCACACACTGGCAGGTTTCCTCAACCCCACGTATCCACGGACAAGTGGGCCCAATATACCTTTTCGCCTAGCTAATACTAGCGTCCGCAACCCCACGTGTCCAAAGACACGTCGGCCCAATTCCTCGACCGAGTACTCATGCTTACACGGTTATCGAAGGACACTACCCAGAAACGAAATTGTTTGACGACCCATTAACTGGGTAAACACAAGTGGCCGGCGCGGCAGCGTCCCTTCAAAATCCCATGCGATAAAAGTATGGCCAAGAAATAAACAAATTTATGATCCTCTCTTAAGCCAACCGCAATTTGGTTTTTCCTTATCGAAATGACTATTGTGGGAACAGAAGGTAGACAATAATGGCACCAACGCTGTTCCTACAAGGGGATAAAAACCTTGTAAAAATATCGCAGCCAAAGTTAATGACTTCGGCCGAGAAAATCACCAGGGCCATAAACCACACGCGGGTAATGTACACAAAGGGATACCGCAGATTTGTGAAAATCCTGCCGATCCCCCGCATATCTCCGGCCACATAGACAGCAACGTTCGCGTCTGCGTGTGTGTGGGTGCATCCACACAGTATACTTACGAACAATACGAAATCGTAGGACAAGTGAGGGTGCGATCGCCTGGAAAGGAAGAATCCCTTGGAAAAGAGAGGACACCAAGGGAAAGCAAAATTAAAGAGAAAGGAAGATCAACCAGGTGAGTTTCCATCCCTTGAAGAAAATCGTTTAAGTTAGTGAAGTAAAAGCATAAACTGCGAACGGTCCCGAAATCGAAAAATTAAGAGTGTGTTGCCACGAATCCTTTTTTAAATAGAAATAATAAATAAAGGCATATCGCCAGATTGTAAAAAAAGTGACTTTGATTTTATGGACAGTGTTCGGTGGAACGCAAGCAGAAAATAAAAAAAACCGCCAAACCACACCCACTTATATACCGAAATCCTTTACTCTATTTCCCCGTTCGTCCCCTATTCTAGACGAAGAACATCAACCTCTACCCCTCCACGGTACAATCACAAGCTTCGTTCCATGCGCAACAAAAAGAATAAGTTATGGGTCACCTTCTCTCGGAATCGAACTCTATCCGACTACTCCAACTTTCTTGGGTGTAATAATTTACGGTACTTTTCAACACCATTTATCGTAACTATCTCACAAAAACTCAGACCAATCTCAAAAATGATAACAAAACCTTCTTCCAGTTCGTCAATCATAAACGCAGATCCGATGTTTACCTCATATCGCGCACCTTAAATTCTCATACCTCATCTGATCCTGTTACTATTGTTAACCTCTACGCCACTCACTCCAATCCGCCATGCACTAATGTTTGTTTTATTCCTTTGTGCCTGGCCCGCCATACTTCAACTACTTTCTTAACTTTTCTCTCCGGCCCCATTCTTGTTAACTCCTTTGATCTGCCCTTAATTGAATCCAAGCTACTCTAACTCAAAGATGAGTTTACACCAGATCCTGATGGTATCCCTGCAACCCCCCTCAACAAATGCTCATCTATTCTCGCTGCTCCCTTTTCACTGACCTTCAAACTCTCACTCTCTCAAGGCGTAGCCCCACGCATTTGGAAAACCTCCTTCATAACCCCCATTCACAACAAAAGTCCCAAAAATCATGTCCCGACTTACCGCCCTATCGCCAAGCTGTCCCATTTACCTAAGATTCTCGAAAGCATCCTATACGAATCTCTTAGTTTTCGATGCAAACCCTTTATTTAATCATGGCGACATGGTTTTCTAAATGACCGATCAATCATAACCAATCTTGTTGACTTCACTTCCCTCTCACTCACGACTGCGCTTACGTCCTTAACTTAATTCCTCTGAGTATAAGCCCTCGAAATATGCGTAATCCCCGCCTTCTCTACATTCCCCCTCGCCGCACCACTTGTGGGGAGGAAGTATTGTGCCTAACACGGACACTCCATTCATTTTCCTCCTCCATCATAATGTTCCACCAAATAAAACGTCGAACCAAAAGGACGAAACGCCGCCACGTTTGTCCACGACCGGGAGTAAAGGAAAACACTGTCCACCAGATAGCAATTAAAACACAAGTTGTTCTTAATTAATTTGTAGTTTATTTCACTTTCGTTATTAAAATTGTGAAGGATAATTCTCTTAATAAAATCCACTTTCTTCTCAGCCATTATCAACTATGTTAGTGTTTTTATACTTCACTTAAACTTATTATTAATATTAAATTGATTTTTTATGAATTTTAAACAGAATGAAACACTTCCTTTTCGACACGGCCTACGCTTCTCCGCCGCGCGACGGAGAGCGGGAGCGGCAACGACCGTGGTGGTCGGCGGATGTAATTTGACTCAGCGATAAACGGCACGTGCAGAGCCGATTCGCTAATTGGGGTGAGTTTTACCGAGAGAGAAAGTCTTTCTCTTGTGGTGAAAACAAGGAAGAAGGATTTGGTAGTGTATGTGTATGTGTGAGTGAAGATCACATTGGCTTTTTCATACACAAGGCCATGGGAACGAATCTGAAAACAAGAGAAGGAATGATGTGCATCAATGAGATGTGAGTTCGGCTAAGTAAACAAGGCGGATCTCATTGGGTGCTAATTGGGGTTTCTGTTTGTTCAATGCCGGTAGTCATGAGAAACAGATCCAGAAATATGAGAAGTCACGGAGATCGGGTAGATTATTGTCTAAGCTATGCAGTGCAGCTGTAACGATAGCCGTAATGCCCATGGACATGGTGCTAATTGATTCTATCTTATTTACAGGGAACTAGTCTCAACGTCTATGGTGCTAATTACATGCAGCTGCGTTGGTCTGTTTATCGTTGGTTAAAGTGGTCGCCAGCCAATGTGTTTAGTTTTTATTGTACACATGTTGAGGCTGGGATAACCCAACTCAAGGGTAAGATTCCCTGATTATGCGGTTGTATTATATGCGAACTGATGAATTTTCTTTCAGGGAATTTATGATAAGTTAGGAAGGGATTCTTATAGGGATTTTGTATGCGAAGCGATGCGATGAGGTAAGAATCCTCTTCTAGGGGCTTTTAGATTGTAAATTGCTCTATTTAATGCGTAAAGCATTGAAGGTGCTAATGTGATTGCATTAGCGAACTTAAGGAAGTTGGGTAGCGGTTATGGGGGTTTTTCAGGTAAGTGGGCTGTAGGGTTGGGCGGAATCCCTTTCGCGGATGCTGAGAAATGTCAACTCCAATTCCACCTTGTTCGACTTTGACCCTCTATCCATACTCTCAAGCACCGCCTCCTAAACCATTCTCACCACCAATTTTAAGCGGCGCTTCCACACCTTACTATAACTTGCCCCCACCCCCGCCACTACTTCTGCCTTCTTAATTTGTCCTGGTTACCTTGGGTTAAGCTTACTTAAGTTAGTTCTTACGCTCTTTAGTTTGTAATTTATATATAATTTAGTTGTAGGTACTTATGTTGTTTGAATTCAGCCAATAAATTGGGTGGTAGCCCCACTAAACTTTAGTTAGTTACCTTTTAATCCGGTTTTCGCGATTTTTGTTTGTTTGACTTTCCTGGTGCATGTTTGGAATATGTATATTTTATAATACAGTTTTCCCCCCACATGTAAATTACTATCTTTTTTCTATAGTAACTCGCACCTCCCGTTCTAACTCTATCAATTGATACTAAGTTAAAATATAAAGAACTAAAAAAGAGGGTAATATTGTTTTTCTGTTTCTTCTTGTATTTTATCTCATCGACAACCTTGAATTTGTTGAAAACCAGGCCAATCCATTTTCGTCTTTCCCTTTGTTCTCCATCAAATCATTACCAACTCCAAGAATGTTTATATAGCTCAGTAGCATTCGACTACAATGTACTATAACGTTATTATGACTTCCTCGAACCCAGATTACTGCATCGTGGGGTCTTCATTCATCCTCCAAATAGCAAATATCCTGACCGGAAGTCTTTTCGTTACATAACTGCTTATTTCCTATTCATTTAATTCAACTGTATTCATATTAGGACATTACAAGGTTGCCCTTTGTCCTGTCAATTCATCAGAGGAATTTAGTATGAATCCAGCCACATATAGAATTCTCTTCGGTCAGGAAATGGCCCGTCCATAATCGTTTGCATATACACCTGTGATAGAATTCATCTGACTATTCAAACGGTACTCACTACTCCCAGCAGCAAACAGTCTCTGGAAATTTAATCTAAATCCGAATTATCTGATATCAATTTCCGTTACATCCAGCTGGTAGTATGATCTTCGTCACCACGTAGATATCAGTAAGTCTAACAAAGCGACTAAAATAACAAGCGCAAACGCCAGGATACCAACTCTTCCATCCATCTATCTGTTTGATGACCGGGATAAAGTTAATTACTAAGAAAATTCGTACCGAATCCATATGTGAGTACATGTGGCCTAGATATATATAGACAATGCCTTTATATAACCTTCAGAGGTAAAAACAATAGCGAATACTAATCTGAGCAGCAGATATATTCCCCTAGGATTTAGTTGCGTTGAGTGGTTGACTTCCAAGTGCTCCTGTTGTAGGCTGATTCATTTGCATATAATACGAATTGACACATGTCATGTGGAACAATCAATGGCCAAGAAGGAAGGATATACTGCACACAGTGTTTCGGATGCGACCAACCACGGACGGTTGAACTCATCGTTAAACTTGGCCAATCATGGAGAGATCTGTTCATGTTGCTTTTATAGTAGAAAAGTCCATATTGATTGATGGAAGTTGGAACTCTGCTTTGAACAGAGCCGTTGACTTGTTGTTTGCTTATGTGCTCTTAACAAGTCTGTATAATCATTGTTAGCATTCACCAAACGGATTACTGGCGACGAAAAGAGGTTCCTGTCTACTGGTATGATTTGTGAATGCACACATGCACTAATAGTAAAGCATAAAACAGAACTTACAAAAATATATTCATCCATTATATAAAAAGAAACTCTCTGAAGGACAAAAAGCTCGATACCATATGACAGAATTGGGATGAGGTATCATTGAAGCATTTATCACACTCTTTGTATCAACTAGCTGTGACTTATAACACATGTAAAAAGAGATGCACGCTTCTGACAGTTGGCTATCGAGCATATAAAAAATCGATTTAGTATTTTATCTTTATTGCTGGTTATAGTATAAAAGTAAACACGGTTGCATAAATAAACATGTACTTGTCTTGAATAGCATTGTTGTGGTCCTTCTCTCAGGAAGCGTGTCTCCTTGTCCTGAAAAGGATGAGGGATCTCTATAGACCGCTCCTGAGGGGACCCGTTGCGGTCGCCACCGTGCTTCCGAGGCCTCCGGGAAGAGTAGCAACCGATCGTTGAATTCGGTCCCGGTAAACGGCCAGGCTCAATTAAAAAGGCTTTTTCATTTCAGTTTTTATTTCATTCCTTTTTCATTTCAGTTTTTATTTATTTTAATTTAGTTCAATTTATTGGCGTCCTACCACTTCGGGCGCCAATCGAGACTGATCCTCGAATACAAATTTCATCGCCCTTTTATACAAAATCGTATCGGGATTTTGTATCGCGGATGCATCGAAATGTAAGCAGGATTTCGAAATGTAGTTCGACTGGAGTCGAGTACTTGAGAAAAGGGATGGGATATCAATTTTTAGAATATGCACATCTGTCTGGATTTTAGGATTGTGTGTGTGGGAATGAAATGGATATGTTTTAATATGGGTTTGTTTGCATATGAAGATATACATTATGGTGTTTAGTTTTTAGGAAGGATTTGGAAATATGAGTATGGGTATAGGGATTTGTTTGAATCATCCTGTAGGTGTTGGAATTTGTATGTATGTGTGGGGAAAGGATTTGGTAGGGCTTTGTTGAGCACTACAGCATTGATGACGAGAATCCTACCTCAAATCCATTGTTTACAACTATTATCCCAGAACCCTGACTCGCCCAAAGACCAACTTTCTTTTAACTCTCTCTAACATACCCAACGATATGTTGAAAGAGTTGAGCGAAATTTCCGAGTTCCCTTAACACAGTGCATTGATAATAATGCATGCCGTTTGCCTATAATCATGTTCGCAACTATATATAATACATTAACAAAGTAAACAAATAAATAAACTAAAATGTTTTACTTGATGATTGAAGAAGAATTGAATCACTGTTCCTATTATTATTTTTTTTTTTTTTTTACTGATTTTCGTACTCAGCAATTTCCTCTGCCTGGTCCTGTACAAGATTTCAAATAAAAACTTTTACTTCTAACTACACCGAATACAAAAAAAAAAAAAACATAAATTATTAACCAAAGTTAAAAACCTAATTTACAATGAATATGTATTTATTTTATTTTTCAGGTGACGCCGCTGCAATGAGGACGATCCGTTAGCGGCATTGACTATGGGACCAGAGGCATGGGCGTGTGTGCGGACCCTGGGTCTTACCGGTGGTGTCAGGCATTAAGCCGGTCGCGATCATCGTTCGCCACAACAACAACAATAACAAACTATCGTAAAACTTATCCAATCATATCTAAAACTACGGAAAATCTAGCTCTCCTGTTCAAATCCTTGGAACTGGTGTTTTTTGTTTTTGTAATTCTTGCAAAAACCACATTTGCCAATATTCCAGGTAAGTCCTAATCCTTCACAAATAATAATATTGGAACTAAATAACGATACCACTTCCTACTGGCCTCAAGCTCATGCATCTAGATATATAATAAAAATCTCATTGAACTTTTGGATCGACTTGGGTCGCATGTCGAAGAGCTAACAGAGATGAATTGACTTCACCCTTTAGTAACGTGAATCGCCCCAGGGGAAAAGTTGACAGCTCAGTTAGGTCTCATCGGAACAAGTTTTCAACACGATTGCTTTGAATGCGGCCTCCTTGGTTGGATGGTATTTGATGACAGTCGTTTAAAGTGAGTGACACTCAAGTCGTACATGAGAAGAAGAGGAGGTCCACATTCGGACCCTTTATGAATGCGTGTGGTGTATGCTGCGTGATGGAAAATAAAATAAAGTGTTTCCAATACATTTTGCAAGATGAGGTTGTTCACTTACATTAAATGAAGAAATACTACTAGTTAAGCTATTGGAAATGGGATATTCAAAAACGTTGGGCCATTATATCTGAATTAGACTCACTTTTTATTCACGTGTTACCGAATGTTCGCAATGAAATTGGGACTTGATATACGTCCTTTCTTTTTAGGCGCCCAACTTATGCAAAATATATATAGAAAGGAAGAAAAACAATTGATGTATATAAGCCAAAATAACAGCAGCCCAAAATGGAAGAAGCAACGAAAAATAGTCTACGAAATATAAACCATTTCAAAACTTTACTATAGAAACCTAGTAATTTTATGGAATAGTAATTATGTTTGGTCAGTGGAACAAAGAAAGGGCGATAGATGGGGGAGGAGAACAAAGCATGAGGAAAATTTTGGGGAACGTCCACTATGTACTACACAAGAAAATATAAACCGGAGAAGCGTTATAAAACTTTGTATTAATAATGTTCAATAAAATACGAGGAGTTTTATTTAATTTTTCTCGCTTTCCTTTCATCATCATCATCGGCACTACAACCGGGGACCGGTCTTGGCCTTATTTGGCAAGTCCTAAGGCTTGTTAAATTTTCCATAATGATTTATTTTTTCTGGGCAAGGTCATTAGTCTTGCGCCAGAGGCTCCCCGACGGGGAATCGAACCCCGGTCTCTCGGGTGACAGGCGGGTATACTAATCACTATACTGTCGAGGAGCCTTTCCTTTACTTATATTTTTATCGAACTTTCTCCAGACGTTTTGTTCTATAATACACGACATTCTTTTTATCATTGAAAGCTCAACTCAACTGAACTAAATTGAGCTGAATTGAAGTTATTCTCCTGATATCGTTGGAAGGATAACTCAACTTGTAAGCCGTAAGCCAAGGATTACCAGAATCGTGTCATTAGTATACTCCCGTGACTCGAAGTAAAAGACATGACTTACTGTCGACTCTCTCGTTCAGTTTGTTAGCCCGTTTCCGCATCCTTGGCTCATGCAAGACTTGATCAGACATCATATTCTAAGCGCGGTCGCTCACTAAATGAATTAGATCATATAATAGTCGAGGAAAGGCTTTGAGGGTGTTTGTGTCTATCTCCTTTTTACTATTAAACGTTGTCTATAGTACTCTTGTGGCAGTTCCGCCAAACGCCACGGTCCACTTACCTGAAAAACCCCCATAACTACATCCCATTCGGCATAAGTGTTCGCCAATGCAAGCGCATTAGCACCTTAAGTGCTTTACGCATCTAGGTTATCAAATTTATAATCTAAAAGTAAAAGTAAGAATTTCTCCCACAAAGGCATTCATACATGTATCAATGCATCTCTGCATTAGCGGCCAAGAACCGAATTCCCAATTAGCGTAGATTTTCACACTAGAGTTCGACACTTGCGTCGCCATAGATGCCATGTACAATTGAAACAGATGGTATATACAAACCGTCATTGTGCAACCATCTAATCTGCCTTGCAATGAGTTGCAACTATCGATACAGCTGCAAGCACTTTACCCAGAAATTCTCCTTTGTTTGAATCTTCAAACAATCATCGACTTCGCGCATAGCCGGCGGATTGAATTCAAAGCATATACAATGCAAATATAGAATCCGTTTCCCACAAACAATTTTCCCTGCATATATAAATGCAAGCAAGGGATTCGTTTCGTCCACCAACCCATTAGCACATTTTCCCAATGGCTCTTCACCTATTTACACAAGGGCATCACTCATCTAAGACTTTTATGATGCCCTCGTCCCATATTTGCTTTTAGCACATCTCTTCGATGCATCGTCGTCTACTTATTTAGCCGCGATGCACATCATAAACCATGATCGCCCTGATTCCTTTGTCCTTGCCGCCTGCCACCACACCACAAACTCACCCCATTAGCGAGTCGGCTCTGCGCGAGCCGTTTATCGCTGAGTCAAATTACATCCGCCGACTACTACGGTCGTGCCGCTCCCACTCTCCGTCGCGCGACGGAGAAGCATAGACACCACGAAGTCGTGTCGAGAAAGAAGTGTTTCATCCTGTATTAAATTTATAAAAATCAATTTATTATTAATATTAAGTTCAAAGTGAAATATAAGAACCTTTTATAATAAATAAAAAGTGCGTTTCGATTATTTAATACTGGTGATGCCGATCGTTTAATTTGGGCAACAAACGTGGCGGCGTTTCGCTCTTTCGTCGGTGTATTTATTTCTTCCGTTTATGGACAATTCGCGGCGGAGCTGTATAGTGTATGATGGAGGAGGAAGATGAACGGAGTGTCCGTGTTTGGCACAATACTTCCTCCGCACACTCTGGCCTACTATTACTCACAGACTCGGCTGCGCCATCGTTCCCTGTCCTGTGGTGTCTGCTTCCACGCTTGACTATCTTATCTGATCTCCTCAAGCTGTGGTACTCTGGCCTGGTCGGCATTTTAATGGTGGCACGGGATCAATTCGTGATTCCAGGGGAAAAAACTGCCAGTTTTCCTGACACCGAATTAGTGTTTTGTCACTGAATTGGAGAAGTTTCGCGGAAGGCACAGATGACAAAATTGCTACCAGGTAATTAGAGCGGTCCACGTCAGCCAAAGGACTCCAAATGAAGATATATTGAGGTGTCCAGTAGGCCTTAACGAATATGAACATCAGATTCGAGAAATGCTTAAGGTGTTTTTTTTATCAACATATTGGGTTGAACCACATGAAATGTCTGATTCTATAGTAAAAATTTAAAAGCCAATATTATTTTTCCGTAAATTTTTATTCAATCAAAATAGGATCCCTTGGTATCTATGACATTCTTCCAACGTGATGGTGTTTTAGTTTTTCACTTCCGTCCAACCACTGCCCAGGTCTTTTACGGCTATCATACAAAATCCACTTTTCATCACAGGTGACTACCCGGTGCAAAAACAGTTCAGTTTAGTTTCTTAATCAAAGCGATGCGTAGATTTCCAGGCGCCGTAGTTTTTGGGACTCGCCCACTTTATGGGGTACGCACTTAGAAAAGTGGACAGTGATACGTTTTTCCCAATGTCCAAGTTCTTCACAATAATCCATCGCAATACTCCTCTTGTAATAGTAAATCGACTTTGCTTGGTGCGGTCGCCACCATGCTCTCTCAGACCTGAGGGAAGGGTGACGACCGATTGTTGATGTTAAGTGAAAATTCGTTATTCTTCTTTTATCACCATCATCATCGGCACTACAACCGTGATCCGGTCATGGCCTTATTTAGCAAGTCCCGATGCTTTTTAAATTTTCCATAATAATTTGTTTTTCCGGGCAAAGTTATTAGCCATGCGCCAATTCTTTAATTTAGATATATTTTATTATAGTTAACTGCATTCAATTGCTGTCCTTTTACTTTAAACGTCAATCAAAAAATTGAGGAGCAAAATTACCGCGCACCATTTATTTAGTTTGGGATTGGGATATTCAAAAAAGGAATATGAATATTCCTGGGAAAAGGATTTTACATGCGTCTTGGCTCAAAACAATAGATAAAGGATCTGCAGTTGTGCATTTTATGACCCAAGATGTTAATGCGCGATAAATGAAGATATGATTCGTTTTATGGCACATTGGTTTATATTCGGATTTGCGTAAGAGGTGCATTGTGTCTAGCAAAGATTAAGGTGTTAACGGGTAGAATAGTGTTGTGGGAACACCGCATAGAAAATAAATACGAATTTGTGTGAAGAATCATAAAATTGCAGATGCGCATTTTATAATATTTTGGAATTGAGCCTATCCATGAACATCTGGTTCACGCATTTAATTCAATCGGGATATGGGACTATTAAGGGTGGGACAAAAGAGGCTACGAATGCGGAATGCGTAAACCAAGTACATCGAATCGTTTTGATTGATCGTAAAGTGAAATTTCGCGAGGTGTCTGAAGCCGTGACCTTCTCAAAAGAAGGGACGGGACACATTTTGCACGATCTGTAGGAGATGAAAAAGCTATCTTTGCGATGAGGGTCGCGTTTGGTGACCGTCGACAAAAAACAGCAGCGCGTTGATGATTTAACGGCCGGTTTGGCGTTGTTGCAGCGTAATCGAGCGCACTTTTTTCTGTGTTTTATTACGATGGATGAAATGTAGGTCCATTACGACAGACCTGAGACCAATAGGCAGTCTGCAAAGTAACTAGAAAGCCACGAAAGCCGACCATAGCAGCCAAACGACCACGCTCGGCCAGGAAAGTTATGTCCTCCGTTTTTTGAGATGCGAATGGTATAATCTTCATCAATTACCTGCAGAAGGGAAGAATAGTCACATGAGAGTATTATGCAGCGTTATCTGACAAACTGAACGACGAAATGAAGAAAAACGTGCCCATGTGGCGAAGAACAACGTTATGTACCATCACCATAGCGCCTCGTCACAGACATCCTTGAAAGCGATGGCCAGATTGGACCAATTACAATTTGAATTGGTTGCTCAATCATGATATTCTCTGGGCCTGGCGCCCTGCGACCATTGTCTGTTCCCAAACCTCAGCCGGTGGCTCAAGGGAAAGAGATTCAGATCGAATGAGAAAGTCGTCGTGGAAACCGAGGCGTATTTCGACGACGTGGACGTTTTGTACTACAGAAATGCCATTAAAATCTTGGAAAATCGCTATACCAAGGGTGTCGCCCTCGAAGGCAATAATGTTGAGGAATAAATATAGCTTTTGCCAAATTGCTTGTTTTCATTGAAAACCTCGGGACTTTTAAGCCTTTGTAGTAGATTCCCTACACCTCCTCAGCTAGGATCTCTATGGCGAGTGGTTCAGCTATAACAAATGCTGCTTCGTCGGTTATCGTTGTGAAACCGTATATAGTCATTAATGCATAAAGCCCGTGTGTTGCTCTCATCATTCCTTTCAGCTGTTTTGTTTTTAGAGCTTCTCACAACACGGTGGCGTTTCTAACCGATATACACACACACTATACAAGTAAATAGTGAAGGACAATGCCGAGAGAAAATCGAATAAGCAAAGCATCAGAGCCATATACCAAGCAATAACACAACAGTTCCACATCAGTTGAGTGTACTTGAGTTTAGAAATCGAATTCGTACACGTGGCAGTGGGCTGATGTGTTGAGCATTCGTTCAATTTTCAGTGGTTCTTACCGTCATAGCGGCGGTTCGAACCACATGTTCTTCACTTTCATCGCAAATGCTATAACACTGGCTCGACACAGGCTAGTACTGACTTACCTTGACCGAATAATTTTTACTATATCCTAGTTCGCTCCTCGATAGTATAGTGGTTAGTATACCCGCCTGTCATGCGGGAGACCGGGGTTCGATTCCCCGTCGCGGAGCCTCTGGCGCAAGACTAATGACCTTGCCCGGAAAAAACAAATCATTATGGAAAATTTAACAAGCCTCAGGACTTTCTAAATAAGGCTAAGACCGGTTCCCGGTTGTAGTGCCGATAATGATGATGTTATACTCCGCGCCGTGCTTTGACGGTAGACCCGAGAGAAGAGCGCGGAGTTGTCGAATGAGTGAAAATAATAGACAAAGGCGAGGTGTTTGGTTGAAACAATCCCGGTAAGCTTTACTGTTATTTATTTAAAATTAAAAGAATGACTTTTATACTATTGATCGGCCGGCGGTTCGGCCTCTGGTGATCTACTGATGCATTCGGCCAACGGTTCGGCCTCTGGAATGCTACTGATGACCAAGTTGAAAAGCACTCCCCTTTTATAGTTTTTGGAGTTGACTTTTGTCAACTATTTTAATGTCAAAATTCCAAGAAGCGTACGCAAGACTTGGCGTGCTTCGATTGGAATTTTGTTCCGAGAATTGTTTAAAGGTTTTGTTGGATAGATTCTGGGAAGGGGAATCATGAAATGCGTTTTGAATTTAGCATTTCATGATATTAGGATTTTGGGAATTGAGTCAATGTATGATGAATTAACTTTTGGTTAAATTCGTTGTACATGTGACTCAATATGGAATTTGGATGTGTTATGTGGAATTTGAATCAATGTGCGATAAATTGACTTTTGGTTTAATCCATTGCTCATTGATTCAATATGAAATTGGGATTGTTTGATGATATTGGGGCTTTAGATAGGGGTAGCGATTTACGATCGCTACAATGATATCCTAGTTCACCCATGATAGGCAATCTATAGGGGTGGTGTACCCCCTTTCTGGCTCTTTACTCGCTTACTGTGATAATTGTTACTATATCCTAGTCCACCGATGTTAGGCAATCTATTGTTTGAGGCTGTTGTGCTCTTTTTCTAGTTTTTCACTCGCATACTCGAATAACTTTTACTATATCCTAGTCCATCAATGTTAGGCAATCTATTGTTTGGGGCTGCTGTACCCGTACATGGCTTTTTACGCGCAGACTCTTAAGTCAATTATCGAGCACGATTCCAAAGTACTTAACAGTTTCTTTTGATCGTATATTCCATACCCTCTCGACCAGTTATTAGTACTTCCCCATGTTTGGTGGACGGGTAGTTCCTGTCTGGTGGGTTGTAGCCAATCTTTATTTAGTCGAATCGTTTTATTAAGACTCACTTCGACTTCGTATATATGTTTAGGGATTATTACAATCGCAATGTCGTCTGCGAAACCAATAATTTCCGCTTCTTGTGGTAGCTTTATTTGTTAAACTCCATTGAGCATAATAATCCACTGGAGTGGACTAGGGACTGACCCTTGAGAAACTTCTTCTGAAACTTCTTAGAATTGTTTACCCCCATTCTTATCGCGTATCAGTATTCTGTTGGTGAGGTAGTTAATCACGATTTTGGGCAGGGTGGCCAATTCAACTAATGGCTCTTCCGATCGATAACCGTTTTTTATATCCAATATTACCATGACACAATACTTCTTTTTTGCTCCTTTAATTCACTTTCCACTTTATGGCTTAGGCTGCTATATCGACCACTATGATGGTCGGTCGCGACTTTTTGAAGTCATATTAATAATCTGATAGCACTTCGTAGTTCCGCGATGGCAGACAATTTACCACATATTGTCTTCTCCTGAATTTATCCCGTTGTATATAGGAGGCATATAGGACTTTCTCTTTAGCAGAAGTAGAGGATGTTGTATTTTCCTCGCATCGGAATGTTCCTTTTCTAGGCAGTTTTGCATCTCGCCTTGGAATACAGCTAGTCTCATTCTAAGTACCGCTTTGACACTTTTGTTTGGGACACTGCCAGACTCAAGAGGTTTTTAGGCGTGTATTCTTTTGCATGCCCTTTGCATCTCTTCTATCGATAGTGCTGAAGTGGGTTCGGTGTCAGGAATTATGACAACGTTCCGCTCCTTGTTTCTGAGGAGAGAGATGCTCTACTGTTGAGCCCAGCATGCTGGAATAATTTATATGTGATATTCTTACGATTCTATAGTCTTGCCATAACCATTCTGTACACAAGGGGTTTGCGTCCGCCCTCGCGCAAATATTATTAAAGCATCTTGTCTTACTCTTTTTTATGGCCATATATATGTCGATCAGAGAATAAAGTTTTACGGAGTATCTTTGGTGGTAAATATGACGAGAAGGCAGGGAAATGGAGAAAACTCCACAACCGCGAATTGGAAGAGCTATACAGCAAACCTATAATAGTGAGAGTAATCAAGTCCCGAAGAATAAGATGGGCCGGACATGTGGCGCAAATAAGCAACGATAGGACCGTGCGTAGAATTCCTGACGGTAGACCAACGGGAAAGAGACCGACAGGACGGCCGCGACCAAAATAGGATGACAATGTCAGGTTTGACGTTGAGGAGATCGGATCGGCGGGTGAAGTGTGGAAAGAGTTTGCACAGGACAGAGAACGATGGCGGAGTCGAGTCGGTGAAGTCATGAACTTGCGGGTTCCTACATGCCAATAAATAATAATAATAATAATAATATATATGTAGATCACGACATTACTTTTTTAAGTTATTAAAGTGCTCTTGGAAGTCAGCTTTTCCTCTGGTTCGTTGCATTCTACGGCGAGATTACAAGCACTGTACTCTTAGTGCGTCAGCTTCGTTCGTCCGCAAGTAGCATGGCTTTATACGATCCGTGGATATCTCTCTAGGCTTTGTTGTGTCAAACGATGTTTACGCCATCTCCATTTACTGGTTCAACACATGCATCATACTTCCTGGTGGGGTGCGGGACTTCACAATATTAACCTATTGCGAAAGTTGTTTTGTTGATACTTCATTGCAACCTAGAGACACTAACAATGAAAAATGCTTTACCCTTGCTTTCTTTGCACATTAATCCGTTGCTCCTGAAAGATACTTTGTTGTAATAGAAGTTCCATAATCCCTGAGGATTTAATAACTTCGTTAAATATTCCATTATTAATATGACCAGATCACATAAATGGCAAATAACCTCTGTCGCTCGGGGCGTATCAACTTTGATATTTATACAAAATCTAAAATTATACACTTTCCGTCTGTTTGGTTTATACATAATTGAAACGAATCCTTGAAGAGCGAAAGCGTTTCCGAGACTTGATCCTGATGTGACATTAGCTAAAAATAAAACGGTGGCACATACATACCTGGACATCATCGTTGCGGTCCATGCAGCGATGCACACAAGAGAGATATAATCGTTATTGCAATATCCAATTCAACTATACACACTACTATTCGTGCTTGGTAGGTGGACATCATCATCATAATGGTCCTTGAAGCGAAGACATGTAGGTCATTATTTCGCCGCCACCCCTTTTCCACTTAAGTTCAACAGCATTGCAGTTTAATCTCGATCATTCTCTGACTCGTTGTGAAGTTAAAAATACTCATTGACTCGATTTTGAAGGAAACGAGCATATGATGGAACAACGAGATACTTTCGCTATAACAGAGTAGGTTAAGTACATACACGTGTGTGTTATTTGCTTCGCTTTTCTCTAGAACCTAGAGTGTCCCATTACGAAAATATGAAAAGCTATCATCAACACTATCAGCATCTTCATCATCGTCATCATCAACAGCATCATGATTATGATAACCATTAGGCACGGTGACACTGTCATCTACATCATCGCAATTTCTATACGATGTCTTATATGTTAACACCCACATATTACAACCCTTTCCATTAAATCGCACCTCACACGACTGCAAGGTAATTGACATTTCTACATCAAGCTTCCGCATACGTGTAGCGTCCTTATGGATGCATGTCTGCAATTAACCGCTCTAATTAACTGCTCGGCACGATTATCGTTTTAACAAATAAATTATAATTACTCGTAGCACATTGTCACTGGCTTCGTACGTTTTAATGCGAAGACCCAGCAGTTAAGATTCATGTCATGGGGTTAAGATTCTCCATTTTTACTTTGCAGCATTCTCGTGCTGCCGTATAGCTGATTAAAATTCCAAGTGGAAAACGGCGGACACAACAACTAAGCACACAGGATTGAGGACACTCCTCAAGCGGTCACTCGAGCTGATTACGATTTTTGTTTGGTTACCAAGTTAACTCACTGAAAACTGTTCCGGCATCTAGGGCTGTACAAAAAGGAAATCTGTATGAGTAGCATTTTCCCTTATTTATTTACTTTTGTTACTTTGTTTAGAAAGATAAACATGAGTCAGATGAAGGAAGAGTATGCTGCTGGCCATTTCCTCGTTCGCTTGCCGTTCCTTCGTTGTTGGCACTGATTTTCGCAATGTATTATCTTTTTTAATATTTCGCACGGATTTCTTCATCTCGGGCACCTCGTCACCACTTAAAACCCCCATACGCCTAAGTACCACCCATTAAATATGCTTAAACAGCAAATCTCGCCTACCAAGGCTATTATCCTTACATCCATAATCCCACAGGTTTAATACTCCAAACATCATATCCCCAATTGAATCAAATGAACAATAAATATAACAAAATGTTAATTTGTTGTACATTCGATTTAAAATCCGTAAAACCCCAAAACGCAGTGAACCAAATGTTCACGCATAGACTCATTTCTCATTTTTTCAAGATCATAAAATCCATTGCTACAATTTTATGTTTCCCGAGAAATTTGTTCATACAAATTCCTAGCTATTTCTGATGCAATTTCCCACAACAGATTTTGGATTAGACACCTTTTTCCCAGATCCCTCAAATCTGTTCGTTTGTCGTGTATCTATTACTTTGCAGTCCCCTCTCAAGAATTCGTCTACACTAATTCTTTTCCTACTGTTTCCCGCCGTAGCATATGGGAATCCTCGTTAGGCGGGTTTGTGGGGTAGAAGCATTGTGCACCGTCGTACGACGCTGATTCTCTCCTAACCACCATCGCCAATGAAAGTTCCATCTACTAACGCTAAAGGAAAAGCATACACACACTCAGGCCACCGCAGCGAAGGTTAATAAAACGCTCTGTTTTGGTGTTATTAATCCGTTTATTTATGTGTCCATGTTTTTGTTTTAAATGAAGTGGGTAAAACTAACGTTAAGTGTACACTTGCTTAACATTTTCCCCCACGGCATATTTTAATCCAAAACTTAAATTAAAATAAAAATTCGCAATAAACGAATCTAATATTCGTTTATCGTTTCACATTTGCCCCACGTCATCATCGAGAGCCAAAATCCAGAGATCGTTATCTCTATCTAAAATTTTCCATTAAGAAAAGCAAATAGAAAACCAAAATCCAGATACATTCCCACATCTGCGAAATAGTTTCGTAAGAATATAAGAAATTGAATTCTTATCTAAGGTAAACACAACGTCTCACTCAGGATACCCAAAAATCAAGATTGTTGTGCGAAAATGTGTGTTTTCGAGATACAAAATCTCGATTTGGTTTCATTTATAAGGGTGATGAAATTCGTATTCGAGGATCAGTCTCGTTTGGTGTTCTAGGTGTAAGGACGCCAACAAATGTAAATTACAATAAACAATATTAAAATAAATTTAGAAAATAAAAACTTAATAGATAAAGTATTTGCCTTTTTAATTGGGCTTGGCCGATTCCCAAGGCCATAGTTAACGATCGGTAGCTGCTGTTCCCTCAAGGTTTGAGGAAGCACGGCGGCAACCGCAACGGGTCCCCTCAGGAGCTCCCTGAGAGAAGGATCACAACATATGGAATTAGACTCAGCGATAAACGGCTCGTGCAGAGCCGACTCGCTAATGGGGTGAGTTTTACCGAGAGAGAAAGGGTTTCTCTCGTGGTGAAAACAAGGAAGAAGGACTGGGTAATGTATGTGTATGTGTGAGTGAAGATCACATTGGTTTTTTCATACACAAGGCCATGGGAACGAATCTGAAAACAATAAAAGGAATGATGTGCATCAATGAGATGTGAGTTCGGCTAAGTAAACAAGCCGAATCTCATTGGGTGCTAATTGGGGTTTTAAACCGATGCAATGCTATGACAATTAAAATCAACACGTAACATTCTAAAAATAAATCGTATTACTTTCCTTTTTGTCGTTGGGCAGATAAAAAAAGGGAAAACACCGGTTGCTTAATTGGGCTTTTTTATCGTTACACCAGTTATACTCGTTTCTTACACTGGTAGAATAACTACCTCGAACCAGTTGTCTACTTTTACAATGAAAATCGTTTTAAACACAAGCTCAATAATTTATTCTATGATTGGGTATAGCCTACTTAATCAGTTTTTCGAAATATTGTTGAAAATTTTAAATTCAAAAATATTTTGCTGTTCGGTTTGTTTACTCTTTGGGTTCTTTTGATTTTATACCATTTTGTCATGCTTTTATAATTTATTTTCATATTTACGACTAAATTTTATCCAATTAGATTGAGGAGAAATATTTCTCCAAATAATTACAACTTTAACTCGAAAAAACAATTATTTAAACGATTTACTTAAACAAACGTCAACGGTACACACAAATGCTTTTTAGTATACAGATTTTAAATTTAAATTTCGCTCGGAAGGAGCTTACACGAGAAAAGAAGAGCAAAAAATTGCCAGAAATTTGGAAAAATAATAGATAAATAAAAGGGAAGGAAAACCTGGTTGGTGTTGTTGATGATTCCTGGCCGCTGCTGTTGGTGATGTGGAGTTGAGGCCACTTGATCCATTCATTGTTCTTTGGGTTACCCAATTTCCACTAATGTATTGTAGGAAAAGCACTTTCCACCATGGTCACTATTTTTGTTTTGAGTGTTGCCCCCCCCATCGCCAAGGAAGTTGGGTAGCAGACATGGGGGTTTTTCAGGTAAGTGGGCCGTGGGGTTTGGCGGAGCCCCCATGGTACCTCGCCCCACCAGTGACGTAGTCACGAAAAAGAAAAGTAGGGCTGAAGGGATGCTCGAATGGGTGGTGCGGTGCTGGAAGGAGGGCTGCACGCTTGGGATTCAAGGTGGTTCCTGGTTATAGTTGGGCCTGTGTCGTCAGTGAGGACCTGAGGTTGCTGGAATTGAGTAGAATAAGAACGAGCATAGGCGAGCGGAGTCGCGTGAAGGCTGTAGTTGGCGAGCGTGAGCGCCAACCTCCAGAAAAGAGACAGAAAGAGTTGATTTAAAACAAAACCGGGCGCCCTATTGAGTGTTGCTACACGTAGTAGCCATTGTTAATTAAGGAGCCGGTTTGTGCATGATGGATGGAGTCGAGTAGATGGAGTCGAGCGAGTCGCGTGAAATTGTGTGCAAATGAGAGTGCTGAGTATCTTATTAGAACGGTTGTGCACTGCTAAATACCCTGAAGGGGCTTACAATATATATAATTTTTGTTTGTATAAAATGTATACAATTTGCAGCTACCGTTTTAATTCAATTGGATTACCGAATATTTAATACGCGAAATATTAAATTAGACGAAAGAAAGGCAACATTTAGGAGAACAAAAAGGGGAATATAAAAATATTTTTACTATTCAGATTACCGTTTATTTAATTATTGTATTGGGTCCTCGTTAATTTCTATTGGATTGTTTTTGTCACCTTGGTGAGATTGGGATTCCTGATAAGTTAGGACGGAATTCTTATAGGGAATTTATATGCGAAGAGATGCATGAAAGGTAAGAATTCTCTTCTAGGGGCTTTTATATTATAAATTGCTCTATCTAATGCGTAAAGCATTTAATGTGCTAATGTCAGTGCATTAGCGAACTTAAGGAAGTTGGGTAGCAGTTATCTGGGTTTTTCAGGTAAGTAAAAAAGCATTTAAGGTGCTAATGTAAGTGCATTAGCGAACTTAAGGGATGGGTAGCAGTTATGGGTGTTTTCAGGATGTCGGAACTGCCACAGGTTCATGTTCCTTTTTTACCATTAAGACGGAAAAGGCAAAAGACGAAACAAGACGAAGGTGCACTCGAACATTTAGTCAGTCACGAAGCAGCAACGCAACCGGAAAAAAGAGACAATTTCAGTAAAATAGCTACTTTAAAAAAAAGCTAAATAAAATATCTATTTTCGAAAACACAAGGGTCTTTTTTCAGCGCAATAAACTTTCCTGGTTTGGGAGTATGGCTACTTCACATCCTTAACTCGCGTCCACTTACATGGCAAATTCACTACATTCTCACTTATCCGGCAGTGCTTGTGTGCTAAACCCAACACCATGCTACAACAAACTTCTATTTATTCCCCAATGACCGTTTTTCGACACCTTGCTCCCAGCTCGGTATTTAGTTCCAATCGTTCGCCAAATTTCTGCATGTCGTTGTCGAGCCATATGTTAATAAGTTGCCATCCGTTGTTTGAGCACACCAAGAGCTATTTTCACGTTTACTCCCCCACATTTACTGACCCCCGCTTCTCCTGGAATCCGCTACTTCCGTTTAGATTGAGTTCCGCGTTTTTGACACATCCCCTGCAGGATGGGTAGTGCAGGTTCTCCGTGTTATTAAATCTCTGTACGTATTGGTCAAAGCACCCGAGTCTTGTCAGGGATTGCGACAAGTGAAAACCTATCCCGCTATGTGGTCTATTCGTCCACAATTTCGATATTCGATACCATTTCATATGTCTATCTTCCCGTGAGATGTGTGTTCCATTTTTGTTTCCATTGGGTAATGCTCAGTTGTGGATTCGCCACGAGCTCAGCTTCGTATAGGCCAGAGTCTCGGGCCTTCAGTGATGCAGCTCGTATATTTTCACTAGTGTTTTTGATTCTATTTTCATCGACGGATTCCATGGGTTTGATGTCCATCCTAAAATCAGATGTTCTGATCCATATAGGCTCAGCGTATAAGAGGATTAACCGTTTAATGCACACATCCGTGACATATACGGGCAATGTTTACCGTTTACCGTTTAAATGTGCATTAAGGGGTTAATCAGCACACAGAGACCAGGAAAACTTGGGCCGATCTTTTAGGCCAACCTGCATTTGGTACCATCGCTGCCTTCTTTACAAAATATCTCAACTAGTGTTTAAAACGCATTCGATGGCCCAGTATAGCCCCAAGATATTTTAAGGAAGAGCTCGATTCGGTTATGTGTCAACAAAGAAATAAGATAATTTGTAATCCGTTTTGGCTTTTTGATGTTGAATACCAATATTTTTGTTTTGCTCTTTGCTAGTTCCAGCACTTGTGAGTTAGTCTCTAATTCTTTTATCACTTGGTTTGATTTAACATAGAATTTTTCGAGCGTTTTGTTATTGCCGCTTAGCTTATGATCTCTACTCCTTACGTTTAGTGTCCTCCACAGTAGCGGTCCGAGGACTTAGCCCTGTGGTATTCTCATCTTTACGTGATATTTTCTTGGACCGATACCTTTTTTTTATATACATAGTTCTCTCAGAACTTATAGTACGGACGCGGCGCCCCGAGATGCCGCCAAATAGCCGTTGCAGTTTTTCCTGAACAGTTGCATGTTGTAACGGTCCGGGAAGGAAGGTGTTTCACAGCTCTCCTGCTCTGTAACGGGACGAGCTCTGATGCAGGGATGTTCGCGTCGTCGGGAGATGAACCGCCAATTAGTGTGATCCCTCCGATTGTCTTGTGGAGCTCATATAGACCGAATTGCGCGGAACAATACCGCAAATCTCCGAAGAACAGTACCCGTGATAATATATGTAAAACAGGCAGAGGTCAGCTACGGTCCTTCAATGTGATAACCCCTACAGCCCCGACGTCAGCGCCGTGTCCGTGATCAGCCGGATCGCTCATTTCTGTATGCTCTCAAGTTTGTCGAGGGTATGTTTAGGAGTAGATCTCCAAACATGAGAGCAATATTCGAGCGCGGGTTTAATTTGGGATTTATACAGGAGAAGAAGTCGAGCGGTAACTATTTCCTGGCTCTAAAAAGAGAATACAGTTTTCAAAAGGCGGACCCGGTGATGCTTGACACGTGTTTATGCCACGATACATTCCCACAGACCGTGACGCCAAGCAATTTCTAAAACTCTAACCCAGATTCGAAGGCCTGCCCATTCATAATCAGCTGTGGAACCCACGATGCACTTTTCTTTGGGAATGTTGTATACTGTGTCTCGTTGCATTGAAGCCGACGAGGTTGGGCTTTCCCCACTGCAAGATCGTATCAAGATCCTGATTCAGATTGTCGATCTGGCTACATCTCAGCTGATGCGACATCGATGCACCAATCGGTCGGTCACTCGAAAAAAAGGAAACAAGCGTACTAACATCCACAAAACTGAACACTTTGTTATCCTTTGATTCCAACATATCATTTATGTGAAGCAAAACGAAGGTTGGAGCCAAAATAGAACCTTGCGGCAGCCCGGAGTTAACAGGATACAGATCTCACGACTCGCTGTCCACAAGTACCCGTATTGATCGATTTTCGAGGAAGTTCTTCGTCCAGTCGCAAAGCTGCTGGGAAAGTTCATACAAACGCAGTTTGCTCACCAAGCCCCGTGCCAGATGCGGCCAAAAGCCTTGAAGATAGCCAATGCGACAGCCTTGTTTCGCCATGCCCCTCAATCGGTGATGTCCATATACCGGTTATAAGGGTCAAGAGATCCCCCGAGTACCACCTGCCACGGAATCCGTATTGACGATCATTCAGCAGCCCGATGCAACCCAATTACTTAGTTAACTCGTCGTTGATGACCTTTTCCATCACTTTAGATCATCATCATCATCGGCCCTACAACCGGGATCCAGTCTTGGCTTTATTTAGCAAGTCTCTCCAACGGTATCCGGTTCTTATCCGAGACTTGTTAAATTGTCCATAATAATTTGTTTTTTCGGGCAAGGTTATTAGCCTTGCGCCAACCTTTCTCAGAATGCCGCTGCATGCATTGGTTCACTACTTGGCGGCTGCCAAGGCTGTCACGTGGAGACTGCATGTCAACTTGGATTGAACAGGGACAAGGATCGTCCTAGCCTTCGTCGGGTTGAAAACAGAAACCTCGTCCCCCCCATATATATATATATATGGACATCTGCGATTGAACGGCATGGTGAGTCAAGGGCGGTCGCATTGGATATTTCCAAGGCTTTTGACCGCGTCTGGCACGGGGCATTGCTGAGCAAACTTCGTTCATATGGACTTTCCCAACAGCTTTGCGACTGGACGAGGAGTTTCCTTGAATATCGATCGATCCGGGTTGTTGTGGACGGCGAGTGTTCGGATCTGTATCCTGTTAATTCGGGGGTGCCCCAAGGTTCTATTTTGGCACCAACCTTGTTCTTGCTTCACATAAATGATCTGTTGGAGACAACGGATAACAAAGTATTCAGTTTTGCGGATGATAGTACGCTTGTTTCCTCCTTTTCGAGTGATCGGCCGATTAATGCATCTACGTCACACCAGCTGAGATGTAGACAGATTGATTCTCTGAATCGGGATCTGGATAAGGTCCTGCAGTGGGGAAAGGCCAATCTTGTCGACTTCAATGCAACGAAGACTCAGTATACAACATTCACAAAGAAAACTGGATCATCGGTTCCACAGCTGATGATGAATGGCCGAGCCCTCGAGGCTGGGGAAAGTTTGAAATTGCTCGGCGTCACGGTCTGTGGGAATGTATCATGGCATAAACACGTGTCGAACATCGCCAGGTCAGCCTCAGGAAAACTGAGTTATCTTTTTAGAGCCAAGAAATTTTTTACCCCGGCCCAACTTCTCCTCCTATATAAATCCCAAATTAGACCCGCGCTCGAATATTGCTCTCATGTTTGGAGCTCGGCTCCTAAACATACCCTCGACCTACTTGAGAGCATACAGAGACGAGCGATCCGCCTGATCGGGGACTCGGCGCTGACGTCGGGACTACAGTCGCTATCGCATCGAAGGCGCGTAGCCGACCTCTGTCTGTTTTACAGATATTATCACGGGTGCTGTTCTTCGGAGATTCGTGGTATTGTTCCGCGCAATTCGGCTTATATGCGCTCCACAAGACAATCCGACGGATCGCACCCGTTTGTGGTTCATCTCCCGACGGCGCGAACATCCCTACATCAGAACTCGTTCCGCTATAGAGCGGGGAAGCTCTGGAACTCCCTTCCCACGCGAGTGTTCCCGGAACGTTACAACCTGCAACTGTTCAAAAAGGACTGCACCAGTTATTTGATGGCATCTCGGGGCGCCCACTCGGCGCTATAGGTTCACCTCTCCCGAGAGAAGTCTAATAAAAAAAAAAAAAAAAAAAAAAAAAAAAATATATATATATATATATATATATATATATATATATATTATTATTATTATTATTATGTATTGGCCTGTAGGAACCCGGAAGTTCATGACCTCACCGACTCGACTCCGCCATCGTTCCCTGTCCTTGGCACTCTCCTGCCACGCCTGACCATTCGATCCGATCTCCTCAAGGTCAAACCTAACATTGTCCTCCCATCTCCTTCGCGGCCGTCCTACCGGTATCTTTCCCGTTGGCTTACCATCAAGAATCCTACGCACGGTCCTATCGTTGTCCATTCGCGCCACATGTCCGGCCCATCTTAATCTTCGCGACTTGATTACTCTCACTATTGTAGGTTTGCGATATAGCTCTTCTAATTCGTGGTTATGGAGTTTCCTCCATTGTCCTGCCTCCTCTTCATATTTACCCCCAAAGATACCCCTCAAAACTTTATTCTCGAATTCGCGGAATTTGTTTTCTTCCCGTTTTGTGAATGCCCATGTTTCGCATCCATATAGAGCAATCGGCATGATTATGGTTCTATAGACACGGAGCTTTATATTACGTGATAGCAGTTTGGATTTTAATAGTTTACTGGCCGCATGCCAACTAGCGTTGCCGGAATGTAGTCTTTTGTTAATTTCCTTTGACGTTTCGTTTCTGATCGTCAGTATCGTTCCCAGATATTTAAATTCTTTGACATTTTCAAATATCTTGCCCCTGACGTTTATATGTGTTCTCTGAGGTCCACCTGCTCTCGCCGTAATCATGTATTTCGTTTTGTCTTCATTTATTTCTAGGCCCACCTCTTCTGCCGCTTACATGATGATTTCACAGTTTTTACTTACCGTTTCTAGATTATCGCCCAGAACGGCGATGTCAACCGCATATGCGAGCACTTGTGTGACCCCGTTCAGGGATGATCCGGCCATGTTGCCGTCTTGTACCTTTCTGATGACATACTCGAGCACAAGATTAAAAAGACACGGTGATAGACCATCTCCCTGCTTTAGTCCGTCCCGGTTTTCAAAACGTTCTGAGAGGTGGTTTTCTATTCTAACTCGCTCTTTGTTTTTGTTCATGCAAATTTGAATGAGGGCGGCATATTTTTTCGAGATTACCACGTCAACTACAATGTGGTAGAGTCTTTCCCTTGCGACTGAGTCGTAGGCTTTTTTGAAGTCCACGAACAGTTGGTGAACAGTCTTTCCGTATTCCTACTTCTTTTCCAGCAGTTGTCTTATTGTGAACATTTGGTCGCTTGTTAACCGGTTCCTAAGGAATCCACATTGGTAGTCTCCCAGTATCTCTTCTGCGTACGGTGTGATTCTCGCCAGAATGACATTTGTTAATATTTTGTATACGGTTGGGAGCAATAATATTCCTCTGTAGTTTTCGCAATCAGATCTGTCGCCTTTTTTGCAAATGGGAACGACTATTGAGGTTTTCCATTCTTCCGGACGGACTTCCTTATCCCATATTGTTTGGATGAGCCGGTGGATCTTTCGAGCGGTTGCCCCTCCTCCATGCTTCACAAGCTCTGCCGGTATGCAGTCGACTCCGGGTGCCTTGTTGTTTTTCAATCGATTTATTGCGTCTACAACTTCGTTGAGAGAGGGCTCTGGGATCTGAGGCTCGGCTGTATGTACGCTTGGTGCGTTTATTTGTGGTTGATGGGTGCGCACATTGAACATGTTTTCAAAATACTGCTTCCATCTTGTCACGACATTGCTTCTTTTTTCTGTCACCAGGCAGCCTTTTGCGTCTCGAATTATATTGGATCTCCTCCGGTAGCCATTTCTAATTGAATTTATGCCGGCATACACACCTCTGATGTTCTCTGCTCTGGAATTTTCTAGAATATTTTCGATCGAAGTCTTCTCCCATTCGCGTTTTTTTGCGTTTGAAGATTCTCGTTATCTCTCTCCGAATCGTCGCGTATCTTTCTGCGTTGACTTCATCATACCTTTCTAAGAGGATCACTCTGAGGCGTTTACGTTCTTCGATCTTCGCCCTGCACTCATCGTCAAACCAATGTTTGGACTTAATTGTTTTCTTAAATCCCAATACCTTTTGGGCTATTAGTTTGATTGTGTCTCTGATCGATGTCCATTTAGTGTCCACACTATTAGCTTCCTCTTCCTCACTGCTCCCATTCTCTAGAATGCTAAATCTATTTGTTAGTTCGTCTTGATATTCAGCCCTTTTGCGCAAATCTTTCAGTTTATCAGTGTCGAATTTTTTGCTCGTCTCCCGTGACCGCTCATGTGGGATTGCTGCGAGGCGACTCCTGATTTTGCCCATCACTAGAAGATGATTGGAGTCGCATTCTGCTCCTCTATATGATCTTACGTCAAGGATATTCGAGTGGTGTCTTTTGTCTAGGAGGAAGTGGTCTATTAGGTTACGCGTTAAGCCGTCGGGTGATATCCATGTGGCTTTATGAATTTTTATATGTATATATATATACACACATATATATATATATATATATATATATATATATATATATATATATACATATATATATATACATATATATATATATATATATATATATAAATACATATAAATAAATAATATATATATATATATATATATATATATATATATATATATATATATATATATATATATATATATATATATATATAAGGGCACATTTTGGTTTGGTCAATAGAGGCGTCCTTTTGATGGATATTGTATTCATAAACTAATCCAAGTAAATTGGTAAAGACTAAATTAAATAAAAATACCTCATATACGGGAATCGTTTTTTTTTTTTTTAAGTTTTTCAATATTCACATACCGCCATAAAAGATGGCACAAAAGGGCATATTTTATTTTGGTCAATAGAGACGGCCACTTGAATGATATTGTATTAGAAAACTAGTCCAAATGAATTGTAAAAGACCAAATTAAATGAAAATATCTCATATATATAAAGTGGTTATCTTTTTTTAAATTTATTCAATATTCACTTACCGACATAAAATATGGCCCTCCCTTATAAATACATATAGTTGCCAGTTCCAATACTTTAAGTAAGTGACGAGTAACCGATTACTCTTAGAGCTCAATACAACCCATTTGCTCTTATCCCAAGTCGATTAAACTTTAAATCATAATATTGTTTATTTTTTACAAAATGTAATCTGTTTCAGGGAATCTCTACCAACCTATCTCTTCTCTGGCATCCCTCATTCAATAACGCTAACGAGCCAAATAGCCTTAATTGCCTAATTGAACTTTTATCATCAACATTGTACACACAATCAGACATTGGTTTCTATAAAACTTGGAGAATTTTATGTGATACAACCAGAACTGCAGCCACCAATTGAAAACTTTATCCTCATAAATTTCCTCGCTATTTGTAGGCAGGATTACGGCCGAGGACATTATTATCAAGAGTTCTGCCATATACCACTTCCCATTCCCGCATGCACTCTGGCTGGCATCCCGTTAAGCTGCTTAAGTTGTATGCTCATCTACGACGTGTATCCGGCAATACTATAAGCTTCAACAACCCCAAACCACACATTCAAATGTGCTTTAGGCTTGTTATGCAGACCGTCACGTTTACTCCTTGCACTTTTAGGTAGTGGTTATGTTCGAAGTCCTGGTATCGATTAGTTTCATCCAATTTGCTATTGATCACACGACTTGCGAGGTTTCTTCTTTGGGAACTTTCAAATGCGGGATTACTCCATTGAGGATGGGCAATTTTCTAGTGATACTAAGGATATACCCAAATTGCACATTATTCAATACATATAGTTAAGATCTCGAAAAAGTACGGATATAACTGAGATAGAGAACCATCAGCGGATTTTGACCCCATACAAAGCACAGTCAGCCTAATAGGCATTCTCGATTCCTCTGATTGTACCACATATAAGAAAAGTACATGATAATAATATTATAATTAATTATACATATGTTATCCAACAGTCTTGAGCGTATAGCTTTCCGTCTTTATTTAATAATTTTTTTTAATTACACCCTTAATTGATTATGAAGAGTACAATCTTAATCATTTAATTTAATATTACATTTAAATTGTACATAATTTGGTATTGTCTTTTTTTATTATACTTCTACTTGTCACTAAATATATTAACTGTTGCAGTTGTTCTTGAATAGTTACATGTTGTAACTCTCCGGAAAAACTCGCGCGGGGAGGGAACTCCACAGTGTTCCCGATCTGTAATGTACGAATTCTGATGCAGAGATGTGCGGCCGCCGGGAGATGAATCGAAAATTGGTGCGATACGTCGAATTATCTCATCGAGCGCAAATTAACGAAATTTTGCGGGATATTGCCACGAATCTCACGAACATCTGTAAAACAAACAGAGGTCCGGTACGCGCCTTCGATGTGATGGTGACTGCAGTCCCGATGTCACCGCCATGTTCCCGATCAGGCGGATCGCCCGTCTCTGTATACTCTCATTGGTACGCTTGGGAGCAGAGCTCAAAACACGGGAACAATATTCGAGTGCGAGTCTAATTAGAGATTTATACAGGAGAAGAAATTCGGCCGCAGTATAATATTTCTTGGCTCTAAAAAGATAACGCAATTTTCTAAATGCGGACCTGGCGATGTTCGATGCGCGTTTATGCTACGATACATTTGTGGCGTTTCTAACAGATACACACACAATACACGCGGCCGTTAGTCTGATGATTCAATGTTCCGCTTCTCAGTCGTTTCACCGTGTGCTCAATTCAACTTCTTTACTATCGTTGCTAAACGCTACAATCCCAACGTGTGATCTTTACATGCAACACACACTCTCCCATAGTTAACAACAATTAATTCCTTCAATTACGGCTCCTGCACAGAGCACCGGCTCACTCGCCAGCTCCAGCGTCCTCTCGCTCGCTCGTTCCTCGCTCGTTCCTCGCTCCGTCATTCGCACACGAAGTTAACCGTAACAAAGTTACTGAAGAGGGAGTAGTGTAGCGTTTCTAACAGGTACACAAACAATACACGCGGCCATCATTCTCATGCTTCAGGGTTTCACTTTTCACCCGTTTCATCGTGTGTTCAATTCACCTTCTTCACTATCGTTGCTAAATGCTGTACATTCTCACAGATTCACATTTAAGGGCCTGGCCATTCAGCATCAGCTGTGGAACCGACAATCCATTTTTCCTTGTGAATGTTGGATATTACGTCTTTGTTGCGTTGAAGTCGATGAGATTAGCTTTTCACCACTGTAGGACTCTATCCAGGTTCTCACTCAAGATAGTCGATTTGGCTACATCTCAGCTGGTGTGACGTTGATGCATTAATCGGCCGATCACTCGAAAGAGAGGAAGAAAGCCTACCATCAACTGTAAAACTGAACACTTTGTTATCCGTTGACTCGAGCAAATCATTAATGTCAATCAAAAACCAGGTCAGAGCCAAAATAGAACCTTGATGCACCCCGGAATTAACAGGCTACAGATCCGAAGACTCGCTGTTCACTACAACCCGAATCGATCGATTTTCCAGGAAGCTGTTCGTCCAGTCGCAAAGCTGCTGCGAAAGTACATATGAACGAAGTTTGCTCATCAATGCCCCTTGCCAGACACGGTCAAAACCCTTGGAGATATTCCAATATGACCGACCTTGACTCACCATGCCCCTTAAGCGCAGATGTCCATATATCGGTTATAAGGTTCAAAAGGTTTCGCGTGTGCCGCCTGCCCCAGAATCCATATTGACGAACATTCAGAAGTCCGTTGAACTCCAAATGCTTAATTAACTCGGCGCTGATGACCTTTTATATCACATTAGATAACATATACAGTAATGCTATCGGCCGGTAATATTATGGAAGGCACTTTTTCCCCTCTTTGGAATTGGCTGAACTCAAGCGATTTTCCACCCGGTAGGAAAGGTTCTTCGTGCTTAAGATAAGCAATAGAGTTTGGCAAGAACCGGCGATCCTTCTGGATAACAGTTCTTAAGGAGTACTGCTGGTATTCCGTCTGGGCCGGTTGCCTTCCTACAGCCCAATCCACGTAGAAAGCGTTGAATAGTACGCGGACGGAATCTCACATCCAGCATCGAAGACCGTACCGTCGCGATCGCAAGTGGCTCCAAAAGACCGGCATTGAGGTTTGAATTCGCGGAAAATAAATTCGCGAACACATTAGCTTTACCCTATGAATTTGTGACTAACGCCCTCCTTCCCATCACCAACGGAGGAAAGGAGGTGGAAGCGAAGTTACTGTTGACAGCCCTCGCCAGTGATCAGTAGGGACGCGAACCAGTTGGCCAGCCAAGGAGGAGTTTATCGGTCACCCTGTCGTTGTATGCGTTCTTCTCGGTATCAATCGCCGGGTTCTGTTAACCTCGCTGGAATCGGAGCCCCAATGTTCAGAGCCTCTATTTTTGCCGCTGTAATCTGCTCGCATTTTTTATCAAACCAAGGTTTATCAGATACACTTCGTTCGACGGAATGAGGAATGTAGATCTCTATCCCGAGAAGAATAATTTCTGTGTCCGACTCCGCACATGTATCGAGGTCAGAGTCTCCACAGCACACCCCCGTCCACGGGAAGGATGCGAGAAAATCTCGCAAATCGTCCCAGTTGGCAGCCCATACCTCCATACAGGGCGTAGCTGAGTAGGTCGGTTATTCGTGTGAAATGCAGGTGGTTGCGCGACCGATACCAAGCAGTGATCTGAGTTTGCCAATGCCTCAACAACCTGTACCGTATAAATGCTTGGCTCGGATGTCAAAAACAGATCCAGGTTGTTCGCATAACCACCTCGGGCATCCGGCACTCGCGTACGTTTTCTCCATGAGTTGAATTAAATTGTGGCTAATAGCGAACATCTCCGCCAACCACCCAGCCTCATCGGTTCTGTTAGACTGCACCAACCAGCTGGAATTGGGTACATTAAAATCGCCAAGGACGATAATTTCAGAAGCCGGGTGATTGATCTGTATCCAGTCGATGGTACGCGAAAGATGTTCAAAACGTGTCGCTCGTCACTTGGGAACGGTAAAGACAACAAAGAAATTTAAGAGAATTCCTCAGCACGATCGTCAACCATATGATGTCCATGTTATTGGGTTCCAACGCCTGAATGAGGCCAACCATGTCAAGGTAAAGAAATGCCTTTGGTAGAACAAATCCATTCCGCCAGACACTCTGATAAACGTCATATTTAGGTAATAGGCCCCGAAAATTAAATCGTTTGATGAACTCACTGCTCTCGCAACATGTCCTCTATTCAATTTGATCATATTATTATCTATCCTGTTAATGTTGGCTCTATTATTTAAAGCTTCATTGGGATAGTATTTTTTGTAGTCGGATTCTGGAGTCCGGTATAAACAAAGGCAAGTCCTGCGTCATTACCTTTCGAGAGGCCGAATCTTCTCCAATAGCGCCACATTGGGCATCCATAGGTGATCATCGGCCTGATGACGACAATGTAGCATACGACTCTAACTCGATTGTCAAGTTGGCTACCGTGAAATATCCTTTTTGTCATAGCAAAAGTTCTCTTTGGTTTAGCCGAAGCAGGCTCCATGTGTTTGTTAAAATACAGGTATTCGTCGAGGCAACTGCACAGGTAAATAACTACCGGTCTCTGTTGTCTATTCGTGGGGCCCCATGATAACAAATGTTCGCCAATTTTTCCTCCTGTCCGAAGTAGCCCAATGCAACGGTGTTCGAAACAGGATATTTTTAGGTTTCTGGACATTGATTTTGAGTTTCCAGTCGTCGTAGTAGCGCTGTTCTCTTTGAAGTCCCGCTGCAATTGGCTGTTAATGATCTCAATTTTAAGGACTGGTCTGAAGATTATGAGCTCGTCTACATACGCAATGGCTTGATGAAGTCGGCAATGTATATGCTGAAAAGAATTGGAGTACCGCTCGCTGCTACAGGCCATTCTTTATTTTAAAAACAACGTTGGGTGTCACCTTCCCCTTAACATGCTATGAACTATATATAGTAGGGATTTATGAATACCGAGTCTGGGTAAGTTGTAAAATATTCCTTCGATCCACACCGCGTCAATGGGCTTCTCCATGTCAATCAGACAAGCACCTGTGCATTTATTCCATTCAATATGTGATACCAGTTTGGTTGCGGCATAGCAGATGCACGTTTTTCCGCAATTTCTGCCTTCAGTTGGTTAAGTAATGATGCGTAGTATCCTCCTATAATGGGTTTTCCTTTTTGAAGATAATCGATTAAGATAGCTTCATGACTATCCCTAAAAACAGTCGCCATCACTCTGCCAGTCGAAAAAGCTGTTTTTGCTTTTTTTAGAGCCGATTCCCCCTTTCTTGTTTCGGGCGTATAATGGTGTATCCAAGTTTCATCGACAGTAATTAATCGGCGCCAAAACTCGGATTTATTGTGCCTAAACTTCGCCAACAGAACGTTGGAAATGTTCATTCGAACACGTTTTTGATCTAACGTGAGCAAACGGGGCACCCAACGTGCGGACAGCTTTCTCATGCCTAAATCTTGATTTAATATGTGGCAATCACTTTCTTTGGACATTTTCATAGCCTCTGCTATCTCTCTCAGATTAATTCGGCGGTCGTGTAACACCATTTGGTGAACTTTAGCGATGTTATCGTCAGTTGTTGCCATTTTTGGACGTTCCGAACGTTCATCGTCTCCCAAGCTCTCACGGCCATGTTTAAGTTCAGCTGCCCAAAATTTCACTGTGGTAAATGATGGTGCAGAGTCCCCATACACAGAGTCCAACTCATCTTTGATTTGCGTAGGCAGATTGCCTTTCAAAAAAAAAAATTAATGACTGCTCGGTACTCAATTTTGTCAATTTTCACAAAAACACACATCGACTCACTCAAACGACTGTCAAATAAAAACAACTCCTCCAAAATGGCTGAAATGTTGGTGAGTAACTGTCAAAAGACGTACAACTACATTCACCAGCTTTTATTGACGGGTGCTGCTATCTTCACGTTGAGGTCGAACACTTTTCAGCCCACCCTCGTATATCTAGATATTTATATGGTAAATTGTTACACGCGGTCAAAAGTCTTGGAAATATCCAATGCGACCGCCCTTGACTCTCCATGCCCCTCAATCGCAGATGTCCATATATCGGTTATAAGTGTCAAAAGCTCTCCCATGGGCCGCCTGCCACGGAAACCGTATTGACGTTCATTCAGAAGTCCGTTGCTCCCTAAATATTAATTAACTCAGTAGTGATGACTTTTTCTATCACCTTAGATAATATAGACAGCAATGCTATCGGCCGGTAATTTTGTGGGAGACACTTTTTCTCGTCTTTGGGATTGGCTGAATTCGATCGATTTTCCAGCAGGTAGGAAATGTACTCTACCATAAGATAAGCGAAAGAGTCTGCCAATAACCGGCGATAGTTCCGACGTTCTTAAGGACTATTGTCCGGGCCGGTTTCCTTCCTTCAGTCCAGTTCACGTAGAATGCGTTGAATAGTATGCGGGCAAAATCTCACATCCCATATGGAAGACCGTGCCGCCGCGATCACGGGTGGCTCCAAAAGACCGGTATCGAGGTTTGAATTCGCGGAAAATAAATTCGCAAACACAACAGCCTTATCCTTTGGATTTGTGACTAACATCCCACTGTCTGTCACCAACGGAGGGAAAGAGAAGGAAGCGAGGTTACTGCTGACAGCCCTTGCCATTGACCAGAAGGAACGCGAACCAGTTGGGCATTGAGGGAGTTTTTTGATCAGTCTGCCGGTGTGAGCTTTCTTCGCAGTGTGGGGGTTTAAGTTTTGATGCCAAACACGGGCACAGATTCACTGAGAAGGTCACCAATGTGGGGGTTTAAGTTATTGTACCTCACACGGGCACTCGGTTCACGGAAATCCCCGACGTTGTTCCGCCTAAAATTGTTCGCAAAAATATCCAAGAATCCAGGAAGGAGAAAATAAAACAATAGCGCACTGGCGTCGGTGTTAATTGTTTTTTTTTTTACATTTTTTATTTTTCTTTTTATATTCTTAATTTCTAAATTAACGGCTAGACAAAAAATGCTTAAATTCTAGCTTAATTATCTTATATAATAACTTACTGGTCCTTCGCAGACGCTCTAAGCTAAACATTACTAAACATTTGTATAATTTGCCTTTCGGCGACAGAAGTTTGTGGCAGTACTTATAATTATTTGAAAGACAAAGAAAATTTGAAAAACTTTGTGTCAATTTTTTTTGTTTTTTTTTTTTCTTAAAATTTAACTTACTTAACTTACTTATTTTTTTTTTTAATTTATGTATTTATTTATTTTTTTTTTTTTTAATTTTTTTTCTAATTTAATTTGATTGATCTGTCTTTGGGGTAGGAACCCTACACTTTACTTTTAATTTCGATTTATACAAAAACTATTTTGTTCCAATGGACATGTCGTCCTTGCCTTGAGTTAGACTAGGGAATTTAATTTTTATTTGATTTGTCTTTTGTTTTTTGTCTTAGAAACAACTGGTGTTACGACACGTGAACTTTTAACTTTGATTTCTACAAAAACGATTTTGTTCCAATGGACAGGCGATCCTTGCTTTGAGGAGTTGCACTAGGGAATTTAATTTTTATTTTACTCTCGGTTATTACGCGACTCTGGTATGTGCACACTCCACCGGGGATGAAACTTGACGATCGCACGTGTGCGCTCTTAAAAGGGTGATGAATGACTCACAGACCCACAAATCCACAAGTCCGACAAAGGCGGCAAACAATTCCTCATACCGACGTAGGAACGAAAAATGCCGATCCTGGATCCGGATATTCTCCATCCCGCACACGGCACCCCGTCACTATGGATGCGAATTAACTCTTGGTTTGAAGCTACTCCATCTCGAACAAAATCGTTTTTGTATAAATCAAAATTAAAAGTTCCCGTGTCGTAACACCAGTTGTTTCTAAGAGAAAAACAAAAGACAAATCAATAAAAAAACAATTAACAACAAAACCTGTGCTCTAGTGTTTTATTTTCTCCTTCCTGGATTCTTGGATATTTTTGCGAACAATTTTCGGCGGAACATCGTTGGGGATTTCAGTGAATCTGTGCCCGTGTTTGGCATCAAAACTTAAACCCCCACAGCAGTATCAATCGCTTGGTTGCAAGCGTTTCTGATTCTAACAAAATTCGTCCTGTTAACATCGGTGGGATTAGGGCGCCATTGTGTAAATGGTCTATTTTTTGCCGCTGTAATCTACTCGCATTTTTTATCAAACCAAGATTTATCAGATGAACTTCGCTGGGTGGAAGGTGGAATGTAGGTCTCCACCTTGAGAAGAATAATCTCTGTGACCGACTCCGCGCAACCGTTAACATCGAGATCTCCAAAGCACACCTCCGAGTATGGAAAGAATGCGAAGAAATCTCGCAAATCGTCCCAGTTACCAGCCCCATATTTCGATATGTGGCGCAGCTGCCTAAGCTTTTATTTGACAAACATTTGGAACTACTTCGAAGCAATGCATATCCAAAAGGCAAACCGAATATGTTGTCAAAATTGGTTGGGTGGTGGATAACCTTCAAGAAGCGTATAAGAAGTATTTCATAGGTTAGAACAATCTCCCTCAGTGTAAAAATTAAGTTGTGGCGTAAAATATCTTCCAATCGGCTTGGTGTGATCTTCAATTATTAATTAAATGACATCGGTATAAGGAGTCGAACATGGCAACTTCCCTTCCTCAAACTCTAAAAGTGTATAACATAACATCACATCGCATTGTTTGTTTTGAATTTTTGAGCTTCCACACCCCTTCGTCATGTCTTAATATGCCGCTCATCCTATGAAAGTATGTAATCTCGTACCCACTTGTCTTTAGATCAACTTTACGCCCGAGGAATCAAATTACAATAATTTACAGTATGACTCCCTAAGCGTTCATTAAACTTCTCCCTCCATGATTATATCGCTTCCAGTGGCAATAAATAATGATAACCGAATTAAAATTCGAACACAGCTCATGTTAATAATCGAATGACAACTCCTCTCGCCCATCCACCAATCTACCCATCTACACAAAATATATACGTTTGAATACACCGAGCGCCTCAGAGCCTTCGTACTCGACATAGATTCGGCACCGTGTTCGAAGGGATGTCATCATCTTTCATCACGATAAAAGGAAATTAAAGATGAAACAAATTCCTTCATCAATTCTGGAATTCTCCCTGCCGCAAGATGTTATCCTATAGGGTGCAGCAGATCAGAGCCACATCGGGAATTCGAAGTGAATTCGTTGGATAGATTTAAAAAAGGGGAACAAGGAAAAGAAATCACTAAACATGAGAGGAGTTTGATTCCGTCAGCCGAATACAATCGAAAATGAAGACACTTCGAAGTAACATCCTGCCGGAGTATCCTGAATTTATATCTGTATCCGAATCCTGACAGCAGACAATGAAGAATTCAGATTGACTTTTGTTCACCGGTGTACCTTAAATTCCCGTCGAGGGCATGGCTGTGTACAAACGGGTATTGTAGGGTGTACACTTGACAGAGTTACACCACCCACATAAGGATAACCCATTGCGAAAAGGGGCCGGTGCGCGACAGCAGAAAACAGGGACGACCCTGTGAGCGAATAATTAGAGCAGAAAATTTATGATTCACTGGAAAAGTTTTAGAGTTCCGCGACCAACGACGGCAGCCACCTTAGTGTAGGGGTGCCTGAATTAAAGGACACTTTCAGTTAACTTGGCACGGTATCATGATGGTTCACAGTAATTGTAACGAATCGGTTTGTGGTTTCGAAAAAGGATACATATTTGGAGCGCAAAGTTAATTCTAAAACGAGTCAGTAAACTCAATTTGGGTTTACCTAAATTTACTTAATTAATAACCACTCCATTCTATCAGCTCGGTAGATCATGTTAAGGATGTACCAAGGACACTGGCTGCTTATATGCGAACATGTGCGCCCTAGTTTTTTTGGCAAGGCTAAACGAAGTCATGAGTTTACTGCCTGAAATATCGCCGACAGATTGATGGTGGCGAGGATTATTCCTTATTGCAAATCCGTGTAAATATCGAGCTTATCTTAGGTGAATGTTTCGTTTTCGTGTGCTCCCTTCAGTGCTCTTTTTATGTATCCGCTAAGGTATTGTGTCGTAGATGGATATACCCAATCACCGTAACGTGATGTAATTTGCAGTACTTCAATGGTACAAATGACCCTCCTTCGTGTAGGGGTGGATAAGAAAAGTTACCGATGGAACGTTTTCCGGTAGTTTTCGGAAGCTCTCTAGTGCAAAAGGAAATAGAGGTTGTATTCAAGCGAAAGAATTACAAGAGCGTGCGTTTCTCAGTATGTTGAAGAGGATGATTCTGCTTAAGGGTACTGCCATTTGCTATGTATCTATGTTGCTAGATTTTCAATACACTGCTGATTATTTTCCTGTCAGGTGTCGAAGAATGAAAAGATGAATCAAGTCCCAGGGAATGTTATTTACTGTACTGGTGTTGTCGGATGATTTATTTGTATTATTTCTGTCTATTGAGAGATACGAAACATTTCACTCGTTTTATTGGTAAAACACACACATACATACCTGCTTGCATATTATCTGGAGTATCCATGAGGTTTTAGTCCTCGGGCAATAAATTGGTTTTCTAATAGAACCCTGTGATCGAGAGTTCGTGAATTTCTGCTTTTGGATTTCAGGCACGTTTTCAATTTTATTTTATGGACAACGTAAAACTTGCAGAATTATTATTCTGTTGCTTGTCCTTTTGTATAATGACGTATCAAAACAAATATATATTGTTCACTCAGGCATGAGGAAACATCGGACAGTGTTACAAAAATGGACGTTCTATTGAATACACCCGAACCAAACACCTGCGGTTTAGCGATTTAGGTTTTTTTAGTTATTTTATTTGTTTTTTTTTATTTAAGTGATATGATACAAGTTTGTTTTGGACTGACTGTATTTTATAGAGATATTTCCAACGAGATGCCAGGACCTCTCCTTAATGTGTACAAAAATACAAGTATTATAATTATGAAAAGCTTTGATTCTGGGTTAGTTAATATATCAAGATATACTTTCAACCATTTCGTATGGGGAACTGATGATGGTTTGTGCGTCGGCATGGATGCGGATTCTACCATCCACTCACTACTTCCACTAAAGGCTTGCAGCGAAGAAAACACCAACAAGAAACGAAACTTCGCCACAAGACATGCACCAATAAAGAAAGTAAATGAAACTCACTGTTTATGGCTTATTAATTAAAAGGTTTATTGCAGATGATGGATAATTACATTATGGTTGATTAAATGTAAAACATGAATTAAAAGTCACTTGCTTTTGTTACTTATTAATAAAAAGGTTTATTGAAGTTAAATGATAGTTACTTTATGGTTGATTAAATGCAAAACACTGCTGCATTCGACGCAATACTAGCCACGACTCGGGGTACAACACGCGTGTCCGCAGCGCTACGGACAGCGGGAGCAAAACGACCGGCTCGGTCGGTGGATATAATTGGACTCAGCGATAAACGGCTCGTGCAGCGCCGACTCGCTAATGAGGTGAGCTTCCCCGAGAGAGAAAGTGTTCCTCTCCACTAAAGATACGTTTTACCCACCACAAGAGAGACGTAAAGTCTCCCTTTATGGTACAGAAAACCAGATCTCGTAATGGAGATCATGGTAGTATGTGTGCATGGATGATCGTGGGGATCATAATATTCAACACACGCGCGAAGGCGATGGATACACGAAGCAGACAGGCGGTAAGGACAAAGGGACCGTGAAGATCGTTGGTAGTACACATGTATGTGTGTACATTGGTTCTTTCGTGGGACAAACCATGAGGGCGAACCTGAAACGACGAAAAGGGCATAGGGTGTATTCGTGAGATGTGAGTTCAATAAACCAAACAAACTGAATCTCCTTGGATGCTAATGGTTTTTGTTTGCTCATGCCGCTGTTGATGAGAAGCAGATTCCGGAATATGAAAAGACAAAGGTAACGTTTGGGTCATTTCATTTTTCATTTTTACAACATTTTTTATTTTTCTTTTTATATTCTTAATTTCTAAATTAAAGGCTAGACAAAAAATGCTTAAATTCTAGCTTAATTATCTTATATAATAACTTACTGGTCCTTCGCAGACGCTCTAAGCTAAACATTACTTAACATTTGTATAATTTGCCTTTCGGCGACAGAACTTTGTGGCAGTACTGATATTTAGTTGAAATACAAAGAAAAATTTGAAAAACTTTGTCAATTTTTTGTTTTGTTTTTTTTTTCTTAAAATTTAACTTACTTAACTTACCTACTTTTTTTTTTTTTTTTTTTTTATGTACAAGCACTTAACCTAACTTAACTTAAATCTTATACTACCCTAATTCTAGAAAAGCTAAGCCTATGTAAGCTAGCTGATGATAGTATGATTTTTTACCGACTTTGGTACCCAGGTCTTTATATGCCATTCAACCACCAGAACTGTTGACGCTGTCTAATACTATCGTCCCGGTCTCTGCGGGAGATAGCCCTACTGAAGCGCAGGAGCTCTTCTTCGGTGCGCGCTGCTTCCCGGTCGTAGCACAATCGCCCGTCTACAGATGATCTACTTACATGATAGATCAGCGGAATTCCGGATCTATCCTGTATAAGCCCTTTCATATCCAAGTCAAGGAACGCCTCTGGTGGAACAAAGCCGTTGCGACGCACGCTCTCATAGTACAAGGTGTTTGGATAATAAGCCCCGAAAATTAGGTCATTGGACGAGCTTATTGCTCTCGCAATATGTCCTCTGATTAATTTAATCATAAAATTATCCACCCTATTTATGTACGCTTCATTATATAAAGTTTCATTTGAGTAATACTTTTTATAGTCCGATTCCGGTGTCCGATATAATCTGAGACAACTTCTGAGACACTTTCTTTCGAACACTCGAATCTTTTCCATCAAATTTGGACCTATGTTGAACCATACTGGGCAACCATATATGAGCATTGGCCTGATTAGCGTCATGTAGCATATGACTTTTACCCTGCTGTCAAGTTGGCTACTATGAAATAGCCTCCTTGTCATAGCAAAAGTTTTCCTCGCTTTGAGCAAAGCAGCCTCTACATGTCTGTTGAAATACAGATATTGGTCTAGCCAGATGCCCAGGTATTTAACTAAACTCTTGGTTTCCAGTTTATCTCCATGCGGTCCCACGATAACTAGCTTTCGCCAGTTTTTCCTTGTGTCGTACGTGGCTTTATATAATGGAGTTCTAAATAGGATGGCTTCACATTTCTGGAAGTTGATCTTAAGTTTCCAGTCATCGCAATAGCGCTGCACTTTGTTGAAGTCTCGCTGTATTAACCTATTTATGATCGCAACTTTCGGAGCTGTTCTGTAAATTATGAGATCGTCTGCGTACGCAATAGCCTGCGGAAGTGCATCTAATAAGTCGCTAATGTAAATGTTAAAAAGAATCGGAGAGAGTACCGCGCCCTGTTGCAAGCCGTTCTTGATATTATACGTTTTATTAGAGGTCACATTACCACTTTTGACCACGAACCTCCTGTCCTGTGACATATCGTAAAGTACATATAGTAAAGGCTTATGTATGCCATGTCTGACCAGTTTGTAATACAACCCTTCGATCCAGACGGTATCAAAGGCTTTTTCCAAGTCGATCAGACAGGCACCTGTGCATTGGTTTCTACATTTATTCCATTGTATGTCGGAGACAAGTTTAGCTGCGGCATGTGTGGTTTCATGACCCGCCCTAAAGCCAAACTGGTTATTTGGAATAATGCTATTGTCGTCTACCCATTTTAGCAGAGCTTTGTTAATGATTTTTTCAAATACTTTACTGATGCTTGGGAGTAAACTTATCGAACGCATGTTCATTGGGTTTGTACAGTCTTTGCCCTTTTTTGGGATGGGCTGAATGATAGCCGTTTTCCAACGCGCGGGATAATATGCATTGTTCAACGCGTTGTTAAACAGGACCGTGTATATATCTATTGCCTTTGGGGGCAGGTGCTTGAGTACGATGTTAGGTACTCCATCTATTCCCACTGACTTTTTGCTTCTTAATAAGTCGAAGATACTCTGGATTCCTTCCCTTGTTATTAAAAGGCTATTAGCCACTACACCATTGGCATTAATGTCAATTGACAGATTATCGTCACTGAATTCCGTAAAACCAGGATTCTCCGATTGCCAATGTGAAATTTCATTCCGGAGGTGCAGGTGATTCAGTCGAAGTCTGTCCTCCAGGTCATGGTTTCGGTGAATGCTTTCATTCACTTTGTACATTTCCTGAAAGACAGCTCCCACAGCGTTCGCCTTCTCCAAAGGATCTTCGATCACGAAGAGCTTGTGGGTAGTATCTGCTAATACGCCTTCATGGGCATGGGGTCCAGCAACACCGCTACTTAAAATTGAGGAATTCCGGTCAAAAGGGTTGTCTCGAAAATCACTTCCCAAACGGAGCGAACATCAGAATAAACAAACACACACTGATTCACGTAAATTATAATTTATTTGATCGTAACGCGCCTTTTACGATTTTTATAAAGGTTTAAAACAATAACAATTATTCATTTCTGTCAATGGTATTTCTCTGTCCTTTTATTTCCACTAGATCTTAAGTATTATAACTATTCTCACTTCCAGCCGTACCGGAGAGAACTCCACATTTGTATACTCTAAAGTTCCGAGTGCCAAGAAAAACGGAATGGCTAATTTAAAAATGCACAAACGCGAAAAGGAGGTTATCAGTATAATTTCAACGACTCCGTGGTTATAGGTTTCGCGATTCAAACCTGACTCCGACTCCTGCGCGAGCGTATGCCTTGGCGTATAATATCTGACTCCAACGTGATTTACATTTATCAGTTCGATGCCCGCGAATTTCATCAATAGGGGAGGATTGTGTATGTGTGCGTATAGCACAAGTACGTTGCCCTTCAGCCTGGATATCGGCAACGACGAGAAAAACCTGAATACACATGGAATGAATAGCAGGCAATATGAGGTACGCGATAGCGTAGTCGCCGAAGGGAGAAATAGGTTCCTGTGTCCTAAATAAACAGAAACGCTATTTCGAGGGTCATAAATCTTAGATGACCTGCGCCTGAGAACGAAATAGGTTTTTGCTTCAAGATACACAAAAACGCTATTTCAAGGGTCACGATGATCTGCACATCGTGTTTACTTAGGCGTTCATGGGTAATGCCATTGTAGGCTATAGAGTTTTCGTGGCGATAAGTAAACCGATGGTTTGCTCGCCTATGACCTAGGCTATGGTAGCTTTTGTTTGTTTTACAGGCCGGAGCATCGTTAGCATGATTTGGGTTATGATTGTCTAACGTCAATCATATTAGTGCCCAAATCCCATGATCGGTAGATAACCGACAAAGGAAATTGGTCGCAAGTGTTGCGAACCTTGGGACTGAGGGAATAAATGGATATGAACCGTAGCAAGAAACCATCGGCTTCGGCTATGTCAACAATTACGCTGGCCAGCTAGTATTTATCTATTATAATTGCTGACAAGCCGAGCCGATGGAGATATGGTACGGTTCATAAACGGAAAAATTCAACGTGATGCATGCCTTAATGAGATTTAACTTTCAGGTGAAAGAGAATGAAGGGTAGCTTACGCTGCCCAAAATTGCAGGTAGGTATGGTGGGTTTGGAAGGTGGTTCATTTAAGAGGATGGGCGGTTCTTTGGGAATGTATTAAAGAACCGCTACAAGCTCACTATTGAGGATAGCGTTCTCTGTATCTATGCCAATGTTGGTTAGCAGCTGCTTGTTTACCTCGGTACGTGGAATTTGGAGACACTGAATCTCGTTTTGATTATTTCTCCTGAATATTTTATTTATTTGTGGGAACATATTCGGGTTATTAGTTTTTATAGCTCGAATTCTGTTGTTCCAATACAAATTTGTTGCTAATCTATAATTAGCTTTAAGTAATTGTTGGAGGTTTTTTAATTGAGATTTCAGTGATATTATCTCCTGGTCTTGTCTGTCTGTAAACTGTCTGTGTAATTGTTTTAATTTCGATAGCAGTCTGCTCTTTTTCTTGTGGAGTGCGTTTATTGTTGCGTTTCTGTACATGTTAATGTGATCTGTAACTGTTGTTTTGGGAATTGTTTTGTCCATTGTTCGTTTTACGGTTTCGTCCATTTGTTGAATGTATTTGTCGATTTCGTCATTTGTCAGGTTTCTGTTTACTGGCAGATTCAAGTCATTCGAACAAAGTTCTCTTGTTAATGATCTGGTGAACCGCGGCCATCGCATTGCCCTGTAGTTATAGGGTTGCGGAATCACGAATTCCTCCAGATCTGCGAGCTCGTTCGGAAGCTCTATTACTGCAGTGAATGCACAGTGGTCGCTGTCGTATTCAATTGTCCGTAAACAGTTTCTGTTTCGTCTGTTGGTGTTAAGTAATCTCAGTCGTGAGTCGATTAGCAAGATATCTAAGAACGATCTACCTCTGGGGAACGATGGATATTTCGTAGCTAGCAGGTCAGTTCTATATTCAATATGATACTGATCTAACCAACCAGCCAACTGATTTCCTCTGGCATTAGATATATAATTTCCCCAATTTCTATGCTTGGCGTTCATATCTCCCCCTAGGATAAAGTAATTTTTGTCCAGGTGCAATTGTAAGCATCGAAAGAGTGTCTCGAGCTCAGGTATAAATAGGTTTTGTTGGTGCTCCTCAGGTGCGTAGACCGCAATCGCATACAAACCCCTTCCTTGCTGAAGGGGTATGCGGACGATACAGGCTTCCAGCACCCGGAACCTGCGCACTTCTCCACTATATATTACTTTATGATTGATCCCTTTTCTAATAAAGATTGCGACACCCCCCCCTTGAGAGGGGTTAGGTCGATCTCTTCGTATAATATCGTAGTTTTTATGTCCTATCTTATGTCTCTGGTTTAACTTTGTTTCCCCCGCCAGAAGTACATCAGGTTGTTCCTCTTGCAACAGGTTAAAAAGATTGGCTCTTCTCTCAGTTCTTATTAGTGAATTTACATTCACGACAAGAGCTTTTATTGATGTTGTGGTTAGAGGGTTTATATCGACTTGTTATTTAGACTGGGCAAATGCGAGTAGATCTCGTTTATTTGGCTTTGTAGCTGTGTCATCTGTCTCTGCAGATTGAGCAGGATTGCGAACACGTCCGCTTGCGGTGTTGTTTCAGTCCGTGTGGGAGTATTTGTGGCTACCTGTGATGTAGCCTGATTTGGTGTTCTCCCACCCGAAGCAACTTGTGCGTACGACCGCTGCGATGTTACGGGCATTGTTGTAGTACGAGCTGGCTCTGTGTTTTTTTGCCGGGTCACACTTCTTGCCATTATTTCTCGGAATTTAGGACATCCTCGATAGTTAGCGGGGTGTCCCTCATTCCGACACACTGCGCACTTTAGAAGGGCTTTGTCTTCTACCCTTTCTTTTCCCAGAGGGCATTCTTCTGCCTTATGGTCCTTTCCGCATTTTACGCAACGGCGCTGCATTTCACAGTTAGCCGCCGCGTTACCAAACCTTTGGCAACGGACACATTGCAGGATGTCTCTGCGTTTTTTTAATTTGTCCCATGTGACCATTTGATGTTCCAAGACTGTAATTTTTCTTAGACCACCAATCCTACTGTTGGGTGTTAATTGCACCAAAAAGAAGGGTAGCTTGCGGTTTTCCCTTCTTGCCTTGGGTGTGGTGAATGGTTTTACCGCGGTAAACTCGAGATCTTCGTGCTTCAGGTTTTGAAGCATTTCGAGCAGAGCCTCCGGTTCCATTTCAGGGTCGACACCCTTTAATAGAACCGTTACGCTCTTCGTTTGTTTCGGCGTGAACGAGTAAAATTCCGCGGTGGCTCTTTTCAAGACCTCTTTAATTTTGTCGTGGTCTGCCACCGTATATGTTTGAATGGCGTGCCTGTTACCCGTCAGTCTTTTAACTGCAAAATTGTTAGCTATGGCTAGCTTACAAAGACTTACCAATTCCTTACAGTCAACATCTATGGTGTTGATTGGTGGCATCTTTATTTTTCCGCTGTTATTGTTGCTTTGCTGCTGCTGTGTTGCTTGCTGGTTCGTTGATCGCTTTTGTGTTGATTGTTGCTGTTGCTGTTGATGGTGCTGATGTTGAAGTTGATGTTGCTGTTGATGGTGAAATTGTTGCTGTTGGCCGACTTTTGGCTTTAGCTTTTGTAGTTGTTGCTGGTTTTGTTCTTGTTCGAGCGCCGCTATTTTTTTCTTTCGGCGTCTCTCTTGTAATCGGGCTCTTGCCATCGCCAGTTTCGCCTCCAATTCACTTATCTCTTCCTCTTCATCCTCAGACTCTGAGGATGCAAGAGAAGCGAATGAATTATTTGCCCCATATATGTTAAAATTGGAGGGGAAGGGAAGCTCACTGTCGTCCGCCAATTGTTGATCTCCTTTATCCATCGTCAATTTCGCGGTTTTGCTTCGCGTCACAATGGAGTTTTTCGGGGCGCCTTTTCGTTTGTGCGTTGTCGTGTTTTTATCGTCCTCCGTGTTCATTCTGGTTCTTTCCAGTTTGTTTTCATTAAAAAAAAAACAAAGTCGACCTTTTGAACCACGGCGACTTGATTTCTCCTGCAAGCTGAGTTGAACTCGCCTACCGCCTGCTAAGAGTCAGTAAGCTTGCACTCGCGCCAAACGACGATTTAAAGATTGCTTTCTTAACAAGCAATATATTGTTTGTTTTAATTTTCGCGTTTGCGACCGAAGTGTTATCTTTTTATTGTTTTTGTTTTTATTGTCTCGAACACTTTTTGCACCTCACTCAACTGTTTTTATATGCACTTATTTTGATTTTATTTAATGCATTTATACCGGTACACCTGGTAAATACAGATTGCTTAACGAGCAATATATTTTAATTTTTATTTTTTGCGCTTGCGACCGAGGTGATATATTATGTTTCTTATAGTTGATTATTATTCTATTTTTCGCACTTCACTGCAATATGCACATTTGCTTTTAGGTTTTATTTTGATTTATGTGTTTTTAATTCACTTAGTATTTACAATTAAGTTTTTACGTTTATTATTTGTTTTGTTTGGTTTCTGAATTTCATTGTTTTGACTATCTTCACTGTTTTTGGTAACGTTTAGGTCTTTGTCTAAGATATGCATTGCGGCTAAATAAATAGCTGGCAATGCAATGTGGAAGTGCGCTAATTGGTTTTAGCTTGATTAGCGGGAAATGGTGTTTATGGCATCGCTGGTAAGGGTGTGGCGATTCTTTAATACATTCCCAAAGCACCGCCCATCCTCTTAAATTAACCGCCTTTTTCTTTCCATGCAAACCACTATTCTTACCTGCATTCGAACAGTGTAAGCTTTATTACAAATAACTTTCACCTGAAAGTTAAACCTCATCAAGACATGCATCACATTGAATTATTATATACCATATCTCCATCGGCTCGGCTTGTCAGCAATTATAATAGATAAATACTCGCTGGCCAGCGTAATTGTTGACGCAGTTGTAGCCGATGGGTTTTGCTACGGTTCATAACCATTTATTGCCCCAGTCCCGAGGTTCGCAACACTTGCGTTCATTTTCCTTTATCGGCTATCAACCGATCATGGATTTGGGCATGGATATGAACATTGTGAAGGTAACCTTACCATGCCATGCCTATGATGACCTGCCTGAAAACCTAAAGTAAACATACAGTATCTCACGGTGTGCGTTTTACTTACCCGCATATTAATCAAACATACCAGTTTGACCCTTTGCCGCGTCGACGAGGTTTCTGCTGACTTATGTCAACAAAATAATTTGCCTCCTTGTGCACCGGAGTCATACGGCTAGATTGGATATTGCCTACATCGGTGTTTCCAAGGAATCTTAGGCAAATACCATGACGATCCCTTGTAGCATAGGCACATCATTTACATCATGTGTGCCACCATTTGATCTGTGGAATAGAGTTTTTGTTTACTTTGAAACAAGAATATATTTCGATCCCTGGCATACATCATCAACGATGTATGGATGCATTGTCGCAGTCCCCGATCAACGTACGTCTGTATAATCAGGTGTCCGCCGATCATCGTTTTCATCGAAGGGCAACGTACTTGTCCTATACGGACACATATAGAATCCTCCCCTATCGATGCAATTCGCGGCCATCGAATCTGATGGATGTGAATTGCATCGGGTCGTAACCACCGAGAAGTGTACACGTACCAGGGACGTGGCGTTTATCACAGTTTAATTTCAACGGCTAAGAGTGTGCACGCGTCGAAAGTAAAAATGATGCCTCCGGTCCAATTTCTTCGCGACTAGTGTGAAGTGGCAAAATACGAATTGTTTCGGTGATCTACGGAGTATCTTCCTTATCGAAGTCGGTGAAATTAAGAATATGTTTTGTGAGTTTGACTATTTGAGACAGATTGAGTGTGTTTCTAAAACCGGAAGATCTTTGGAATGTACTGAACCGTCAAATGGGGAATCTTCAGCTTTCGATCGTGAACAAGCAATAAATAAAAGTTAACTTGTATAATACCAACCTATTCAACGGTAGTGAGAAATAAAAAGTGGTTTAAGTGCACGAGAACTTTGTGGTTCCAGATCATCATTTGCGAAAATAGATTCAGAAATAAAAATAAAGAGTGGTAATAAACAACACAGTGCTTTTCTTTTTCACGAAACACAATTATCTTATTTTCCCCACAAGGGTAGGTATTCAATTCATATTTGCATTTGCCTGTGCTGTAGGATTTACTTGATGCCTTAAGACGCGAGATGCGTATATTTGTTTTGGTCCCTTGGGTGTAGGTCGCCAGCCAATGTGTATGTATGGTGATTTATTATACACTTGGTGAGGATGGGAAATAGGCGACGCAATGTTTATGATCCCTGTTATGATGGTTACGTTGTATGCAAACCAAATCATTTAGTTTTCAGGAGCTCGTCTTGGGGGAGTTGCCTGGCACCGAAGGTGCCGAATTGGTCTTAGGATGCCTGAAAAGTTAGGAAAGAATTCTTACAGGGAATTTGTTTGCGAAGAGATGCCTGAATGGGAAGGATTCTTTAACAGGGACTTTTAGATTATAATTTGATCTATTTGATGCGTGAAGAATTTACAGGTGCTTAATGCAATTGCATTAGCAAAAACTTATGCAGATTGGGATGAAGTTATGGGGGGGTTTCAGGTAAGCGGACCATGGGGTTTAGCGGAACCGCCACAGAACTAACTGTCCATAAAAAAGGGATGATAGGAAGGCCGACACACGAGAAAAAGACAGGTGTTTATTGTTTTCTCTACCATCTGGTTGTCTTGACATCACCATAACCATGGATGTATATGAGAATGCAGAACGTTTTTCGACGATAGTGAAGAATGCGGTTCGACCCAATTCTATGACGGGTAAATTCACAGCAAATGGCAGAACCAAAGCCTCAACACATCAGCAATATTAAAAGAGTGCAGATTACAGCCAATACTTCTTTGACTGCTTTATGTTGTCTACAAGAAGCCTTGGACTGCGGAACCCATTTCTGCGCTGTTAACACCTTTGGTTTTTGTGCCGGGGTAATGAAGAGAAGACTGAGATCCGACGAATACGAGAGCCGAATAAGCACAATGAATATTATTTCTTGCCAAAAATTCATTGAGATATATTGACGTTGGGCCGGGTGTTTTGCCGTGTACAATGCCCTGCCCCAGGCACCTCACTTTTTTCTAAATCTTTCGAGAACTACTTGATAAAAGGTTTTCTTTCACCAACTAGTCGGATGTCCACAAGGTTGCGGCCTATATAGTGGGATTACATCTGTGGCGCGACTTCCGACAAATCTCTTTCCCGTTGGTATTCCTTCAACAATTCTATGGACAGTTTGTGTTGGAGGTAAACATTATTTTTGAACGATCGCCGACTGTCAAATAATAAATGAACATCGATTTGATTTTGGATTTGCTCGTAGTCGCTTTTTTGGGTGGGGAAGAATTTGCGGTATGCCACTCCCGACTTTGTATCGAGATCGTATTTAAAAACCCAATATTCTTTATCAATCATTACACGGCTGAAGGTGATTAGAAAATCAAGGCAATTCAGAAAATCAAAGCGCATACCCCTTAGAGTGTGCCTCCATGGTCACAACACATTTAACAAACACTAGAAGCACTACTGCACTTCAGACGCTCTCAATACCGACGGAGTAACTACAACACGTTCAAACTAATACTGAGCTGCCAGGAGCACGTTTACGTCTTGTTACTTCCAACACTTAGAAATTCGAAAAATATAAACGAATTTTAGTCTCGCGACGTCCACGATATTGTCTTTATTTTTAGGAATCTCTTACACTAAGTTGAGTAATTACATTTCACTGCGTTTCTTATGCTTCTGCTACACGGGTGTCCAACATACAGCATAAAACGTACAGTGTAAGGCTATGCTATGGCCTCCCGTTTATCCTGTATTCTTATCTTTACTTATTGTATCTGCAATGTGTTGTCTTGTGTAGCACAGCTCTCTACTCCTTTTTATTGAATCTGTATCCGAATATTGGGACGTATTATAGCATAGCTTTCTAGTCGGTAGAATAGCATATACCCAGGAATGCAGCGGCACCAAAGGCCCATGTCATGAGATGAATAGGAACTCGAGAAGCTATCGTTGAGTTCGTTCAAATCGGATGAAGCTTCAGTGGTGTGCCTTTTTCCACTGACTGGTAACAGTTGGCATATGGCAAGCAGATGTGAACGTACTAGATTTCTTCAGTACATTCATTTGTGAATCTGTAACATTCCGCCCGCCTTCGCCAATTATTGACGAATGATCCTCGTTGACGAATGATCCTCTCTAACATATACACACACAATTCACAAGCCAAATAGTGGAGTACACCGAACGAAAATCGAATAAGAAAATACATCAGGGCCGTATACCATAGCGATAACATAACAATTCACATCAGTGGAGTATAGTCGAGTTTAAAAATCAAATTCTAAAATAGACCAGTAGCCTGATGGGTTACGCTTAGGTTCAATTTTTGGTGATTCAAAACTCTGATAGCGTCAGTTCGAATCACATGTTCTTCTTCACTATTATTTCAAACGCTATAATTGGTGACCCCGACGTGATCTGTACACGCAGCACACACTTCCCGCAGTAAACAGAACTTCACACACGATCATGACTTCCGCATAGAGCACCAAGGCACACTCGCTTGCTCCGACATTCTCTCGTTCGCTCCGTCGTTCGCACCGAAGCTGATCGTAACGAAGTTACGGGGAAGGGAGTGGTGTGGCGTCTCTAACAGATATACACACAATTCACAAGCAAAATAGTGAAGAATACCGAACGAAAATCGAATAAGAAAATACACCAGGGCCGTATACCTTAGCGATAACATAACAATTCACATTAGTCGAGTACAGCCGAGTTTAAAAATCAAATTCTAAAATCGGCCAGTAGCCTGATGGGTAACGCTTAGGTTCAATTTTTGGTGATTCAAAACTGTCATAGCGTCAGTTCGAATCACACGTTCTTCTTCACTATTATTTCAAACGCTATAGGGTTGTTTGAATTTCGAAGACCCGATTGGCAACGTAGGCGGTGTTGTATTGAGTGGGGCGGGAACGCTTCCATGAGGGGGGTGAGGGGCTACGAGAATAGGCTGCCTGCCACGAGGAGCACCGAAGGCTTCAATTGTGATGACGTCGCAGGTGGTCCGAGGAGGGATGGTTTTTGGTTGGATGGTGATTAGTTACTGGGGGCACCGCCCGCCAAGGGGGACATTGCGTGCCCCACCCGTGTGATAGCGGTTGGCCTTGATGATGCTGGTATTGGGCAGGAGCTTGGCCACCCGGCGCCTTGATTGAGGTAGGGTACATTGAAGCGGTCGACTTCCGACCTGACATCACCAATGTTGCGTTTTTTGGTTGGGTGCAAGGGGTCTTGGTTTCTCTGAGTGGTTGGGATGGAATTTCCTCGCGCTCCCGTGATCTGATTTAGTTGAAATGTGAAAAAGGAATCCAAGTAGAATGCAGAAATTTAAATAGAATGATGGCCCATGCTTACTTCTTGTGTAAGTTCATTCATGAATTGGGTTAAATTAATAGAAGAGCTGGGCTGACTAGAGTAGCAAAGCGAAGAGTTAGGCACATTGAAATCACCCGCGATAATGATATCAGTGATTCAATTTGGCATCACGTAACTTTTATCGTAAGTAATGACACCAATTTGTTTGTTTTAAAATGTATTCGGTGACACTTATCCAATCGATCTCAATCGATTAAAATTAAAAAAAATAGTCAAAGCGAGAAATATAATATCGTTTGGGGTCTACAAGTTTATAAATTTGATTTTTTTACACTAACACCTATAAAAAAAGGGGATCTGGTAGTACATTAAATGCCAGAGCACAGTGGGAGTGGAAGAATAGGTAAAAGGATAAAGAACGGAGATACCGCTGGGCAATGGCCTCAAATGCCTGGACATTACAACGATGAGGAAACACATGATCAGGCAAAGCAATCCACATTCGTGTGGCTCGGCTAAAGAATGGCTCTCTATGGTTATTTGTACGCCTGAAGTTGACTTCCAACGTGAACTGATGCTTATTCATAGATTGACGAGTATCGCGGGGAAATGTCTGAAGGCGCGGTATACATTCAGCAAGCTCAGTTGAGCAGTGACCTCTCCCTATAGAAAAGAGATATGCATAATACGTTGCGGCTATGTTCTAATGGCGGATTGGTCCCCAATAAGTTTCACTGCTCGTTTTTGCATCCTGTCGAGCACGTGTAGCGCAGTTTTGAACACGTCTGACCGAATATGGGAGTTGAACTCCATTTTGGGACGAATATACGCCTTATAAATAGTGCCCAGGTTGAATGGGGTGAAATATTTTTTGTATTTCTTAATGATGTATGTGATCATTTGGTCGTACTGTTTGCAGCTTCAAATATGTGGTCGCTCCAATTAAGAGTCGAATTAGTTCGAGTCCCGAGGATTGATAGTTCTTTGGCTTCGTCGATGCAAGTACCGTTCACCGACAGTATCTATAATTTGGCCTTCGCCTTCGGCGACAAGAGGCAGCACTGAATTTTTAAGCCATTGAATTTTACTCGGTTAGATAATCCCCATTGATATATCTAGTTGAAGTCGGAATTCAGTGTATTAGGAATAACCTGGTGATTGGTATTGACGTTCGAAAAGTTTGTTCCCTCAAACAGAAAATAAAGTGAAGTGAGTGCAAATATTAAATAATACACTGTGCATCGTTGACCTCTACACCCAAAGTAATAATTAGTGTCGATACGCGACGTACAAAGTGTTCCTGTTTGTGTATGTGCACAATATAATAAACAAACTCCTGATCGTGATTATGTAGCCGTCACTCGCGCAATAAAAAAAAAATAAAACAAAAACAAAAAAAGTGAGAACACGTGATCAATAATATGGATGTAAATCAAATGGATGCCAAAATGGTGCTTCGGAGAAGGAAAAATACAAACGTAAATCTAAAGGCAAAACCCCTTAGAACAAATGAAAACAAGGATACAGACACATTGAGTGTCAACAGCGACGACGAAGATAACACCCATGGTGCCCAGTACTCAGGGGCTGGAAACCAATTCCAAAAACTAGCTCCCAGCGAAACAAATGCAGACGCCAACAATCAGATCGAGGTCCTCAACAGACTCATCCATGAGATTAGTCTTAAAAAACGACAACTGGATAAACAAATGGAGGAAGTTGTTAAACTAAAAAACAATCTGAGGCACAACGAGCGAAAAACGAAAATGGTACAACAACAACAGCAAGGACAAAGACAACAGCAACCCACGAAGGCACCGTAAACACGACAAGATAATGAAAATCAACAGCAGGAATCACGAGCGAATACAATTATTAGATAGGGATCTAACTACTCGAAATTGTCTTCGTACAATCGTACGATAGCGATCATTACGGACTTGGTGCTGTAATACATGTCCCAAACGAACACTCACTACTTGAGCAGTATAAACAGATACCTTCTTTGAATTTCGAAAAAGCACATTGGTCGCGCTTTGATCGGATAATAAAAAAAGAATTACGCTCCAATGGCATGATCCGCCAACTGACAGAAATCTTCATAATGACGAAATTGATCATAATTGATAATTGATTGACGATGAACAACATTGTTACTAATACAATGAATCGTTCTATTCCAAAAGTGTCTCACATGGAGAGCCATACAAACCGATACAGAAACGCAACGATCGACGAGCTGTGTAGGAAAAACAGTATTCTGCTGTCTAAGGTAAAACTGCTCTACAGACAGTTCAGCGATCCAAATAGCCAGGAAATAAAAACAATTAAGTCACTAATTAAAAATCTTCAAAAACTGATCCGTGACAACTTTAGATCAGTAATTAATGAAGACTGGAACAAGATAATTCAAGCCATTAAAGCTAGTGGACCGAATATGTTCCCTCAAATAAATAAAGTCAAGATTATAATGACATCCCATATCTGCGAGTTCCGCGGACTCCCGAGAATTGTCAAACTCTGCTGAACGCAGGACCTGTATAGATTGAACGAATCGGCTCATTCTAACCTTGACCTGGAAAATAGGTCTCCCCAAAAACATATTTCCCTACGTAATGAACTTAACAATTGGCGTCTCTTAAGTCGAAGTTTCACTATCTTTAGTGAAAATAATAGAGTGTATTCCTCACTTAGAAATCTAAACACTAGAATATTTGTACACAAGGATGAACTGACGGACATTCTTAGATCGATTAAGAACAAAATATCTTCTGGAATAGATTGTATACCAAACATTGTTCTAAAGCATTTATCTCTTGAAGTAGTGGAGGTTTACACTATTTTGTTCAATAACGCTCTAAATAATGCATATTATCCAACCCAATGGAAATCTGCAGTAGTCCATCCCATCCCCAAAAAGGGCAAGGATAGGAGCAATCCAGCCAACCTTCGCTCGATTAGTTTGCTTCCGATCATCAGCAAGGTATTCGAGAAAATTATAAATAAAGCATTGACTAACTGGTGTGAGGAAAATGGTATTATTCCGAACAACCAGTTTGGTTTCCGATCGCAACATGACACAGTTCATGCTGCGACAAAAGTTGCTTCCGACATACAGTGGAACAAGGCGAAGCGACAATGCACAGGGGCCTGTTTGGTTGACTTTTAAAAGGAATTATCAAATCTAGGTATGCCCGAATATTTATTATACATTATCTACAATATTACAATGGGTAAACAATTTGTGGTGTAATGTGGAGATATGATCTCTATAACAAGAGTTTCCACATCAAAAACGGCTTACAACAGATAGCAGTGAATTCTCCCATTTTATTTAACATTTACACTAGTGATCTACTGGGTTCTCTCAACCATGCAATTGCGTACGCCGACGACATTGTGGTGTATAGATCTGGAGTAAAGATTGATGTCATCAACAGACTTCTGCCAAATGATTTCAACAAAATCAAACGTTTTTGTGACGACTGGAAATTAAAAATAAATTTCCAAAAAACAGAGACTACCCTTTTCAGAACGCCCCTGTCCAGTGCATCAAAACGGAATTGGAAAACATTTTCTATTGCAGGACTACAGTCGCTATCATATCGAAGGCGCGTAGACGACCTCTGTCTGTTTTACAGATATTATCACGGGTGCTGTTCTTCGGAGCTTCTTAGCATTGTTCCACGCAATTCGGTTTATATACGCTCCACAAGACAATCCGACGGATCGCACCCGTTTGTGGTTCATCTCACGACGGCGCGAACATCCATGTACCAGAACTCGTCCGTTACAGAGCGGGGAAGCTGTGGAACTGCCTTCCCACGCGAGTGTTCCCGGAGCGTTACAACCTGCAACTGTTCAAAAAGAACTGCAATCGTTATTTGATGGCATCTCGGGGCGCCCAGTTGGCGCTATAGGTTCGCCTCTCCCGAGAGAAATCTAATTAAAAAAAAAAAAAACCTAATAATCTTCCTCTACAATTAAAAACTGTTGGGCTCATCGATAGTATAGTGGTTAGTATACCCGCCTGTCACCCGGGAGACCGGGGTTCGATTCCCCGTCGGGGAGCCTCTGGCGCAAGACTAATGACCTTGCCCAGAAAAAATACATCATTATGGAAAATTTAACAAGCCTCAGGACTTGCTGGATAGGGCCGGGACCCGTTCTCGGTTGTGGTGCCGATGATGATGATGATGACAAGTAAAAACTGTAGCCAGATACCTTGGAATCTGGCTTGATCAGTATGTTTATCTACTTTGATAAGCATACAGCAGCTGCTCTTACAGCTGCTAAAAACGCATATGCCATGACACGGTGTCTCTTCCGTAGAAGTCGTCTGGACCCCAAGGTGAAACATTTTATACTCCGCATTCATCCGACCACATATGAGTGTATGGCTGCCCGGTATGGTACAACATCCCAATGGAGAAGTTTCGGGTGTTCGAGAGGCAGTGTTTGCGTTCCTGCCTCGGTATGTATAGAACTCCAGAGTCGCAGTATAGGAAATACTATCCCAATAAAGTCCTGTATGACAAATCACGACTAAACAGAATAGATAACTTCATTATCAAGATTATTCGTGGTCACACAGCAAGGGCAATGTGCAGTGAAAATGATCTCATTCCGGGAGCATTCTATCCCAATGATATGTATATGGAGAGTACTCTCCAGAATGGGTACATTCCCACAGAAGCGTTCCCTTTCTTGGATAAAAAAGGACGTATCAGTTCCTATTATTAACCACGCTTTCCGTGGTGCCAGGGATAAACGAATTCTCCGCGATAACGATATCTCTAATTGTACGCCGAAAGGCATAAGAAAAATGTTAATGTATAATATATGTGTAAAATAGAAGTTAACATTTAGTCTTAAGTAAATGATGTAATTGAATTGTTAAATAAATGTGGATATAAAACAAAAAAAAACAACCTCCAGAAAGATAGTCTCTTATCCATTGGATCAGGGAATTGTCCACTCCATATGAATGCAATTTTGACAAAAGGGCTGGTTGCCAAAATCTGTGGAAGGCTTTTGAAATGCCCAATGCGACTACCTTGCCTTCACCGCTTGGACTGCTACTCCTCTTAGTTATCACCGCTCGTACTGCTGTGGGGGTTCTTAAAGCTCACCTGAAGAACCCCCCATATTCGCAACCCATATTTGCACCTCAATCTCCCTGCATCAAAAGCATTTTCTTTCACAATTCCATGCATCAACGCATCGGCAAAATTTTCCTAAGAGAATCCTCAAGCATTTCCCCCATCTGGGGCATTCACTAATTTAATGCGTTATACCATTTTCCCATACATTAATGCATCTCAGCATTGTTCTGAAAAGAAAAACATTTCGGCTGCCGTACTAGGCAACCGCAATAAACTATGGAAACAATCATCGGAACCCCTGTCTGCCTACGTTTTCTGTCACACACGTGCGCGGCAGATTTCCATAGTTTATCTGTACCCACGGCGGCTTCTACCCGACCAAAAAAGCACAGCGCAACTCGCGCCTAGCTGCCAGAGCCGAATTCTCTGTCAGTGTAAATATTCACATTGAGTCGCTACGGATGCCATATACAATCGACGTAGTTGCATACGCAACCGTCATTGTGTAATCATCCCAATGGCTTCCTAATGACTTGCAGCTATTGATTCAGCTGCTAGCAATCCTCACAGAAATGCTCCTTTAATTCGAATTGCATTCCCGCGGTTCGTCCACCCATGAGCTCGCGTCACGAGCAAACAAAGTGATCCGCGCGTAAGTCGACACACCCTCGTTAGGATTTTTGTACCCGGAGATCTACTCCTATTGGTCGGCCTCAAAAGGAAAATTTCATTTCCTTTTCACCACACCACCAAATTTACCCCAAACGAGGGTTGAATTGTAGCGATTCTAACAGATACACACAATTCACAAGCAAGCAAAAATAGTGAAGAACACCGAACGAAAAAAATCGAATAAGAAAAATACATCAGAACCGTATACCAAGCGATAAAATAAAAATTATTCACACCAGTGGAATATACCCGAGTTTGGAAATAAAATTCTAAACTCGGTCAGTAGCCTGGTGTGTAACGCTTAAGGTAAAATTTTTTTCGTGATTCGAGCTGTCATAGCGTCAGTTCGAATCACACGATTTTCTTCACTATTATTTCAAACGCTATAATTGGTGACCCCGACGTGATCTTGTACACGCAGCATTCACTTCCCATAGTAAAGCAGAACTTCACACACGGTCACGACTTCCGCATAGAGCCCAGCCTCCGACGTTTTCTCGTTTCTCTCTCGTTCGTCCGTCGTCCGCATACGAATCTGATCGTAACGAAGTTACTGCGGCGGGAGTGTGTAGCGATTCTAACAGATACACACAATTCACAAGCAAGCAAAAATAGTGAAGAACACCGAACGAAAAAAATCGAATAAGAAAAATACATCAGAACCGTATACCAAGCGATAAAATAAAAATTATTCACACCAGTGGAATATACCCGAGTTTGGAAATAAAATTCTAAACTCGGTCAGTAGCCTGGTGTGTAACGCTTAAGGTAAAATTTTTTTCGTGATTCGAGCTGTCATAGCGTCAGTTCGAATCACACGATTTTCTTCACTATTATTTCAAACGCTATAGAATCATTGAGTCGTCTTCCATCCTTCAGTGGGCGCTCATCGAGTATTTTTATCATCCCCCGTAGGGCGTGCACCAGGGTCTGCACCTCTGCGGGACGTGTCCCTTCGCGGAGTCGAGTGTGCTAGACCCTCCTTACTTATTAATCTGTAATGTCACATCGATCCTTTGTTAAATGTGTTTAAAACAGAACTATTAATAAATACCCTAGTGCCATGAATGTTCCAAGTTGAAATAACCAAACAATTATCACCAGCCACAAAATCGGTGCAGAAACGAAAGTGTACTTTAATTAACAGTCGAAACAAATTAAAATAAAATGTATTTCAATCAGCACATTTTTGCCTCCTCACTAAAGTTAAATAAAAAGAACAATTTACCATAGAACAGCATACAGTGTGTTTTAATTACTTCTGGTGGGCGGTTTGTTATGCAGTTTTGCACAAGTTGGTGGACAGTGTTATTCTTTTGGTGCTCGGCGGAACAATCACAATTGCTGAAGCATGATGGGGATGGGAGTGAATCAGCGCCGTGCGCCGGTGCACTATACTCCTACCCCACAGTGCTACTCCTGTTAGTCATCACCGCTCGTACTGCTACTTCTGTCAGACATCATTGCTTCGACTGCTACCCGTTTGGACAGCCCTTCTGCTCCTCCGTTAACCTCTGGACAACACACTACCGGACGTTGCACACGGTAGACACAACCTCTCAAGGGTCGCATTCCCAACCTCGTTCTTTTTAATTAGTCATTATTTTATTTTACTTTGTTATTATTATTATTATTTTTATATAATTAAAAGTCCTTTTGTAAAGGCCGCGTTTTTTTGGCTTTATAACGAAATTAGTAATCTCTTTTTTTATTCGTTCGTTTTTTTTATTTTATTTCTCTGCCGCCTAGTCATTTTCGTCAACGTCTTTTTTATGGTACTGGGTACTACATTTTTGGGGACCCAACATTTCTACAAGAAAACACCGACTCGGCAAAAAGAAGACGTAGGGAAAAACTGAAAAAGCGGGATATACGCGTCGGCACGTGGAATGTTCGAACGTTATATAAACCAGGCGCGATACAGACGGTCGTAGAAAACGCGAAACAATATAAACTGGACATCTTCGCGCTCCAGGAAGTTGACTCCCACATCAACTAATCGAAACCAACGGGTTTACACTGGTGTGTGGAGGTACCGATAAACATAACCTCGGAACTGGCTTCATCATAAGCAAGAAGATTACGTCCCATGTAAAAGATGTGCAATTCATAAATGACCGAATGTCGGTGCTAAAAATACAGGGCCCATGGTACAATTATGTATTTATAAACGTACACGCCCCAACAGAATCTACCGACGAAGAAACGAAGGACACATTCTACGAAACCCTAGAGGAAGTATTTGATGGGATCTCATCATTCGATGTTAATATCCTCCTCGGCGACCTCAATGCGAAAATTGGAAAGGAAGATATCTTCCAACCAACAATAGGTAAAGAAAGTCTACATGGTGTTTCAAATGATAATGGTATTCGAATTATCACGTTCGCAGCGTCAAAAGATCTGCTAGTGAAAAGCACGATGTTCAAGCACAAGGAAATCCATAAAGCCACATGGATATCACCCTGCGGCGTAACGCGTAACCAAATAGACCACTTCCTCGTAGACAAAAGACACCACTCGAACATCCTTGACGTAAGATCATATAGAGGAGCAGATTGCGACTCCGATCACCTTCTAGTGATGGGCAAAATTAGAAGTCGGCTTGCAGCAAACCCATATTGACAGTCACGGGAGATAAGCAAAAAGTTCGAGATTGATAAACTAAAAGACCTACGTAAAAGGGCGGAATATCAAGACGAACTAACTAATAGATTTAGCATCCTAGAGAATGACAGTAGTGAGGAAGAGGAAGCCAATAGTGTGGACATTAAATGGACATCGATCAGAGACACAATCAAACAAACAACCCAAGAGGTATTAGGATTTAAGAAAACAACTAAGTCCAAACCTTGGTTTGACGATGAGTGCAGGGCAAAGATCGAAGAACGTAAACCCCTCAGAATGATCCACTTAGAAGCATACGATGAAGTCAACGCAGTAAGATACGCGACAAGTCGGAAAGAAACAACCAGACTTTTCAAACGCAAAAAACGCGAATGGGAAAAGACTCGGATCGAAAAAATCATAGAAAATGCCAGAGCAAAGAACAGCAGAGGTATGTATGTCGGCATAAATTCAATTAGAAGTGGCTACCGAGGGAGAGCCAAAATAATCCGAGACACAAACGGCTGTCTGGTGACAGAAACAAAAAATATCGTGACAAGATGGAAGCAGTATTTTGAAAACCTGCTCAATGTGCGCATCCATCAACTACAAATAAACGCGCCAGACGTACATACAGCCGAGCCCCAGATCCCAGAGCCCTCTTTCGACGAGGTTGTAGAGGCAATAAATCGACCGAAAAACAACAAGGCTCCCGGAGTCGACTGTATACCGGCAAAGCTTGTGAAGCATGGAGGAGAGGCAACCGCTCGAAAGATCCACCAACTGGTTAAAATAATATGGGACAAGGAAGTCATTCCGGAAGAATGGAAAACCATTTTCAAAAAAGGCGACAGATCTGACTGCGAAAATTACAGAGGAATATCATTGCTCCCAATCACATACAAAATATTAACAAATGTCATACTGGCAAGAATCACACCATACGCAGAAGAAATATTGGGAGACTACCAATGCGGATTCCGTCGAAACAAGCGACCAGATGTTCACAATAAGGCAACTGCTGGAAAAGAAATGGGAATACGGAGAGACGCTTCACCAACTGTTCGTGGACTTCAAAAAAGCCTACGACGCAATCGCAAGACAAAGACTCTACCATATTGTGGTTGAGCTGGGGATCCCGAAAAAATAAGCCGCCCTCATTCAAATCTGCATGAACGAAAACAAAGAGCGAGTTAGAATAGAAAACCACATCCCAGAACCATCTGAAATCCGGGACGGACTAAAACAAGGGGAAGGCCTCTCACCGTGCCTTTTTAACCTTGTCCTCGAGTATGTTATCAGAAAGGTACAAGAGGACGACACGGCCGGATCATCCCTGAACGGGGTCACACAAGTGCTCGCGTATGCGGATGACATCACCGTTCTGGGCGATAATCTCGAAACTGTAAGTAAAAATTGTGAAATCATCATGCAAGCAGCAGAAGAGGTGGGCCTAGAAATAAACGAAGACAAAACGAAATACATGATTACGGCGAGAGCAGGTGGACCTCAGAGAACACATATAAACGTCAGGGGCAAGATATTTGAAAATGTCAAAGAATTTAAATATCTGAGAACGATACTGACGATCAGAAACGAAACGTCAAAGGAAATTAACAAAAGACTACATTCCGGCAACGCTAGTTGGCATGCGGCCAGTAAACTATTAAAATCCAAACTGCTATCACGTAATATAAAGCTCCGTGTCTATAGAACCATAATCATGCCGATTGCTCTATACGGATGCGAAATATGGGCTCTCACAAAACGGGAAGAGAACAAATTCGGCGTATTCGAGAATAAAGTTTTAAGGGGTATATTTGGCGGTAAATATGACGAGCAGTCAGGACAATGGAGGAAACACCACAACCACGAATTGGAAGAGCTATACCGCAAACCTACAGTAGTGAGAGTGATCAAGTCGCGAAGATTAAGATGTGCCGGACACGTAGCGCGAATGGGCGATGATAGGACCGTGCATAGAATTCTTGACGGTAAACTAACGGGGAAGAGACCGACAGGACGGCCGCGTCGGAGATGGGGGGACAATGTTAGATTGGACCTGGAGGAGATCGGATCGGATGATCGAACGTGGAAGGAGAGCGCACAGGACAGGGAACAATGGCAGAGCCGAGTCGGTGAGGTCATGAACTTCCGGGTTCCTACAGGCCAGTAAATAATAATAATAATAATAACATCATCATCATCATCATCATCACCATCATCATCATCATCGACACTACAACCGGGAACCGGTCTTGGCCTTATTTAGCAAGTCCTGAGGCTTGTTAAATTTTCCATAATGATTTATTTTGTCTGGGCAAAGTCATTAGTCTTGCGCCAGGGGCTCCCCGACGGGGAATCGAACCCCGGTCTCCCGGGTGACAGGCGGGTATACTAACCACTATACTACCGAGGAGCCCAATAATAATAACACTTCTACACAAATATATGCATTTCAGTTGCATAGCCATTGTACGTAGTTTCTTTAGTATTAATTAACTAAGTCGATTATTATTAAGAAAATTTAATTCATATACGTACACTTTAGGAAATTATTAATCACTTTTTTTTTTAAATTCATTTCGTTTCAGCAGAAGATGCTGTACACATTACAGCAATTCTTGGTGAAGGTGTTATATTCAATTGTCACGTCGAATTCCCCAACGATCATCCAGTGCCATATGTCCTGCAGTGGGACAAGAAGGTGAGCGAAACGGTACGATATCAAAAATCTTCTCTATACTCTCTTAATAAAAATACCGTCTGTTTTTTATTCCATATACTCTATATGTACAATATATGCGTGTAAAATGAACGTTACCATACCGTTATCCCAAGCAAATACTATAAAGAAATCAGACGCATTACCTTATGTAATGAAATATATATATACAAACATTCCATTAGTACAAAGCAAGGCAAATAAAAACAAATACATGTATATATATTTAATAGAAGCTTATAGAAAAAAAAACACAACCCAAAAAACTAAAAAAACAAAAAAGCCGACCGTGAGTATTTGATGCCTTATATAAACAGCAGCAAACAAATTTATAATAAAACAAACTACAAATATAAAAAAGTATTTGGAAACTTTTCAAATATCCATTAAACTTTTTCTTAATATTTTCACCTATCGCGTTCTTTAACATATTCATTTAAAAATTCCCTTTGACTTTAAGTTAAGTTGATTGATTGACGTATTTAGATACATATAGAATGTTTATCTTTGACTCGAAAACTTACTTGTAAATGTTTGCCGTTAACCAAAAAGAAAAGTGATTTAAATCAACTTACCGTACAAAATTTTGTTCACTAAAAAAATTAATATTAATAATAGCTATAATAATAAAAATAATAAAACATTGAATATTCTATTTTTTTAACATTTCTTGTTTAATTGGCTGCGTTGAAATACCCCCTCTAATTGGCTGTTAACAGTTTTTTAACGGTGTGTTAAGTTTAATGAAAACCTTGATGAAGAGCTCCTTCGTTCGGTTGAATAAAGACCTTTTGCAAAAAGGAGTTTCAACTGTGACATAATATATATCATTTTATTTTTTCGTTTCCATTTAAAACCGATCGAAAACTAATTGCTTCATAGAGCTTTCTCATATAACGAATAATAAGCTTAATTAAATATTTCTGTTCGTATTTTTTGATTTTTTTTTTTTAACATTCACTACCAACAAAAATGAAAGCAAGGCTGAATAAATTCTTACATTATTTTTATACAGAAAAGTGACACTATGCTTCCATTTAAGAATTCTTATAAAATAAACTTAAAAAAGAGAGTGAGAGAAGAATTAGGATCGTAGACTTAATTTTATTTTTAAATTAAAACAAAAACCAAAATCAAATAATGTACAACTAAAACGAAACAATCAAGACACTGAAGTCGCACACAATCAAGAAATATCTGAATATTTTTTGATTTCGTCTTTTTTTGTTTTATGTTCTTTAATTTATTTGTGACAGTTCACATGTCAAATTGCCACCATTTTGAAATAACCTTCTGAACACTGTCTCCTCTTTGCTGCTGACTCTTAACGCTTAGAGCAGATTTTAAATTTAGTAAATCTTTATCACCTTGTTATCAAATGTGTGCTGATTTGTATACTAGTTATGAAAGAGAAAAAAAAAATTATACACCTTTCTTAAACCTTCTCATCTGCTTTTAATCAATTCATTTGTAAATTTATTCTCGTCTCCCTTTAGTGCATTTCCATTGAGATTTTAATGCAACTGAAGTTTTGTTTTGTGTTCATTTAAAACAACGGTATTGAAGAGAATCCAGTTTGTTTAATTCTCCAGTAAAAACGAAATATATGTATGAATATATATATATATATATGTATGAATATATATATATATATATATATATATATATATATATATATATATATATATATATATATTCCCAAGTGTTCCTCGAGTAAACGCTTTACCAATAAAATCATCAAATTTTTGAAACCAAATAAAGTCAGAACTAATATAGGACAGCTTAATAATCATTACTGTATTTTGAAGGCATTTGATGGCAATATCTTTATCATTTGTCAACCAAAATGAAAAGCAATGGAATTTAATATAAGCCTCAAATAGGGATAATCGATTACAGGTTTATGTCTTTTAGATAATACCACTTATTCGTCATCTATGTCGCACCACTTGAGGTCCAACCATGTCGAGATCTTGACAAAACCCTTCAATGGGGTATCATCGACTTCAATACAACGAGGGCATAATAACCTTTTATGACAAAAAAGAATAATCGTAAGTGCTTTATCGTATGGTTAACGACCAGTTCATTAAACCTAAAGAAATCACGTTTTTACCTGGTGCCGCGATCAGTGAATATGCATCGTGTCCTGAATATATGTCGAACATCAAGAAGACTGCTTCTAAAAATAGAGCTATTATTCTAGAGCTAAAAAAAATTGTATTTTCGCACAACTTCTGTATAAATCCGAGATTATTGTCGGTCTTGAATACAGCTCACATTCCTAAAGTTCTGATCCTAAACAAGTCCTGATCTACAGAATAGCATTCAGAGATGAGGAGTGAATTTGACACATTGACGACTGAGTATTTAAATTGTTAAAATCCCAGTTTCCCTGAAATATTTCCTGTTAACCACTTTAATAACTCATAAAATATCTTATAATAAATTTCGAAATTCATTAGAAGTAAAGTTTTGCAGCCCCTACTCACTAAAGAACCTGTGGAGGGTGCAGGTATGGTTCCGACGCACGGCACGGGGTCACTGTTACCGACCGACGGAAATCCCATGGACGAAACCTAGTACTGCATGAGAGTGTGTTTCAACGGTATACAAAAACTACAACATAAGAACGCAAAACTGCGTCATGCGTATTTAATGTATTGTCTTTTGACCCAAATTTAACCTCAAGGCTGCAATGGCTGTTACATGAAAAGCAAATGGCAAAAATTGGAGCCTTTTTACAGATACCACGGGGACTGTTCCTTGAAGATTCGTAAAATAATTGCAAGCGATTCAATTTATTTGGCCTTCACAAGGCAATACGATAACTTAGGCTACTGTCCTCCACAGCCTATTGATCTAATGTCCTTTTTCACAAACCTTATTACAATTTCATTTTTAATAATCTTGTCTGAAACTCTAAAACTTCTAAACTAAACTGTTGATTACAGTTAATATGTATAGTTTCCAACGGAGTTACGCTCGCTCCTCTATATTGTTCCTGTATACTGCACTAGTTTCGACTACTGTCGTATTTTCGCAATGTGTTCCGTTTAATCCCACAGTTGCTTTTTAAATTCTAACCTCAGTATTAAGTGCAGAAACACTCATAAATTTCAATAATTATAAGCCCTAACCGTGTCCCATATATATTTAATTTCTCGACTCTCTTCGACAATCTGCCAGCCACAAGTCACCCACAACTCATGGTTGTAGCGTCTCCGGAATCGTCCTCCCTCACATACGGAGCCAACAATTCTCCTTAACATCTTCCTCTCGAACGCGTCTAAGAGTTCAGAGTGACTTTTATTGAGCACCCTGGTCTTGGTAAGACCATGATCTTGTAGAGTAGTGGCTTGGGTGTTCTGGATAAATATCGCGATTTAAAGAGCCTTGATAGACCATAGTCGGCTTTGTTGGATTTGATCAGCCGTTCGGGTATTTCTTTTTCCATATTGTTATCGGCTGATACTATTGACCCAAGGTAGTTAAAGGATTGCACTACTTCAAATTCCTGCTCCACTACCCTGATAGTTTGAACAACGTTAGGTCTTCTCTTTGCAGAAGTTCCCACGATGTGCTTAGTTTTTCCCTCATTAATGCGCAGTCCCAGTCTTTGTGCCGCCTGCTCGATCTGGGTGAAGGCTTCCTGTACCACCGATTCGGTTCTACCAATGATGTCGATATCATCTGCGTAGGCAAGTATCTGGTTGGACTTGGTGCCAATAGTTCCTCTAGTTGTGACGCCTGAGGCACGGATTGCTTTCTTCAACGCCAGGTTGAAGAGGAGGCAGTCTAGACCGTTCCCTTGTCGGAGTTCGTTAAAGATGTTTATTGGTTTGGATAGCAATCGCGCTATTTTAACTCGACTAATTAACCTACAACGTCGTATCAATTGGTTTGGAATGCCGAACTCTCTCATGGCACTATATAGTTCTACCCTGTCTATCCTGTCGTAGGTGGTCGTAAAGTCTATAAATAGGTGATGTAATGGGATATTAAATTCCAGACATTTTTCTAAGGGTGAATATCTGATCAATCGCTGATTTGCTTGGGATATCAGAACCCACACTGATATTGACCTATGATGACTTTAGTGTATGGGGTTATCCGATCTTGTAGGATAGTGGAGAGTATCTTATAGGCGGGACTCAGCAATTTTATACCTCTATAGTTGCTGCACACTGTGATATTTCCCTTCTTATGTATGGGGCAAATTATACCACGACGCCAATCTTCCGAAATTCTCCTTTTGCTCCCATACGTGCACCACGATCTCATGAATTGCGTGATGTAACGTTGTCCCTCCTTGTTTAACCAGCTCAGTTGGTATTCCATCAGCTCCAGGGCCTTTATTTGATTTGAGCTGTCTTATGGGTTTTAATGTTTCTTCAATGCTTGGTGGGGACAGGATTTGGTCTTGATCTTGCATTGGTGGAGCCTCCAATTCTTCTGTGAGCTGACCATTTAGGAATTCATTGAAGTGCACTTCCCATCGCTCCAGAATGCTTCCAGGGTCGATGATCAGATTACTCTCTTTATCCTTGCAGTAAGTGCAGCGTGGTGTGTACCGCATCATACTGCAGATTATTTGGTACAACTTCCGCGCCTGGTGCGGACCTCGCTCTCTACTTTCCTCTATTTCACAGACAAGGTTTTTGTTCCCAGGCACTTCTCTTTTGTCTGTGTCGTTTCAGATCTACTCAGCTCTTTGTATTTCTCCTCGCGTACCCGCGTCCTATGAGACTGCGTCGGACCCGAAGAGTGAAAAGCCGTTCGTTTATTGCATTAAAGCCGATGATGCCAGGCTTCAGTTTTTGGCTGACTAGAAGGCCTACCCCGAGCACATAGTGTTTTGCATGACAGCTGTAATAAATGTCATACTCGTTTCTTAGAATAACACCACTCCCCGTTCATCTTATTTCTTGCAATGTTGTTATGTCAGCCTTATATTCGGACAATGCATTGGCTATCTGCTGTGCAGCTCGAGCTCTGTAAAGTGAGCGGACGTTCCATGAGAAAATTCTCAAATCGCTTAACCATTTACGTTCCCGTGGTCGTCGTCGTGTATCCGGTCCATATCCGAGGCATGTTACATTTTCCATAATAATTTGCTTTTATGGGCAAGGTTATTAGCACTGTAACATTTCTCGGGATGCCGCTGCATGCATTGGTTCACTACTTGGCGGGTGCCAGGGTAGCTATCCAGGTGTGTCACGTGGAGACTGCACCTCAACTTGGATTGAACAGGGACAAGGATCGTCCTGCCCTTCGCCGAGTTGAAAGCAGTTCGCCGTTGAATGTCCGCACCTTTGGCAACGAACTGAATGAAATAATTCATCAATACATCAGTTGAATTACATGAAAGTAACAATCGAATTCGTAGTTGTTAGTCTGAAGCTTCAATCCTGCACTTCTCATTCGTTTCTCTGTGTGTTAAATTCACAGTTTTCACTATCGTTGGTAACCGCAACAATCCCATGGTGTGATCTGTACGCACAACAGAACGTCACAACTACAACTAGGAGGGTGAAAATATAAACAGTAATTTTACTTTTTTGCTTAGCAACACGTTGCGAGATATATAATCTTGTGCATGGCTGTTGTTTGGTTTAGGAAGAGTAGGGGAACCGGCTTGGCTAGCGGTCGCGCTCTACTTTATAGTCAGTACAGCCATGATCAAGCAAGAGTTACATTCGTCTGTCGCGCAATCGATTATTATAAAATGTTTAACAAATGAAGGCGTTAACCTTCGGAAAATGTTTATCGATTTAAGGCACAGTTTGGTGATGATACCCTGTCTCAGAATCGTATGTAAACGTCGGCCAGAGAATTTAAAAGTGGGCGAGAACGTATCGAAAACGAAAGTCATGATCGACGCCCAAGCACAAGTCGTACAGATGAAAACATCCGTGTCGTTCGAGAGCTTATTGAAAGTGATGGATTGAACACTTTCATAGCTGATGGCCACTTCGGATGAGATTTCTCCAACAGTTAAGTGGTCACTCTTATTTCTGATTAGTTGATATGCACATTAAGAAAGTTTTCAGTGTATTACTTGCCACTATGTTATTTGTTTCTGCAGCCCAACAACCACTTTTTGTCTCGAATTATTTAGCCCTCTCTAGGCACTCGTTTCTAAAGGAATTTATGCCGGCGTACATTCCTCTGATATTCTTTGCTCTCTTATTTTCCACAATGTTTTCGACCCGATTTTCTTCCATTCGCGTTTTCTTTTTTTGTTTCAAAATGCTTGTTATCCATTCCCGAACTGTGACGTACCTTTCTGTGTTAATTTCATCATATCTTTCTAAGTTGAATATCCTGAGAAGTTTACGTTGCTCAATCTCCGCCTTGCACTCCTCGTTAAACCAAGGCTTGGACTTAGTTGTTTTCTGAAATGTAACAGCTTTTGCATCGTTTGTTTGATCATATTTCTGATTGATGCAAATTCGGTCTACACATTATTTTTTACCTCTTCGCCTTCATATTCAACTATTTTGTGGAGGTGATTTAGTTTATCAATGTCGAACATCTGGCTCACCTCCTGTGACTAGCCATGTTACTTTAAATAAACAAAAGGATCTCTAGATGTGTTTGCACCCGGCAACGAGCGTTTGTGCATGCGATATAATTTCATACTTAGTGTAGAAAAATGCCATGCGTTCGTTATATTTACTTGTGTGGGTTCTCTATATCACATGGAGAACTAACCCACAACTCCAATCAATTTTGACCGCTAACAGCGCGCCACCATAAACCAGATCTGTAATAGCACACATTCGCAAACATGCAAAGAGCACGCTTCCCATCTGCAACAGCACCCATTCCCAAATCTGCAATCGCATACACCCCCAAACTTGCAAAGAATCCATTTCCCAATCTGTAATAAAATGCATTTTCAAAACTTACAACAGAATATAAATCATCTCCTCATATACATCAAATCGCATACATTTTTCCCAAAAACAACTTCGGTTAATTTTCTACTTAAACTATATTTCTCGCCTGCAACCAAGCAGCATTAATTTTCCCCGAAAATCATTCCGGCTCACTACCTGCTTAAACCATTTCCCTCGCTTGTAACCAAGCAACATTTAGTTTCCCCGAAAACCATTTCGGCTCCCATACTACCTAAACCATCTGAAATAATACCAAATCTCCTTACTGGTAAGTCACCAACACATTGTGTTGCAGTTCCGCGAAACAACCAACGCAACGACCAAGACCCATGTTTTTTTGTCTAACCGACAACTCATGCAAGCGAGGAATCTAACTCAGCCTGCACGGCAGGAATTCCCCGAAACAAATTCTCTATGCACGCATAACAACCCTTTTCAAGTTCCTGCTAAGTGGCAGTGAGTTTTATTTAGCTATGACCCCACTGCCACGACACGATGAATGGATTCTTGCCCCCTTTTAGTCAGTCGAGTCCCATCCAGCGCCGAGCGCACATCGCTCTTTCATCACCCCGAGTCGAGTGGGAAATCCGCGCCTATGTATTAAATAAAGGAAAGAGAATTAAAAGAACGGATTCAACACCGGTAGTGTACACGCGAACAGTAGTTATAAAATAAATTATCGCAGCCACAGGATCCCAATAAACAATATGATACGTCGCTGCAGACTTGTAACTCAGTGGATAAAGTAAGGACAGAAATTAGCGGAGATCGATAACTTCCTACGCGAGGGCTTGTATATAAAACTACTCTTTGTACCCCATGTGCCTAAGTGCTACTGACTTGTAAATAGCGGTAATGGCGCAATATTTCGTACTGTATAAAATATTGAAGAAATAAATAACATTAACGTGGAAATCGTTCAGTGACTTTTATTCGTCTTTTACCTTGTGGTGTCTCCTCCTCGCGGATGACAGTTTCGCATCAGATCTTCAAGTGCTCGCAACGTGCTCGAAGTGCGATCCTCCTAGTGGACGGCGATCGGTTAATACTTACAAGGGATGATCCAATTATAGGACTTTTAAAATAGATGCAAACGATCTATACTGACTCAGTGGTGACTGTTCCTTGGCTGTGAGTTCCGAATGAGAAAAGAAAAAATAGAAAAAACACAAAGTGCGAACGTGCTTACCATTACCGGTGCTATTACGCACAACTATTTGCCGGGATTTCTGTTGGTGGGTGATAGTGATCCCGTGCCGTACGTCGTCACCCAAACTTAAACCCCCACAAACTCATCTATTAAGCCCTTCAAATACCCCTAATTTCGAATTATTATTGAAAGTGTGTGGTGATTCCAACAGATTACAACCAACGCGAAGACCCCACTACCAAAAGCGAATCGAAAAGATAGTCATCAGATCAGTCTACCAAGGGTTTAGGGTAGCAATCCACAACTTAAGTACAGAGTTGAAACAGCCTTGTGTACACGCTTCCGTGGTCTGAAGCGTTGATGCATTGGTTCTAGCTGAATGGGGGACCATTTTACATTCGGGATTGTTTATTTCTCATATAACGATGCAGCCATACCGTTTCCAGAACCTTAAACCGGGGTACCCACCAGACTCCAAGACTCTTAATGGATTTCCAATCATTTCCCGGAGTCTGTACTGTTTTCTGGAGTTAGAACTGGAACGGTCAGTAGGACGTACCACCTGTTCTGACATCTTTCACCCCTTCATCAGCCAAGCTCCAAAATATAGCTGCGAATAATATCCGAAAATTACACGGGCCATACCAAGATGGCCTGATATTCCACCGGATGACTGGGCTTTCCCAGCTTACTATTTCATAGAAATTTGACGTGATCCGCGTCAAAATCTTGCAATTTAGCCACAAATGTGTAGATCATCATGGCACGATGATGAGCCGAAATTATTGACCATTTCTAAAAAAGAATTTTCTAGCGATGGACACAGCCGAATTTCCAGCCAAATGATCCTGTGGCGTCTCTAACAGATGCACACACAATACACAAGCAAATATTGAAGAACACCGAACGAAAATCGAGTAAGATAATGCATCAGAGCCGCATACTATAGCGATAAAATAACAATTCACATCAGTGGAATATACTTGCGTTTCAAAATCGAATTCTAAGCACGGCCAGTAGCCTGATGTATTACGCATTGGTTCAATTTTTGGTGATTCTAACTGTCATAGCGTCAGTTCGAATCACACGTTCTTCACTATTATCCCAAACGCTATAATTGGTGACCCCGATGTGATCTGTACACACAGCACACACTTTCCCGTAGTAAACAGAACTTCACACACGATCATGACTTCCGCATAGAGCACCGGCACACTCGCCTGCTCCGACGATCTCTCGTTCCGTCGTTCGCACATGAAATTGATCGTAACGAAGTTACTGAGGAGGAAGGAGTGTGGCGTCTCTAACAGATGCACACACAATACACAAGCAAATATTGAAGAACACCGAACGAAAATCGAGTAAGATAATGCATCAGAGCCGCATACTATAGCGATAAAATAACAATTCACATCAGTGGAATATACTTGCGTTTCAAAATCGAATTCTAAGCACGGCCTGTAGCCTGATGTATTACGCACTGGTTCAATTTTTGGTGATTCTAACTGTCATAGCGTCAGTTCGAATCACACGTTCTTCACTATTATCCCAAACGCTATAATCCAACGACGGCAAGTTCACAGTAAACATTGACACGTTGTCAACATATTTGTGTCTCAAAAATAATTTGTGGAATTTCTGAACTGCAAATTTGACAATACTGACGAATTATCAGACGATATTTTGTGTCTTTAAGATGACTTATTGTGTCAATCTTTCGGCATTTTTAAATCATTCTCTTTACACTTGAAGTAGAAATTACGATTCTAATAATCTTGAGAACAGAAATTGTAAACTGCATCTGCCAAACCTTCCTTTCTTCAAAAACATTGCTCAACAATGAAGACGCGTTGTTGTTCATTTTAGTTTCTTTATAAGTATTCACAAACGTAACGAGTTTTTTTTTTTTGGCAACAGTTTACCACACACAGTACAAAATTCATATCTTGCGTGAATTTTGTAATACTCTTTCGGAGATTTCGCGTTTCCGTGTGGCACAATGTTTTCTTATCCCCTTGCACTCACGAAAACCAAAGGTAGTCACTTTTAAAATCATTAAAATAATTAGTAACAAGAAATTAAAACAAATTGTTGTAAGATTTAATACGAAAAAAGCATTTCTAAACTGTAAATTTTCACTTACCAAGTAAATTGAAAAATGAAAAAAATTATGGTCTACTTACAAAAAAGTCGTACACTTCTTAGGAGTGTAAAAATGTAATAAGATAGAAACTACAAGTAGCTTCTTCCCAACGACGTAAGGTCCAATCGCCACAATCTATACTTGCAGAAATGCTTCACTTGTAGGACAAAATTGGAATACATGCAAATTGGCTGTCAAAATTAGGGAGCAGTTCAGAATTCAAATAATTCTCTTCAATACCGTTGCCGATATATTTAATCCGTTTAGCTATAATCAAAACCTAATGCAAATGATCTCTCTTTTTATTCGAGTCTATTTATGGCACCACACTTACAAATAAACTTAATTCAAACTTTTAATCACTTAACTAAAAACTTGCACAAACTTCAAAAGAAAATTTGTTTACTTACTACAATAGAAATGATCACAAAAAGTAATAAGATGTCCTTTTCTGTACAAAAAGAAACCAAAAAATAAGAATAAACCACAAGCAAAATCAAAGACACTTATACGATGAGGAAGGCAATAAACCATAATTATCAGAAGCTTATTCACGCCACAATTCACACAACACACCAATAAAAACTTCCATCCACATGCTACTTTCAGAGCCTTAGATACTTTTCCCTTCAACTGTCTCTTTCGCCGTCGCGACACAAAAAGTCGACGATCCAAACAGTTTTCCTACGATACGTAGGACGAAGTCGAAGAATCCTTCTTACCCGATAATGTTGTAGCAACTTATCTCGCCTACACAATCCCCTGCAGTTCAGATATCCTCTGCTATTATCTGGCGCCATACAGCTACAGTTCTATCCTTAAAACAAAATCCTATAAAAAACAAAAATAGATGAATGCTAATAATACCAAAGACAAGAATAAGGATATGAAAATACTTTTCTGCCTGTAGATAAAGCTTTCTGCATATTGCATGCGTTTGTTTGGTTTCTTTTTTTTCCTAGCTATTTTGTTTTCCTATTGTATTGTGCTCGCTCGTGTGTTTGTTTCGTTTTTTATCCTGGCACCTTATCCACACATCCTTGAGCTTTTTGTATCATTTATGCAAACGCTTTATGTTTTCACGCAGCTAATAGAGTGGATTCAACATATGAGACGCGATTTACTGGCAGTTAACTCAGAATACAGTTGTGTTGTAACGCACGAGTTTATCCTTTTATAGGGTCCTTGATTGAAATCGTATGCGATATAAATTATGGACTATAAATAAATATTTGTTGTTATTAAGTTAATACCACATCGAGCAGTAGCTACCAGCTACCAGTGATACACCCAACTACCTGGCGCACATGCCTCCACTTACGTTTGCACACGTCCAAGGTATTGTCTGCACGGGAAATACTGTCAGGACAACCAAATGAAATTTATTACTTAACTGAGAGTTTAACTGGCAGTTACGGCATATTCCAAAAATAGAATACCAAGTGCACAATAGACGTTTGAAATCTGTTGCTCTAGCTACTGTGGAGGGCTTCGTAACAGGATGCCGATGCTGGTTATCGTATCTGAACCGTCGTTCTCAGGGTGAGAGTAAATCAAAACTTGAACCCATGATAACCAACTTTAGACGATCTTTCATCGTCCTTTTGTGTTTCGATTCAATGTATTAATAAATACAATTACAATTTGGATAGACAACTGTATTGTCCTTTAGCCTATTCCTTGGGATAGGATAGACGATAAATTTGCGTCTCATATGGCAGGAGTTGTTTCACCTAAGGAGCATGAACTCAATTTATTGTCGCAATCAAATTTCCAGTGAAATCTTCAACGACGGTAGAGTTACGCAACTCCATGTCGGCTAGAATGTTCGAGAGAGATGCTATCGGTTTGTGTGAAATAAGAATTCTCCTGTCCTGCTGAAAAATGAGCTCCATGGTAATATTTAGGATACACGACAGCCCCTGAATAAACTTTTATGAAAGCTTTAAATACATATGATTTTAACTATTCACAGATAGCAAAGTAAAATTTTAGGAATATTTCATTGTTCTTATCAAGATTGTAACCTTCAAGTTGGTCATAGAAACCTTCTTCGTTAGCGAAACATATGTGTGGTGTATAAAACATGGCCAAATTAAGACCATAATATTATTATTATATTATTATATTATTAGTGTAGCTTTTTTTTTCTTACTTAAATACTTCGCTAAGGAGCGCTGAACATATAGCTACATATCCTTAAATGTTTTTTTTTATAATGCTCTCACTCTAAAGAAACTGTTAAAACAGTGTATCAAAAGATAGAGAGCCTAGAGCTTAAATTGCAGAGCTTTGAAAATACTCTTGTGGGGGTTCTCTATATCACACGGAGAACCAACCCACAATTCTAACTAATCTTGACCGCTAACAGCGCGTCACCTTAACCCCAACTCCCCATGCAAAATCCGCAATAGCATACATTCCTAACCTTGCAAAAAACACACTCCAAAACTCTCAACAGAATATATTCTAAATCATCCCCGCATACATTTTCCCAAAATTGCTTCGGTCAATTCTTTATCTAAACCATATTCCTTCCTGGCGACCAACCAATCTTAATTTCCCCGAAATTCATGTGCTGTAATAAAACGCATATTCAAACCTACAACGAACATTAACCATCACCACCAACTATACCGAGCCGCATACATTTTCCCGAAATTATTTCGGTTAACATCTTATCTAAACGATATTCCTTGCTTGCACCCAAGCAATTCCAATTTCCCCGAAAACCACCTTGGATTTATTTCCTCCTTAAATCATACTACTCGTCCGCAACCAAGCGACGGCTAATTTTCCACGAAACAATCACAACGCTCAAGACCCTTGATCATACTTGGCTATGCCAATTTCCCGGTATACACAACCAACGAATCCAACTCAGCTTATACGGCGAGGATTCGCTGGAACTGAATTGGTATGCAAGCACAGCAACTCTTCTCGAAATTCCTCGTAAGTGGCAGTGAGTTTAATCTAGCTATGACTCCACTTCCACGACGCGATAGACTTTTTTCTTCCAATAATTAGTCAGTCGAGATTCAACCGCCACCGTGGCCGGACATAAAAAGTCGAATTTAATCTGCGAAAGAGGTCGGTGGTTGTCGTCTGAGTGCATCAGTTGCCGTACGAAAACTAAATAAACTACGCGCGTCAAGCTAATTAAAGTAATCATTAAAACCAAAGTATTTGTGTTATTTTGAATGAAAGGAACCATTAAGAACTACATTTGTTAAACAAAAATAAAGGAAAACCTATATTCGACTACCCGGCGTGTTTCATTCCTTCTTCCCTTTGTTGGTGGTGTATCGTCATAGTCCATTGTTCGCGGACGGCGCATCTGCGCTCATTGTTCCCTTTCACTCGTATTAACATCGTCAGCAGAAGGTGGAGAGACGAGGAAAAGCGGTATTTGTAGAGACACACTTTTTTACGATTCTAGAAGCAGTTAATCTTATTCAGTTCCAAAGAACGCGGTGATACAGGCGATTCCGGAGGCGCGAGAAATAAGAGGTGGGAAGGAACCGAGCCGAGTGCCCCTGCCGGCTCAATACTTCCTCACCCCCACACTCTCCCTTAAAAATACATTGTAACTCCATCGCTGATAAATGACTAATTATTTTTGTCCCAGACATGTTTTTCTTTTTTCAATTCAAAAAACGTCGAAAACATATATTGTGATAAGCGTAACTATCAAATCACACCGTGGTCATATAACAATGTATTTAGACACATCCGAAGAACGTATTTTTGCCAAACATCGATCATTACAAAAACGGTTTTGATGAGGTCTAAATTTCAAAGCACAAACTCAGAAGCTCGATTTTAGGGTTGTCCCAGATTTCGGACCCTTAAAGCCGTGTTAGCGACGCAGCATTCAATTTTCCAGCGGACACCACAAACCATAAAGCAAAAATTTCTAGAAAACACGAACGTCACATCATGCCAGCCGTGGAAAATGCCACAAGCCATAGCGTGCTGAATTATCAGCAAATTTCTGAAAGATGGCAGCAGCTGGAGTCACGGACCTATAAATGGAGGCCGGGTTAAATGACAATTTCAATTTCTCGTTCGTCATTCAAGTAAAGAGTCTGCGATTAAGTAATGTCAAGGCAAGAAGTTTTAATTCAACCCAAGTTCGTCACGTTCAGTTAAGTTCACTTCCGGTTGAGAACTGACTTAACAGATCTGCCGGATTACTTTATGTAACAGTAGTTTGGCCAGCTAGCGCTAGAATTACTCGCATTATAGAGTCCATAATACACAAAAGGAAAAGGGGACGTTACACCATCATCATCATCGGCACCACAACCGGGATCCGATCTTGGCGTAATTTAGCAAGTCTCTCCACCGATCCCGATTTCGAGCCGATGTCATCCAGTTTGGCACTTCCAGGCTCTGGGCGTCCTGGTCTACGCCATCCCTCCATCGCAGATAAGATCTGCGTGCTGTCTCCTTTCACACATCCTGCCACAAAGGACCTTCGGGACAGGCTCCTCTTCGCTCATTCGAGATAAGTGACACCCCTACGGGTGTTTACCGAGCTTAGTTTTTCTTACAACGTTAGCTTCAAGGTAGAGGAAGTCTCCGGAATCGTCTCCCCTCACATACTGGGCCAACAATTCTCCTTAAGACCTTCCTCTCGAACGCGTCTTAGAGTTCAGAGTGCATTTTATTGAACACCCTGGTCTCGGATCCGTACATAAGTACTGGTAAGACCATGATCTTGTACGAGGGTTGCCTCTTATGTTTCGGGATTTGGCAACCCTAGTGTAACTTAAAAGATTCATCTCGGCTCAAAAATGGAATTAAATCGTCAACATTTTCGTGCGATTATTTTTTACAACTTTCGGCGTGGATTAACTCAGCAACAGTGCATGGATAAACTTAATTCAATTTTTGGCGATGAAGCTCCATCAAGGACCAGTGTTTATCGATGGTATGGTGAATTCAATCGTGGTCGTAGTTCACTCCAAGATGAATTTCGTGAAGGTCGTCCAAAATCAGTTGTTGTTCCGAAAACCATTGATGCTGTGCGCGAACTGATATTGGAAGATCGTCATGTGACCTATCGTGAGATTGAGACAACCTTAGGCGTTAGTGGGACCAGCATACATTCAATATTGCATAAACATTTGACTGTCAAAAAAATTTGTTCGCGTTGGATCCCACACAATTTGTCAATCGCCCAAAAAAAGGCTCGTGTCAATTGGTTGAAAGAAATGCTCAAAAAATACAGTCGCGGTGCTTCGAAACACCTCTATGACATCATGACAGGTGATGAATCGTGGATTTACGCGTATGAGCCCGAAAGTAAACAGCAGTCGACTGTCTGGGTCGCCACGTTTCAAGATGAGCCAAATCCAACAAAAGTTGTTCGCGCACGAAGCACTTCCAAGCAAATGGTCCCCTGTTTTTTCGGAAAAACTGGACATGTCGCAACCGTACCACTAGAACAACGCAGAACAGTCAATTCTGAGTGGTACACAACCATTTGTTTGGCAGCTGTCTTCCAAGAAATCAGGAACACCAACCGCCGAAGACGGATCACTCTTCACCACGACAATGCGAGCTCTCACACATCGGCTGCGACAACTGCATTTTTGAGCACCCAAAACATCGATTTGATGGGTCATCCGCCGTAAAGTCCTGACTTGGCACCGAATGACTTGTTTTTATTCCCGTACGTAAAAAACAAACTGAGAGGTCAACGTTTTTCGACACATGAAGAAGCGGTTGCTGCATTCAGAATGCATGTGTTGGAGATACCTCAATCAGAGTGGCAAAAGTACTTCGACAATTGGTTCAAACGCATGCGAAAGTGTATAGATCTTCATGGGGAATATTTTGAAAAACAATAAAGTGATTTACGATGATCAATATTTGTTTTTGTTCTCTAATCCCGAAATATAAAAGGCAAAGCCTCGTACAGTAATAGCTTGGATATTCTGGATAAATATCGAGATTTAAAGAGCCTTGAAAGACCATAGTATGCTTTGTTCGATTTGATCAGCCGTTCGCGTATTTCTTCTTCCATATTCTTATCGGCTGATACTATTGACCCAAGGTAGTTAAAGGATTGCACTACTTCAAATTCGTGCTCCAGTACCCTGATAGTTTGAACAACGTTAGGTCTTCTCTTCGCAGAAGTTCCCACCATGTACTAAGTTTTCCCCTCATTAATGTGCAGTCCCAGTTTTTGTGCCACCTGGTTGATCTCGATGAAGGAGTCTCGTGGATCCGAATCGGATCTACCGATGATGCCGATGTGATCTGCGTAGGCAAGTATCTAGCAGGACTTGGTGACAATAGTTCCTCTACTTATAACACCAGAGGCAAGAATTACTTTCTCCAACACCCGGTTGAAAAGGATGCAGACAAGACTAAAGATTAAAGATTAAGGCTGTTTATTGGTTTAAACAGCAATCCCGCTATTTTTACATGACTAGTTACGTTGGTCATATTCAAAGTCGTATCAATTTGTTTTGGCGCAAGACTAATGACCTTGTCCGGAAAAACAAATTATTATGGAAAAATTTAACATGTCCCAGTACTTGCCAAGACCGGGTCCCGGTTGTAGTGCCAAGGATGATGATGATGATCAATTTGTATGAAATACTGAACTCTCTCATGGATTTATATAGTTCTATCCTGGCTATGCTGTCGTAGGCGCCCTTAAAGTCTATGAATAGCTCATATAATGGGATCCTATATTCCAGACATTTTTCAATTGCCTGCCTAAGGGTGAATATCTGATCAATCGCTGATTTGCCTACGATAAAGCCATACTAACATTGACCAATGATGGCTTTAGCGTATATGGCTATCCGATCTTGTAGGATAGAGGAGAGTATCTTATAGGCGGTACTCAGCGATGTTATACCCCTATAGTTGCTGCACAGTGTGATATCTCCCTTCTTATTTATGTGGCAAATTATTCCGTTATAACCGAATGCCTCTGTTCTCCACACACCGTGGCTTACATAGCAAGTGATATTCCTCATTAATGTTTGCAGTCTCTGCTCCCAGTAAGGATTTAACCCGGCCCTGTTAAGAGGGCATCGGCTGCATACCTGCACACTAGACCCGGTATTGGGGTTGATTTCAATATGTATAATTCTACAACTACTGAAAATCCGTTGTCTAAGACTGAACACGGATACCAGATGAATATGGTCGTTCCTCCAAAACACTGGACCTATTCCTCACTTCCCACACTACTAATCATCAAAATTTCGTCGCCACTGATAGCCTCAAAGGAATATTTTGTGTGTCAGTTAAATGTCGTCTAACCAACAGGGGCATTGACGAAAAAGGCCCCAAAAGAATAGTATGGCTCAACGAGAAACTCAACTAGGAGTACTTAAGTTTGTTGGCAAGTTAATTTGGTCGTTATAATGATACGAATGCTATCATCATCATCATCGGCACTACAACCGGGATCCGGTCTTAGCGTTATTTAGCAAGTCTCTCCACCGGTATCCGGTCCTTATCCGAGACTTGTTGAATTGTCCATAATAATTTGTTGTTCCGGGCAAGGTTATTAGCCATTCGTCAAAATCCTTAAAAAAGTTCTCTCTTAATTATAACATACCAGCTTGTCGCACATCATACCCATCTCTAATCATTCCCCCGCTTTCGACCCCAAAACCGGAGCGAAGTATATCAACCTCTACAGATCACACACTCAGTCACCCTCCCCACAGCCCGCTAAAACTGTCAATTATCTTCATTATCATCATCGGCACTATAACGGGGATCCGGTATTGGCTTTATCTAGCAAGTCTCTCCAGTGGTCTCGATTTCGAGTCAAAGTCATCCAGTTTGGTACTCAAAGCCTCTAGGCGTCTTGGTCTACGTAATCCCCCATCCCTCCATTGCTTCGTAAGGTCCGCCGCGCTGTCGCCTTTCATACATCTTGTCGCAAAGGACTGCATGTCAACTTGAATTGATCAGGGCAAGAATCGTCCTGGCCTTCGCCGGGTTGAAAGCAGAGACTTTACCTTGTATATTCGCTCCCACCCCCCTGCATTTAGTTATCGCCTTTGGTTAATTTTGTTTACCCAGCAATCGTGGATCACTTGCGGTCTTTCGTACAGCTGTCTAGTGAGTGATAATGCTTCCTGGTGATCTATGTGTAGTTAAAAACGATGGTTACTAAAAACAAATCATTTTCGAACCTCTGAGCACCATCTCGTGTGCATTTTAACAACTTATTGTCAGAAGAAGATAGCTTAAATATATAATGATGGAATATTTTGTTTTTTTTTTTTTTGTTTTCGGTCGGAAGGTGGAAGTCGTCAAAAGATACCTCTGGACCGATCCAGGGGCATGCCAGAATTTTGCCGACTAAAACCACTTCCCACCAGACACATTGTTCCGTTGATCTCCGCGGAACTTTCTTTTACATATTCCATTGGGGGGCGAGACGAACAGATATTATATATATGTAGGAGGCTTGTGGGGGTGCGAAGTCGCGACGCCGCACGGGCGAGAGTTCTACCGCCTCCCCACAACTTCCTCCAAATGTTCCGACCAGTACAACCCGAGGGAAAGCCAAACACCAACACAGGACACGTAAAAAATATGAAACACACTTTTCTTCTATTATTAAGGGTTCCTTTATTGTTGTTTTATTTTCTTATTGGATACTGAAATTTTACGGTAGCACTAGGTGAAAGTTACATTATGAAGTCAATAAAGAAAACACAATCTTCGAAGACTGCCGCAAATATAATATTCGGCATGGAGGTTGCAAACACTTCGACACGACCCCGAGGTATATTACGCATCTCCGCAGCCGGCGGAGAGCGGAAGATCGCGTGACCATGATGGGCAGCGGGTGGAAAAACGACTCCACGAAGATAGAACTCTGACATGAATTCCATCCTAGGTTAGGGTTAAGAGAAGAGAAGAGAGAGAAAAACGTTTCTCTTAAGAGTGTGGCTCCCACAGAAATGCACTCTTTCTGTGCAGTGGTGTGTGTGCGTGGTTCTTTCATGGATGAGAACGAACCTAGAACAAAGAAAGGGCATAAAGCGCATTCATGGGATACGATTTCGGCAAAGCAAATAAAACCGAACTCGTCGGATGCTAATGAGATCTTTGTTGGAAATGCCCGTCGCGGCTAAACAAAGAGACGACGATTCGATGTGGAAATGTGCTATGTGGTTACTGGGAAATGGTGTTTATGGCATCACTAGTAAGGGTAGGTATTGAATTCCTATTTGCATTTGTTTATGCTGTAGGATTTAATTGATGCCAAGAGACGCGGAATACGTATTTGCTTTGGTCCCTTGGGTGTGAGTCGCCAGCCAATGTGTATGTAGGGAACATTGTTGTATACATGGCGCGGCTGGAAAAATTGACGGCGCAATAGTTATGGTCCCCGTCATGACGGTTACATTGTATGCAGACCGAATCATTTGGTTTAGAGGAATTTGTCTGGTACCGGAGGTGCCGAATTGGTTTGGAATTCCAGATAACTAATCTTACGGAAAATTGTATGCGAAGAGATGCATGAAAAGGTAAGTTTTCTTTACAGGGACTTTTTAAGATCATAGATTTGATCTATATGTTGCGTGAAGCATTTTCAGGTACTAATGCGATTGCATTAGTGAAGTTAGGAAATTGGCTGAATGTTATGGGGGTTTTACGGTAAGTAGACAGTGGGGTTTGGCGGAACAGCCACAGGCTGACCTGAAAAGTTTCCCACCTAACAAAAATACAAGAAATTTTTTCTTAAAATGGGGCTAGATCTGGTGAGTAAGGTGGATGGTCAAGCAGTTCAAACCGTAATTCGTGGATTTTCGCAATGGCAACCGCTGAGATGTGAGACGGCACGTTCTCTTGGTGAAACATGATTTTCTTTTTCTGGAAATGTGGCCATTTTTCTGCACTTTCTGAATTGAGTTGGTCAAGTAATGATGCGTAGTATGCTTCTGTACTGGTCTTTCCTTTTTGAAGATAATCGATTAAGATAGCTTCATGAATATCCCTAAAAACAGTCGCCATCACTCTCCCAGTCGAAAAAGCTGTTTTTGCTTTTTTTAGAGCCGATTCCCCCTTTTTTGTTTCGGGCGTATGATGGTGTATCCAAGTTTCATCCACAGTAATTAATCGGCTCCAAAACTAGGATTTATTGCGCCTAAATTGCGCCAACAGACCTTTGGCAATGTTCATTCGAACACGTTTTTGGTCTAACGTGAGCAAACGGGGCACCCAACGCACGAACAGCTTTCTCATGGCTAAATTTTGATTTAATATGTGACAACCACGTTCTTTGGATACTTTCATAGCCTCTGCTATCTCTCTCACTTTAATTCGGCGGTCGTGTAGCACCATTTGGTGAACTTTAGCGATGTTATCGTCGGGTGTTGCAGTTTTTGGATATCGCGAACGTTCATCGTCTCCCAAGCTCTCACCGCCACGTTTAAATTCAGCTGCCCAAAATTTCACTGTGGTAAACGATGGTGCAGAGTCCCCATACACAGAGTCCAACTCATCTTTGATTTTCGTAAGCGTATTGCCTTTCAAAAACAAAAATTGTATGACAGCTCGATACTCAATTTTGTCCATTTTCACAAAAACACACATTTACTCACTCAAACGACTGTCAAATAAGAACTACGCGCCCAAATTGGTGAGTAACTGTCAAAAGATGCACAACTTTGCTTTTATTGACGAGTGCTGCTCTCTTCACGTTGAGGTCGGAAAATGTTCAGGCCACCCATGTATATATATATTTTACATATATATAATATGCCCCTATGCCACCCTCTGCCGGTTTTTAAGAAATCAAGTGTTGCCATTTGCAAAAATTAAGGCCCACCCAATACATACCTAGGCGACCATTTGTTAAAATGAAGTGATTTATATATATAATATGTTATATATATATACATATATTTGTGTTTTGTCTCGATCCTGACGAGGAATGTCGTCAGCCGAGATCGTTGCAGATGTAGTTCCGAAAATGTTTTATCTCGATCCTGACGAGGAATGTCGTCAGCCGAGATCCTATCTGATGTTGTTCCCCCGAACGAGGAATGTCGTTCGGGGAATTGCAACTACGATCACGTTGCCTGAAACTAAGTGTGTATTGAGATGAAGGGCACAGCAATACCTTTTTGCAACTCCTGCAGAAATTGTTGGCCCTCCGTCAAAGTTCGTGTTTGCGTTTGCGTTCCTTCTGTTTTGTCAACCAAAGTCAAAATATTTATGTTTCAACAATTGTTTAATTCAAAATTTTAAAATGGCCATTGCTCATGTCGAGCACCAAAACACACGTCCGTAATTCTAGTTGAGCACCAACAACAGTAAACTCAATTTTCGTTGAGCACAATTCAATCTTCAAGCACCAAAACACCGTAGAGGCAGTCATTCCATTTCTTTGTTCACACCAAACCGTAAACAAACATGAGATGACAGTTTCTCCACTGCCATCGTGTTGCTGGGATGTGCGGTGAATATGTGTCGGGGAGAGTACTAGACGATGTAATAGATTCTCCCCGAGCATATAATCATGAATCCGAAACAATTTGTATTATATATATTCATCATCATAATCATCATCATCATCATCGGCACTACAACCGGGATCTGGTCTTGGCGTTATTAAGCGAGTCTTGAGGCTTCTTAAATTTTCCATAATAATATATTTTTACGAGCAAGGTTATTAGCCTTGCGTCAATTATATATATTATTTATATATATATAAATCACTTCATTTTAACAAATGGCCTCCTAGGTATGTGTAGGATGGGCCATACATATTTGCGAATGGCAACACTTGATTTCTTAAAATCCCTGAGAGGGGGAGGACGGGGGGGGGGTGTCCGCGCGGAATTATTTATTACGTTGTTGTTGGAATTGTTTATAAGTTTATTACGCTTCGCCACTCACGCGCCCTTCTCTCTAACGGTTTTTAAGAAATCAAGTGTTGCCATCTGCAAACATGTATGGCCCACCCTATAGAACTGAAACCGCCTAATTATTTTCTATGCCGTATTCCAAAAAGAATCTCAACTGAAATTTTTTTGTGTGTGACTAATTCCCAGTAAATGTGACTTCTCCTTATGTGTTTGAAGAGAAACCACCCGAAAATTCCAACGACGCACATGACTTAGGTTAGGTAAATGAATAATGAATATTACTTGAACGATAAAAATGTTTGTCTGAATTCACAACTGAGCACATTGCTATAAAGCATAACGATTCTTAAGAGTACTAAAAAAAATGATTTGGCAACTGTAATTGATCCTTTCATTACACAACACAATTTCATGGTGGGGGAATTCCCAAGGTGGTTCATTATATCCATTTTAACCTAACTAAATGTCAGTGATAGATCATCTAATATCAGTCGTCTATGTACTTGACTACTTACCCAAAACCCTAACATCCCTTCGAGCTAACCACACAACCCCTTCAACCCACCTTCTTGACGACCACTGTATAACAGATGTCTGCCTCTTGCCCTTTTTTTTTTCATTTCCACCTTCCTAGTTCTTTGTATTCACAAGAAAAGCAATAAAGTGCTTATGCATGAAAGATATTTGAAGAGGTTCTTCCGTTCTGCCGTCTTCCGCTTCGCTTAGCTCTTCATAATGATTTCGTGAGGAAAAAGCACCAAAACTCCTAAATACAATAAGTGCGGTCAAACTTTTTTAATTAATTATCATCCCGTGAATCCTTTTGAAAAGCAATCGTGATGGAGAAGAGTTGTATGGTAACAAAAAAACCTGGCTGGCTGTACACTACACATACATACCACATATTATTCGTATACCACATACACAGCACACTAAAAAATCCTTTTCCATTTTTCCCTTTCGCCGTTAAGGATAAATGTATTATTCTAAAGAAACTTTTGTACAGCATAGTCCCAGGACTATGACAGACATCAGTCTAGAATTCAACACTACGAGTTGTACATACATGTGGCAATCTGGCAATGCCGTCTGTTGGTTGAAGTTCCACATCCTCCTGAGTGAACACGAGCTAGACGTGAAAGACAGAGCGAGGGCGGAAGTAGAGATAACTTTGCACAACATTGCACAAGAGTCTAGGGAAAAAGGATTTGGTTTTTATAAGCTTTAGAGGTTTTATGCTAGTAATTATGATTCTGTCTCAACAGACATATACAAACACACCCAAAAATACGAGAATATTGTCAATGACGGTCACACTGGTGGAGCCGCAGGATGTTTTAGCTTCAGCCATTTGCACGCTCGGCTTACTCTTCATGACGCTATAAAATTATTGTCAGACATTTTTATGCACTTTACTATCCGACCCACGTGGAAGGACTACTTTTCTTCCTGTGGTCCTTCTTTCGAAATTATTTTGAAGAATATCCAAAAAGAATGAAGGTTATTGCGAAACTTTTGTCTTGATGGTTATTTAATTGCTGGGATGCTTTTAATGACTTTGATGGGCTGCCCTAGTACGGGACACCGTAAGGAGCTCGTGAGTGTTTTTGTAGTTTTTATGTCCTGCTTAATGGGCCGAGTTTGGGTATAATTTCGAAAAGAATTTCGTCACTGGTATTTATTGTTTAAGTTACTTTGGATAATATTGCTTATACTGGGGAAGAGGGAAATTATGAAAAGGACACTAGTAAAGTTTGATATGGAGCGTTCTTACGAGTATACCTCAAGAAGAAACGAATAACGTAAGTTGTCTCAAATTAATCATTTTTGTTAATAAGAATAATAGAACATCTGAAAGACGTAACATTATCTAGTTTAGTTCCCTCTGTCCATAAAGATGATTAACAACTTTAACCACTTACAAATCAACAGTATTAAAGTCAGGGAATCGTTCTTTAGCCGAACAACACAAGTTTGGTAGGCCCTACCAAGGTAGACTTTTTTTCCAATGACATGGTGTTTTAAGTTTACTTACGCCCCATGTTTCAGTGATATAAAAGATATACTCGTATATACCAAATTTCAAGAAGATTGGAAAATATTTAATGATTGCACACATTGAATCTCAACCTAATGACACTTCTAAGCAGAAAATATTTTCGGGCAATATTTACATCAAGTAATGCGGGAACCACACGACGTGTATGTCCACACGAGAAAAGAAAAGAAGAGAACTAGAGCCGACCACGCCCACTTTTTTTTCACTACTTCGCCGTATTCCTCGTCGTATATTCCCACAAACTACTTCGAATAAGGAACAAGCCTGGTGACTAGTATATATTTTAAGCATTCAGTTGGCGTACTTGTTGCCATAAAACGCATTGGTGGGCAGATTAAATTCCGGACAAAACAAGACCCTCCAACTAAAAAAAAAAACCGTTCGGGTCAGAATGGTCAGCAAGCTTCAGTTCTTATGTTAATTGAACTTTAAAATTGTGTAGTGATCCTTTCTCTGAGTTCAAAAAAATGTGGTGGTGGAGGCAATGACGAATCGATGCGTTTGGATTCTCAGCATTACTCGTCTGCGTCACAGGAACATTTTTGGCTGAATGAAGTACACACGCTTGCATTGGTATTTTCACCTCTGCTACCAGCCCAGTGTCCTTAAATTTTGCGACAATTTTTGCAATTGGACTCTCAGTTGGTGTTGATTGTCAAATACATTTCTATTTGAGTGCCCATTTTCGTAATAGGCTTTTTTTTAAACATGTGTTTATTTGACCATTAATCAATTTTTACATTAAGTACTACAGCTAACTTATAATTCTAATGATACAATTGTTTACATGCATACATTATCCATTTTTTAAACATAATTGTATGTGTGAATAACTATTTGAGTATTATTGATTGTAATGTTGATAGTCCTCCTCGAAAAGGTCAGAAAAGCAGGACTTTTATTATTTAATTAGACCTAGTCGAATACGTAACTTTTAACTTAATTTAGCTTAACCTAGTTAATATTGTAATAAGTTAAATATGTAATGTGAATTGGGGAATATAGGGATTGATGGTTAAGGAGGCTGGTTGTCGTAGGATATCGTAAGTTAGTGGTATCGGGTGGGGTAAGACTTTCCGGTTGTTCACTAAAACACAGAATGTTGGAGAATGGTTGCATGTTACAGTATTTGAACTGATTGGGCGCCAGCTCGGTGTTATGGTACACTACCTCATTGGAATCATTAATCAATCTTCGAGAGGTGAAGAGAATTCTGGTGTGGAGACACTTCAGGTAGTGAGCCCTGTCATCTATAGGCTTTAATAGGAGTGAAGTTATTAAATGGTTGGGATTATTTAGGAGATTTTCAATAAATTCGATAGACAGCTCTTGGAAGCGTCTATCGAGACGGTCAGTATCAGAGGCACTGTATAGTAAGCTGATATTGTAATGTTTGCAAGATTTGGGTTGTCGGTTGAGGCCAGTGCCCAGCCTGAGGCATTTCCTTTCGAAAGCGCGTAGCTTCTCCATTTGGGCGGGTGTTATAAGATAGCACAGTGGACACGCATATGTGAGTGTGGGTCTGATTATTTGGTTATAGGAGGGGAGTTTAACTTTGTGCGTGCGACCCTTAGGTTTCCACATCACTCTTCTACAGAGCACCTGTTGTATTGTGGGTTTACGTAAAGTGTTTTTAACGTGGGTGGAGAATGAAAGGTTGTGAAGGATGTATTTAGAAACCCGTGACGTAAAAGGCTTTGGGTGATGGTCGATTTTTACTGCGACCTAGTCAAGATTAGGGGAAGAAGAGATTGCAATAAGAGATGAGGCGAATCTATTTTGAATAGCTAGCAGCACATCACGACAATGAGACTCCAGACATACTTGTGGCGGTTCCGCCAAACCCCACGGTACACTTACCTACAAAAAACCCCCATAACTCCCATCCAATCATATAATTTCGCTAATGCAATAGCATTAGCACCTTTAATGCTTTACGCATCTAGGATTATCTAAGGTATAATCTAAAAAGTCCCTGTGAAAGAAAACTTACCTTCATGCATCTCTTCGCATATAATTTCCTGTAAGATTTCTTTTCTACCTTTTCAGCAATCCCAAAACCTATTCGGTACCTTTGGTTCCCAGGCAAATTTCAATTTCCCAAACCTGCACCGCAATCTCCACCCAGCATACCTGAAACATTTCCTGTGTTTCCAGGATGACTAGCGGCTTATCTATTCAACTGCAATGCACATTTTCCCTTTCCTTGTTTCAGGTTCATTCCCATGGCCTTGTGTATAAAAAAAAACCAATGTGATCTTCACTCACACATACACATACATTGCCAAGTCTTTCTTCCTTGTTTCCACCACGGGAGAAACACTTTCTTTCTTGGGAAAACTCACCCCAAAACGATTAAATATCGTTGAGTCCTTGCCCATCCGCCGACCGCCATGGTCGTTGCCGACCTCCGATCTCCGGTGCGCACGGAGACGCGAAAATCACAGAGTAAAATAAGTAAAAATCGTGTGCTTCATAGACATAACTCGAATTTCCCACGTGCAATGGAGTGTTTGCAACCGCCGTGTCGAATATTATATTCGCTGCAGTCTTCGAAGGTTGTGTTTTTATTGACTTCACATTGTAACTCTCACGCAGTGCTACCGTAAAATAAATAAAAATAAACAAAAGAAATCCTGTGTTTTATATTTTCACTTGGTGTGATGGCATGTTCTGTGACAATTGTTCGACGCTGGAGTCTCCTTTCCTGCTGCAGTGAATCACCAAGAGTTTGGCGGAACCTTGTTGAACAGTGGAGCGAATGCTGGAGAAAGAAGGGAACCAAGTGCCCATGTCAGGCACCACACTTCTTTCCCACATACTCATCACGAAAAACGTTAAAGGAGGAAGGGAATAGTTCTTGACTGTTAATAGTGGGGATAAGGTTGGTTTCACAGAGAGTGGGGGGGGGGGGGGGGGGGGGTGGGTTATTTTGCAGAATCGATTTTAGAACGGATACTTCTAACATTGTGGTAGTTGATGGTTAGGGGGAGAGTATTGAGGAGACCCCACGATTCCGGAGACACTACGACCATGAGTTGTACGCGATCTACCTTGAAGCTAACGTTATAACGAAAACCAAGCTCAGTTGACTCCGGTTAGTGGAACACCTAGCTCGAATGAGCGAGGAGGAGCCTGCCCAGAAAGTCCTCTGTGACAGGATGTATGAAAGGCGACAGCTCGGTGGACCTTGCGGAGCGATGGAGGGATTGCGTAGACCAAGACGACCAGAGGCTTTGAGTGCCAAACTGGATGACTCTGGCTCGAAATCGAGACCAGTGGAGAGACTTGCTAAATAAGGCCAAGACCGGATCCCCATTGTAGTGCCGATGATGATAGTGATGATAATTGGCAGTTTTAGCGGGGTGTGGGGGGGGGGGCTGAGTGTGTGATCTGTAGAGGTTGATATACTTCGCGCCGGTTTTGAGGTCGAAAAAGGGGGAAGGATTAAGGCGGAAATTGGCTTTTCGGAAGTTGAAAGAAAATTGATAGGGGGGGGGGGTGTGCTGCGGGCTGAGTAGTCGTGGTATAAGGATACGAGAAGTGGGGGGTGGTGGTTATCAATAGTAGAGAGGGTGTGGGGACTAGGGACGACTGCGGAATTAAAGGGGTCTGTCGTGAACACAAGGTCAAGTTGTCTGCCCAGATGGTTTTGGACATTGCTTACTTGGCAAAGGCTAGAGTCTGTGAGGCTGCCTATAAAGAGACATTCCTTAGTAGTAGTGGGGTTTGAGATGTAGTGGGAGTAGTCGTCAGACAGTGTCCATTGGAGATGGGGGAGATTAAAATCGCCAAGGACTACAATGTCGTCTTGGGAAGAAGTAGGCTCAGTTATGCGGTCGATTGCCGCAATAGCGAGTTCGTATGACCCGATAGCTTGCCATGGCGGTATGTAAAAGCATATGATGTACACGGACTTTGAGCAGTGTTCAATTTTTATTGCGACCTAGTCGAGGTTGGGAGAAGAAGAGATGGTGATAAGAGAAGGTGTAAGTCCGTTTTGGATGGCAAGCAGCACGCCTCGGCAAGGGGTGTTAGGACCGGAATGATGGACCTCGTCGTCCCGAAAAACTTAGAAGGAGGGGGGGAACAGTTACAGGCTATTGATACTGGGGGTGAGGTTACTTTCCGTCAGTGCGTATATATCAAAGGGAAAGGAGTGTGTTTTGTAAGATCGAATGGGTTATGGACCGTAGTCCTCTGACATTCTGGTAGTAAATGGTAAGGGGAAGAGTATTGGGAGACCCCGTAGAAAGTGGGTTGGGCAGACGTTTAAGGCCGAAAAAGCTTATTTTTTGTGGGTTCGCTGCGTAGGGGACCAGATGCCACTTTCATGCAAATGTATTGTCGAAAAGCCGAGTGGTCTCTTATTACTTTTTGGGGGGCAATATTGAAGTTTTCATAGAATTTTATGGGCAAATTATGAAGGCTAGGAAAATCGGTAGGGAGTCTGTGGGAGCAGGAAGGTATGCGCCAATGTATGGCACTAGTTCACTACCATCCCCAACCGTCGGGTCCTTTACCACGAACAGACAAAAACGAAACGCACTGGCTCTGATGTAATTAGTCTTTATTTCTTTTATTTATTGAAAGAGAATAACACTTGAAGGTGGTTGGTATTAACAATTTTTTTGGGGTGGTGTTTTCTGTTCATGGGTTAACTAGTAGGCACTGCGCTAGTATTTAAATTACGCTATCAGATTAAGTTCTTACACTAAGGGTTTGCTAAAATGTTCACCAGCGGTAGCGGCACTACGCTTATTTGTTAGTTCCGGGGTATATACACGACGCGCCTTATGTGTTATTATTAAACGCTAAATAGCAGGCGATGAGGAGAGAATTCGTGTGGAAAATAAATGCGTGACTAAAGGGCAGAACTGTTGCACTCGCGAAGTGGTGAAATGGCCAGTGTGTGCACTCTCGCGGTTAAATAACTATTCGGTGCGAGGCGACCGTCACTGGTGGTGGGTGTGAAGCGACTTATGTGCGTGCGCGCACTTTGGTGGTTGCGACTCGACCTTTGTGCTGCGGCCCGGGTGGCGGTTAGATAAGGACTGACTTCTACAAACCGGGGCGGCGTGCCCCCGCGCGGTCGCGGCGGTTATAGGAGACTCGCGCGTTGTGGTAGTTGGAGGACGACTGACTGATGAAGGAAAAATGTATTCTACTTTCGAATAGAATTGCTATGCTTGCATAGGAATTCAGTTCCAGCGAATCCTGGCCGTATAAGCCTAGTTGGATTCGTTGGTTGTGTATACCGGGAAATTGCAATTGCTTGGGCGCAAGCGAGGGATATCGTTTAGGTAGAATTTTAACCGAAGTTGTTTCGGGGAAATGTATGCGGCTTGGTATATTTGGTGTTGATGGTTAATGTTCCGTTGTGGATTTGAATATGCGTTAGTTACGGCATATGGGTTTCGGGGAAATTAAAGTTGCTTGGTCACAAAGAGGAAATATGGATTCAGTAAGGAATTGACCGAAGCAATTTTGGGGAAATGTATGTGGGGTGATGTAATTGAGGGAGATGATTTAGAATATATTCTATTGAATTGTATTCTGTTGGGAGTTTGGAAAATGTCTTTTATTGCAGATTGGGAGATGGGTTCTTGGTAAGTATGGGATGTATGCAAATGCAGATTTGCATGGGGAGTTGGGTTGAAGTGACGCGCTGTTAGCGGTCAAGATTGGTTGGCATTGTGGGTTGGTTCTCGATATGGTATAGAGAACCCCCACAAGTCCTTCCTGCTGTGAGATAGTCCTTTTAAGCTGTACACGAAGGGACCGAGTAGACGTGAGCTCTCTTACGACAGTGTCAAGTTTGTGAAGGACTAACTCGAGTTGGGGGTCAGGTTCAACTGGAGTGAGGGGATTTTGTGTAGGGGGGCGCGATAAGGCGAGCTCATCACCAAAGCTGTTCAACCTGAAGAGAATATTCTCAAAAGGGGCTTGGTGTGATGAGCGGGTGACGATTTTGATGGCGATTGCAAGCGTTTGTCGATGTGTTATCGGAAGGAGTTGGATAACTCCTGTATGAGTGAGTTGGGGGATTCGTTAAACGAAAAAGTAACCGGATTGACAACCGTCTTGTAACTGCCTCTAATGAGGGAGTTGATGTTGGATAGAGTCCCTTGGTGGAGAGATCCATGGTCATCGATACATTTGAGACTACTCCCTAGATGCAAATTTGTTCAGTGATTAAGTTCAGGTTAGAGCTTTGGGAATTATCGTTTGTATAGGTATTTAAAAAGAAATTGTTCCATAGTTTCCTCAATTATACTACCCGAATTTGGGACTCGTACAATCGATATTGTAACACCAGTTAACATCGTGCAATGGAAGGCGTATGTTAAATAATACTGTTTCGTAGATGAAGCCTAAATTAAACCCCTGCCGTTTCGGCTTGCAATCGCATCGCAATATCCAGAATATTGAAACAGAATTTTTTTAGGACCCAGGGAACCACCACGATATAAGTGCTCATTGGGAAAAGCTTGTTAATAATGGCCCAGACTAATCGGGGAACATCGCAAGTTAAGTAAACAAGAAACAACATGGCGAGGGTTACTGATTCCTTATATACAGAGACAAAGACATTGATGCAGTTGTCATGATTTTACCTCGAATACCTTCACACCTTGCACATCACACACCCTCATTTATAAATCAGAACACACTTGGTTTATTAAAATTAAAATTGATTTTTATTAATAGTCACTTCGTTACTCACAATCTTTATTAATATCTCTAACCACGTCACCAGAAACACTTATTTGGAAGACCGCCTTAGTTAATTATCCCGAACCACGAACTCCTCACTCACCGTCCCGGTCAAGTCTCGAAAACCAACTCCTGATGTCCGCTTTTACATCGGACGAAAACTTTTCTTATCCTCCAGATAAAAGGATTTTCCTTTCTTTGTCTTTCCCAAATTTGGGATCGAAAGAGGAAACACAAAAGAACAATCAACAAAGGATCTTTCCGATGAGTATTTACGATCCTTTGTGTCGGTCGGCGATAAACGTACATGTAGTTCGATTTATTGCGCCTGTTGTTTTCATTAACCGCATGGGCCAGAATCTCTTCCGTGGGGAATCGGTACAAAGGAAAAGATCAATAGCGCCTAGGTCAACGTGCAGTTCGTTTTATGGTACCTGTTTATTTCTTCCAGGCGTATGGGCAAGGATGTTCCTAGGGGAAAGGGTTTGGGTAAACAAACCTTTGAAAGATCATAAAATTGCAGATGTGCAATTTATAATTCTCAACAACTTTACTTAAAAGTTGGTCATCAGGTCCACAGATTTGGATCCAGGGGATTCTGCGTGTTGAACATATGGTTCGTTCTTTCACGTCTTGGATTCGAGTTAAATTCGGTAAATTGAACGTGCAGTTCAATTTGTTTGATATTGGATTTATATCGTGATATTTACCGTATGCGCGATTAATGATGGAGCTTAGCTCCAAAGAGGTTTTATGGGGTGGATGGTTGTGGCCGTAACACAGTCAGGGGACTCTAATTGTATATTAATATTTATTAAAAAGAGTAAAATTATTATCGGAAGAAACAACATGAGAGATATTTTTAAATATAGACGAATTGCCTGCTGCCAGTAACAACTGGTTTTATCATTTTAACAAACATTTTTAATGTTTTCACGGCAGCAAATTCCAGTAAGCACAAAAATTGTATAAATAACAAATTAATGCAAAATCTTTACTAAATTGTATAAACCACTAAATTCACTAGTGTTGCTCACAAAACACAAGCGTAAGTAGTCCTATTTTGGAAATTAAGATAAGGACATAATAATTTGACGCAGCACCCTGTAAGAGTGCTACCAAGTTCGAATTTTATCGTTTATCAGGGATTTTATTTTATCGGGAGAATGTATTCGTATATTTGAGTTAAGGTTTATGGGGAGTTGGATAGAAGGGCGATAAACGAATATTTGATTCATTTATTGCGAATTTCGAATTTAGATGAATGTTTTGTATTAATCTAAGTTTAGGTGTAGGGATTTGGATGTTTGTGTAGGGGAGAGAGATCATAGGACTTATCGGAGCACTATACCCCCACCCGCACCGCAATTTAAATTTACAATTTCGTGACATATTTGCACACAAAGTTATTCGATGTTTACCAATTAAAAAAATTACCTTTCACACTTAATGGTGAGATTATACCCCATATAATATATATATTGGAGCAAGACTAATGACCTTACCCGGAAAAAACAAATCATTATGGAAAATTTAACAAACCTCAGGACTTGCTAAATAAGGCCCAGACCGGTTCCCGGTTGTACTGCCGATGATGATTATGATGATGATACCCTATATAAACTCTAGGTAAGACTAGAAATAAAATTAAAATTACTATATAGCTTATTATTATTAAGGTTTGTATTAAATTGAATAAATATAGGATGCTTATTGACAGTATTACCACAACCCGAGTGAAGTTGGCAGCTGCCCGCGAAAGCATCCAATTAGAGTATCCCCAATACGTGTTAAATTTTGTGGGACAAATAGCTAGAGGTAATCGTTCTTCAGTCGATAAAGAACAATTTTGAAAAGTCTTTAGCAATTGCGCGTTCTTTCGCGAATACAATTTTCAACCGTTCGAAACCAGTGTCCATTGGCCACCCTTTTTTCCCAATCTTCCTTCTTGTTCTGCTTTACTGTATTAAGATTTAAGGATATCAATAAGAACAAAACTTTCGATGACTGCATATTGCGAAAAGAATCGTATAGGTCAGATTGTAAATAAACACAGCTGAATAGGACTACCGTCTACTCTCAACCGCAAATGGGTTATTATTCAATAATGAAGCCAGGCGTCCATATTTCGAAATTCCATTAGAATTACATAAAACATTTTGATTAAATTTCCTTTCGCTTAAACAATAAATTGGGCAACTATTACTTTCCGTAAATAGTGCGGTATTATCATACCTCCTCCACTACGTACAACTCCAAAAATTACATACACACGCTGGTTTATTGTTCATTGAATGGAACGTTTTGATTTGAAACTCTCAAGAATGCACACGATACAGGATCCTGACATAAATTTAATCCAATTACCGTAAATGAATCGACATTTCATCGGCGATAAAATCAAAATACCAACGCTGTGAAAAACTGCGACTGCATGAAAAAATAATTCTTTTTATTTATAAAAGACAACACGTCATCAAACTTATTTATGGCAATCTCATCCTGTTGAATATGAACGTTTCTCTCATATAAATTCCTTTCAAAAATGCCACATTTATATGGGATTCCATATAAGGGTACGCATAAATTAAGTTTATACAAAATACTACAGCAAAAAAAAAGAAAAAAAAAAGAGGAAACCATGCAAAGGATATTTTTTTACGTCATTCTGCATACGAGATACCAATAAAAGCACACTGTGGTTGTTACAGTGGGTTTTAATTATGTCATAAAAAAGGATGTCATTGTATCTGGTGGTGGTCTTGCACATACTCGTACGCCTCACACGACGCACCTTGCAGATAGTGTCCATCGCATTGGCAGTTAAGAAAGGTGGCGTCGTACATTGGTATTTCCTTTCACATTTCCATCCAAAAATGTTTATATCTGTCCTATCCCAGGTATTATTTTTGCCCAACATTTGACGATGTTCTCTAGGTGGTAAAAAGGACTTGGTTGGGCGGTTGGAATATCAGTAACTACTGACCACATTCAGGGTGTTGTTGGCTCTCACCGTTGAACGCTTTTACTACAATACCATTTGTACATGATTCCATTCGGTTATGTGAATTATTATAACCACGTACATTCTCGCACGTACAAAAATCTAGTGAATGTTCAGCACACATACGAAGGACATGCTGACTATGTGAACTGTACAATCATTTCATTTACATAACTGGTAATACGAAGAAGGGTGAGATGGAGAGATGGAAGGAATAGAGAAGCCAAAAAAAAAAATACTACGGGTTGAACTTTTACAACATCAAATTACGTTCTCTATACTGCGTATTTAACAAAAGGGTAGTCGAACGAAAAGGACATTGGTTGACCCAGTTAAAATCCATTAGCTCTAAATCGAACTGTTCAAAACCCCTTAAATGCAAATACAGTTAGGAACAAAAGTTTAAATATCTATTTACGTTTAAGTATTTAATACCCGGGAAATTAAGAATTTAACCTTGAAAGGCCGACATCCACCTTTTATAATTAATTTCAAATTGCCAAACGAGTATCCTTTTGCAAAAATTGTAGCAGATATGGAAATGAGGATTAGAGTGGGATATACCTTTTCCACTGGAGTTAGAGGAAGGAACTCAGGATGATGAAGCACCCTTAAAGACCTGGGTTCCACAAAGGATCAACAACAGGACGTTTAGGAAAAACCTATGATGGTATATCCTTGAATGATCGGCGTCATAATGTCGAAAATAAATATGCGCCCCTATCATACTCTAAATTGGGGATGGCAGTGATTTTGTCCAAGCTCTTAGGTGAAGTTGCACTGGATTCGAAATGTTAAGCCGTCAACGCTTAGACAGTTTCAATTATTATTTTGACAAGTGACCGAAGAGTAACACAAAATGAATCGTCCTTCCTAAAGGGATTAGAACAGGTTAAAAAAACGGAAAAGTTAGCGCCATGTGACGATAAGAGGAGGGAAATTATATGTCGTGCATTTTTGGGGTTGGCTACATATTCACTTGAAGAACTTCGCAGCGATTTAGCGAGTGAGGAGGAAAAATAGGAGAATATTTATTCGGTCCAGCGGATTTATTAATGTTCCGTCCTTTGAGCACTCGAGGATCAGTACCGCTTCGAAAGCGAATCTCTGTAATGGTGTGTTAGCTGTGCTCAGGTTGAGGGTAAACTGATGGGGCATCGGCCAAATGGGTTGGCGAGAGGGCCGACTTTAGCGAGACAAGGACAGATGTGTCCTTCATCTTGTCTCTGGCTTCTCGTCATCTTGCGATAACCAGAATCACCCACATCCGTTAGGATGTTGGGCTCGGTCTCGCGGTATCTGAAAAGAAAAGAAAGGGGGGCGGGGGGGGGGGGGGGTATCCAAGGATAGTGTGGACAGTGTTAGTCCAGGTGTTCTCTAACTACTTGTATAGAGGAATGGTGGGAAAGAAATCATACAAGACCGGTAGGCCTTAGCTGCAGCAGTAAACGCAGATCACGTCTTTGGCGTCTGATGATCTGCGCTTTGGTCGGTGTGTGTATGTTTGTACCGACTTGCACTGTGCGTCCGTGTGTGTGTGGTTTGTTAACAGTAGACCCTATGGGATGGGTCCGGGAATCCTCTATTATAGAGGGGAATGTTGTTGGGAAGTGTGCTTTCTTCAGTTTTGTACTGAAGAAGAAATGGTGGTGGTCTGATCCGAAGAGATATCGAGAGAAAAGGGTCAAGAACGCAAAATTCCCGCACAAGTAGGTTCTCGCTGTTATGAATGCTTTCGAGGTACTTGTATGCTAATTGAAGCAAGTACTCGTCGATAGGGGTAATGGAGGCGCCTTCGTATAGGTGAGAGTTGGGGTAATGGCAACCGTCAGGCCTTCTACAGTGATTGGTACATCTTCTGAGGAGTTTCCTTTCGAAAACTCGAAGTCTTTCGATTTGAGCCGAAGATACGCAGGACCATATGGGAAAGGTGTACGATATTCCAGATCGGATTAGCTGCTTATAGCAGAGAAGCTTAACTTTCGTGTCAACTTTGTTGCTCCACTTCAAGATGTTGTGCAATTGCTTAGACCGACCGATGCCCCATTGGAGAATGTAGGTCGCATGTTTGATGAAATTCATTTTTGGGGTATAAACGACCCCAAGATGTTTCATCCTATCCTGTGTTCTAATCGTAGTATCTCCCATTTTTATTCGAATATTCTGTGACTATCGAGAAGTAGGTTGGAAGTGTTTACTACTCAGAATTATAGCTACTGCTTTGGCTGGGGTGAGTCGAATTTTTCATGGACTGTAATACTGATACAGTTCGTCCAAGTGACGGTTGAGTCGATTTGTTGCGAGTTTAGGGCTTTTGGATGACGTGTACACTAGGACGTCATCCGCATAGCATATCCGGTTTACTCTCCCGTCCACAGGCGAGGAATATCGGAGGTGTAGATATTAAATGAGATGGGGCCTAGAAAGGAGCCATGTGGTACGCCTGCAGCGGCGTGAAAAGTTCGGGAAAGCTTTCCATTCACTCTAACTTGGAAGGTTCTGTTTCGAACGAACTGGTAGATGATACTACATAGCGTTCTATTGAGGCCAGTATTCAGTAATTTAAAAACGAGACCCTCGATCCATGTCGTGTCAAAAGCTTTTTCAATGTCCAGGCTCACCGCAACGGCGGGTTCCTTATTAAAGATCCCCACGCAGACGTGGTTTTGAAATATGTTGAGAGCCTAGTGGTGCTGTGCGCTCTTCGAAATCCAAATCGGAAATCAGGTATTAGGTTCCTGGCACTGATAAAGTTATTTAGTTTCTCGTATATGAATTTTCCATATATCATGCTGATGCAAGTGAGAAGCGAGATACGGCGAACGCTTGACGGGTGATACGTTGGTTTCCCAACTTTTGCTATTGGACAAATAATAGCGTGCCTCCAAGTTCGGGGAGGAGCCTTTGCAACGAGCTTGGCTGCAAAATATGCGGTAAGTCGCTTTTTATAGTACGCTGACGTCTGGTCTATGATTTTTGTACACAAAACGGGATTTTGGAGTACCCTTAAATGTCAGAGAATTTAGGCACATTCTCAGATTGGCGGGTATCCTGGGACAACATCTGAGGAGGCGGAACACATTGCGCAAGTTCAGTTGATATGGTACGTTGCGCCTATGTTCTAACGACGGAATTGATCCGGTTTGCATCCTATCGACCACATGTAGTTCAGTTTTGGATGCTTCTGACGAAATATGGGAGTGGAATTGTGGAGTGGTCAGGTTGGAGTGGTCAGGTTGGATGGAGTGAATTTTTTTTTGCATCTCTTAAGGAATCCACTACATTAGATCGCACATTTCGTAGCTTCATATATATATATATATATATATATATATATATATATATATATATATATATATATATATATATATATATATATATATATATTATTAATTTAATATATTTTTTTGGTTTTTTTTTTACTACACTTCTCTCGGGAGAGGTGAACCTATAGCGCCGAGTGGGAGCTCCAAACATGAGAGCAATATTCAAGCGCGGGTCTAATTTGGGATTTAGACAGAAGAAGAAATTGGGCCGGAGTAAAATATTTCTTGGCTCTCAAAAGATAACTCAGTTTACGAGAAACGGAACTGGCGATGTTTGACACGTGTTTATGCCACGACACATTCCCGCAGACCGTGACACCAAGCAATTTCAAGCTTTCACCAGATTCGAGGGCCTTGCCCTTCGTCATCAGCTGTGGAACCGCTGATCACCTTTTCTTTGTGAATATTGTGTCTTCGCTGCATTGAAGTCGACGAGATTGGCCCTTCCCCACTGTAGGACCTTATCTAGATCCTGATTCAGAGAGTCAATCTGTCTACTTCTCAGCTGATGCGACGCAGATGCACCAATCGACCGAACACTCGAAAAGAAGGAAACAAGCGTACTATCATCCCCAAAAACGAACACTTTGTTATCTGTTATCTTCAACAAATCATTTATGTAAAGCAAAAACAAGGTTGGAGCCAAAATAGAACATTGAGACACCCCCGAATTAACAAGATACAGATCCGAACACTTGCCGGTCACAACAACCCGGATCGATCGATTCTCGAGTAAGCTCTCCGTCCAGTCACAAAGCTGCTGGGAAAGTCCATATGAACGAAGTTTGCTCAGCAATGCCCTGTTGCAGACGCGGTCAAAAGCTTTGGAGATATTCTATGCGACCGCCCTTGACTCACCATGCCGTGCAATCGCAGATGTCCATATGTCGTTATAAGTGTCAAAAGATCTCCCGTGGACCGCCTTCCACGGAATCCGTATTGACGATCATTCAGAAGTCCGTTGCACTCCAAATACTTAATTAAATCGGCATTGATGAGCTTTTCCATCAACTTACATAACATAGACAATAATGATATCGGTTGGTAATTTTGTGGGAGACGCTTTTTTTCCCTTCTTTGGGATTGGCTGAACTCAAGCGACTTTCCAACAGGCAGGAAAAGTCCTCCGTGCATAAGATAAGCGGAAGAGTCTGCCAAGAAGCGGCGATAGTTCTGGAGAACAATTCCTAAGGACTATTGCTGGGCCGGTTGCCTTTCTACAATCCAGTTCACGTTGAATGCGTTGAATAGTGCGCGACGAAATCTCACATCCCGTATCGAAGACCGTACCGGCGAGATCACAGGTGGTTCCAAAAGGTTTCGAGGTTGGCTCCAAAAGGTGGCGCGAGGTTTGAATTCGCGGAAAATAAATTCGCGAACACACTAGCTTTATCCTTTGAATTCCTGACTAACGTCCCGGTGTCTGTCACCAACGGAGGGAAGAGGAGGATGCGAAATTACTGCTAACAGTTTTTGCCATTGACCAGAAGGAGCACGAACCAGTTGGGCACCAACGGAGCTTATTGATCACCCTATCTTTGTGATCCTTCTTTGCGGTATCAATCGCCTGGTTGCACGTGTTTTTGATTCTAAGAAAATTCGTTCTGTTAACATCGGTGGGATTGGAGCACCATTGCGTAAAAGCTCTATTTTTTGCCGCTGTAATCAGCTCGCATTTTTTATCAAACCAAGGTTTATCAGACGAACTTCGTTTGATGGAATGGGGAATATACATCTCCATCCCCAGAAGAATAATCTGTGACACCGACTCCGCGCAAGCGGAAAGGATACGTAGATATCTCGCAAATCGTCCCAGTTAGCAGCCCCATACTTCCATACATGGCGAATCTGGCTAGGCCGGTTATTCGCTTGATATGCAAGTGCTTGCGCGACAGATACCAAGCAGTGATCTGAGTTTCCCAGTGGTGTAGAAATCTCGACGGCATAAATACTCGGTTCAGATGTCAAAACCAGATCCAGGGTGTTCGCATAATCGCCTCGGGCATCCAGCACTCGCGTTGGTTCCCCCACGAGTTGAGTCAAGTTGTGGCTTACAGCAAACATTCCCGTCAGCCTCGTCGGTTCTGTTAGAATGTAACAACCAGCCGGAATTGTGAACATTAAAATCGCCAAGGACAACAATTTCAGAAGACGGGTGGTTGATCTGTATCCAGTCGATGGCACGAGAGAGATGTTCGAAAAATGTCGCCGGTCTATCGTCATTCGGGGAGCGGTAAAGACAACAAAGAAATTTAACAGAATTCCTCAGCACGACCCTCAACCATATGATGTCCATATTATTGGGTTCCAACGCCTCCATCCTCTGGCAAGCCAGATTGGACCGCCCGAAGACGCAGACTCCGCCGTTAAAATGGAATCGCGAATGTAAGTCGTATCCTGAGCAACGAAGATATGTCGAATTAGTTGACGAATCGACCCGGGTCTCAGTTAGGGCAAGGATATCAAGTTTCGTTGTTTGCAAATATTGGTGGACGCCGTTTACATTGGTATTGGTGAAACCGGTGCCGCTGATGTTACAAAATGCCGTCACCAGTCGAGCGTGGGCGTAGCTTCGAGAGCGAGCCCGGTTATGCGATAACGAACGCTTCAAAGTTCCATTATTTATCATGATATCTGCATGATGTTCCTCCTGACATAGTCCCCGCCGGAGATCCGAATGGGAGACTAGTTTACCTCCGGAATTCTTTATATCAGAAGGTACTGTAGCGATTCTAACAGATACACACAATTCACAAGCAAGCAAAAATAGTGAAGAACACCGAACGAAAAAAATCAAATAAGAAGAATACATCAGAACCGTATACCAAGCGATAAATAAAAATAATTCACACCAGTGGAATATACTCGAGTTTGGAAATCAAATTCTAAACACGGTCAGTAGTCTGATGCTTCACTGCTTCGCTTTTCAATCGTTTCATCGTGTGTTCAATTCACCTTCTTCACTATCCTTATAGTACCATCATGACTTATCTCCGTGTTAGTCCGGGCCATCAGCCACACATCCGAAACACCGTCGAAGATTTCTCTCGGCGATATCGCGGAATGTACAGCGTGACGGGCTGGTATCTCACCTTGGGACCGACTACCACCTAACCAACCTTTTCTCGAACCGGTCCATCAGCCAAGCCCCGAATGATGGCCAGGGATTTCTCCCGACCATTTCACGGAGCCTAAAGCTTGATGGGGTAATATTTCACCGGGTGCACAGGGCGATGGGACCCCGGCCACTACCAGATATTTCCTAACATGCATTTATTATGAATAGAAAGAACCTACGACACCCTTGAGCTCGTGAATAGGACTAAAGCTATTTAGAAATTTCACAATACTTATATACTAATGGCACATGGCCATCGATGCCATGTGCAATTGTGTAATGAGCAGCTGCTGGACGTGGTTCTATTGTGTCGATCGTGTCTTCCCAGGTATCGAGCAATTAGTGCTCGAGAAATTAGCGCTTCCCTCTTCTATATACTAGGTGGTAAAAAGTTTGTCATTTTGTACTTCTGAATGGCCCATGAACAGTAAATTATTGAAAAAATACCCAATATATTGATTCAAGTATTTGATATTCATTGCACAAAAGTGCGTCTCCTGTGGACGCCCAATACTGGTTTAGTATAGTTTTAAAAAGCATATGTTGGCCTCACATATGTCCGTCATAAACCATTAAACAGTAGGATAATATTGCGCTGTTAGACCCGAAAAATCATTGAGCAGTATATTATGTCACTATATTGCTCAAATCTGGCGCAAGACCAATGACCTTGCCCGGAAAAAACAAATCATTATGGAAAATTTAACAAGCCTCAGGACTTGCTAAATAAGGCCAAGACCGGTTCCCGGTTGTAGTGCCGATGATGATGATGATGATGATGATGATGATGATGATGATATTGCTCAAATATGACGCAAGGCTAATAACCTTGTCCGGAAAAACAAATTATTATGGAAAATTTAACAACCCTAGACTTGTTAAATAAGGCCAAGACCGGATCCCGGTTGTAGTGCCGATGATGATGATGATGTTATTGATCAAATATTGACCATAAGCTTTTCCAATAATTGATAGTGGTTCTTCTTCCGACGTTAGTTAGAAAATTCTCTATTATTAGGATTGAATTAGATGATTTAAACTAAATGTAGCAGAAAAACCGCAGTGGAGTACCCTCGCCACCATCCCCAAAACACTAACAGACCTCAATTGTAAATCTCGACCATTTGCCCGTATAACCAGTAATTGCATCTCGATGTATCAGTAATTTAAAACAAAGAAAATTACCAAAATAACTAACTTCCCATATGATCAATTGACAACGTCAGCTTCTTCCATCCAAAAGCCAAAATAATTGTCAATTTAGTCGCATCACGTAGGCACAGCAATAAATTATCATTCCGATTGCTAGGAGCAACAGCAATGCAATCTGCAAGGACTATCTACACAATGATTGGACAACACACGATACATTTCGGCTCATTGGAAGCCACCATTGTCTAGGGTCAACGATGCTTTAACCAACAAAACAATATGTAGTATCAAAACACAATCTGTATTGATTTAAGGGACTATCTTTGGGTTGCCATCACACTAACATAGGAACACCATGGTGTGAGAATCCCATGGGAAATACGGGCTTTTAGTCGTTGGAACACTCCATCAAAATAGGATAAATTTATTATTGCTGTTATCCTGTTATGATGGTGCCGGTGGTTGGTGGTTTTTCTGCTCACTGACCTGAACGCTTGTCTTTGATAATGCGTTCGTGGTCGGATCTGTATTGTAAATACAGAGTTTGTGGTTATTTTGGGGCAAAGGTGGTTCTTCTCTTCAGACAGATTTATTCTGGCCCCACGAACCACATGTTCGTTCTTAATTCGGGATCAGTAGTAAATGTAAAATTAATGGAGGACGTCAGCATATTTTCCCAATGAGAATCCTTTTCTGTATTCATCAGGAAAGGAAGAAACCCATCGAATTTGGATTGGGTTAATGAATTTAAACGTGGTCGTCCATTTTTATTTATACGTGGTCGTCCGACAAGATCCTTGTTCAGTTCTTTTATAACAGTTGAAGTCAAGGCCAACTTTCTTTTGACGCAACTAAATATCAAATCACATATCCATTAAAGGAGTGACAAATTTTTAGAAGCAAAGTCTGAAATGGCTGAAAATACTTAATTTCGTCCTGTCTTCCACATTCGTATACTTCGGCTGAAGAACGATTTCGTCTGTATTATCAGGACAAGGAAATGATTTTTGGAGTAGCCAAAACCAACTATCCATTGCACTTAATAAATTAAGTAAGGTAAGTGACCAAATGATTTCTATTGCAATAGAGTAATGTTGCTGACCACAGAGGGGGAATGTACACTTTTCAATAACTTGCCATCAAGGCCTTGTGGGACGGTCCAAATGATTTGTTTTTGTTATGGAAAATTAATGAACGGAGAGTACTAATACTGTAGTAACTCTTTTTCTTGGAATTTCTTAACATTCATACGAATTAAAAAGATGACAAAAACCGATTTTTCGAAAATCCTAATTTGCAAGAATTTTGTATTCATATTTATTTTCTTGAATTATGAATTATATTGAAATCATATCAGAAATGTACAGATTGGTTAATTGCCGCCTGATTTTCTTCCCATCTTTTCAAAGAAGGGATGTACTATATTATACATTGGTTTTACCAGCTTACAGGCATAATAACGTTTACCTAAACATGAAATGTACAAGCGTACACTGATATAAACATATAACGAAATGAGATTGTGATTTCATTTAACCCCAACTTATTCAGCTAATATGAAATATTTAACGAGCCTTAACGGGTAGCTTCCAGATGTCTCAGTAAATCAAAACACACCAGTCTACACTTCACATCAAGTCTAAATGAACAACAATCTTAAATAATAAATCGGTGCTTTGTATCTTGACTTAATTAAAACATTCTAAAAATAATATCTGGGTGCTTTTTTCGTTTGTTTGCTCGCCTGGTAGACTGAATGGCTTCCAGCCGACAGTGAAATGTGTTTCTCCGTCTTTGTGTACGTTAGATACCATCTCTAGCCACTTAATTGTCCAAATAGAAGGAGTACTTTTACGACTTTCTATTTGCGATAAAACATTTCTACAACTCTCTAGGGAGCCGTAACGTACGTGAGAATATTAATATCAAAGGAATATTACTGCCGCTCCAGACTGGGTAGAAGCACTAGTAAGCTGAGTCGAGCTGAGTCCACATATCAACTGAAAGATACATAAAGTGGTGACATATTAAACATTTATGACATTATTTTTGGGCCCAAATACCAATCAGAAGATGGTTTATCATGGCCTCTTTGAAAATGATACCGGGCTCGTAAAAATACTCATCCTATGTTTGTTCACTGAATACAAAGGATAACTAGGAATTTACATGTTGTATTTTATCAAATCTTGTTTGTTGATGGTATGCACAGGCAAATATGAGATGCGATCAGTTCAATGAAGTTGCACAACAAGGATATAAGTAGAAATACAGAGAAACAATTGTATAACTCATATTTGGAATGGGGCTGTTTAGAATTTTGTGGTTTTCAAATAATGGCTGTAACCAACTGCATTGCAATCATCCGCAATACAGGCCAATTTTCAATATATCGGGTTTTCCAATAGGGACTTAACAACTTTCTTTTTTTTTTAAATAAAACGCAAACCATTTCAGATATTTCAAAAACTTTATTATCGGCTTGAAGTACAATCAAAACATTTATGAATGGAACTCGACTTCGTTCATATGGCTGTGGGGGTTCTCTATATGACATTCCAACCACAATTTCCGCCTTATTTCGACCGATTTCAGTGCGTCATATTATCCCCTATTCCACCATTCATGCTATTCACCTGAAATTGCTCGGCGTCACGGTCTGTGGGAATGTATCATGGCATAAACACGTATCGGGTATCGCCAGATCAGCCTCAGGAAAACTGAGTTATCTTTTTAGAGCCAAGAAATATTTTACTTCGGCCCAACTTCTTCTCCTATATAAATCTCAAATTAGACCCGCGCTCGAATATTGCTCTCATGTTTGGAGCTCGGCTCCTAAACATACCCTCGACCTACTTGAGAGCGTACAAAGACGAGCGATCCGCCTGATCGGGGACTCGGCGCTGACGTCGGGACTACAGTCGCTATCACATCGAAGGCGCGTGGCCGACCTCTGTCTGTTCTACAGATATTATCACGGGTGCTGTTCTTCGGAGATTCTTGGCATTGTTCCACGCAATTCGGTCTATATGCGCTCCACAAGACAATCCGACAGATCGCACCCGTTTGTGGTTCATCTCCCGACAGCGCGAACATCCCTGTATCAGAACTCGTTCCGTTACAGAGCGGGGAAGCTGTGGAACTCCCTTCCCACGCGAGTGTTCCCGGAGCGTTACAACCTGCAACTGTTCAAAAAGAACTGCAACAGTTATTTGATGGCATCTCGGGGCGCCCACTCGACGCTATAGGTTCGCCTCTCCCGAGAGAAGTCTAATAAAAAAAAAAAAAAAAAAAAAATTCCCAAAGGACGCATAGCTAAACTCATTATCGTATGCAGATAATGCATAATTGAGTTTAGCTACCCTTTTTGCTATACGGCAACTCCATTCCTCTAGCCCATGAGATTTCCACCGGAAATTCCAATTCATGTTGGTTAGCAACAACCAAGTCGAATCAAACGACGCGGTTGCATCATCATCCAAGGCTTGGGTAATTACCGCATTCCTTAGCGTTTTTCCCACGGTAATATTTCCCTAGTCGATGTAGCGTCATATCGATTTTCCGCAGATCATCCATTCGCTTGGGATCAATGATCTCTTTTCGCAGGTGAATAGCACTCTCCACCATAATTATGTTTCCATACGGTTCAATGCACTTTGAGATCACCACAGCCGTGACACTAGGGCAGTAGGCCTGTAGCGGTTCTTTAATACATTCCCAAAGAACCGTCCATCCTCTTAAATGAACCACCTTCCAAACCCACCATACCTACCTGCAATTTTGGGGCAGCGTAAGCTACCCTTCATTCTCTTTCACCTCAAAGTTAAACCTCATTAAGGCATGCATCACATTGAATTTTTCCGTTTATGATCCGTGCCATATCTCCATCGGCTCGGCTTGTCAGCAATTATAATAGATAAATACTAGCTGGCCAGCGTAATTGTTGACATAACTGAAGCCGATGGTTTCTTGCTACGGTTCATATCCATTTATTGCCCCAGTCCCAAGGTTCGCAACACTTGCGACCAATTTCCTTTGTCGGTTATCTACCGATCATGGGATTTGGGCACTAATATGATTGACGTTAGACAATCATACCCCAGATAATGCCGAACGATGCTCCGGCCTGTAAAACAAACAAAAGCTACCATAGCCTAGGTCATAGGCGAGCAAACCATCGGTTTGCTTATCGCCACGAAAAATCTATAGCCCACAATGGCATTAGCATGAACGCCTAAGTAAACACGATGTGCATATCATCGTGACCCTTGAAATAGCGTTTTGTGTATCTTGAAGCAAAAATCTATTTCGTTCTCAGGCGCAGGTCATCAAAGATTTATGGCCCTCGAAATAGCGTTTCTGTTTATTTAAGACACAGAAACCTATTTCTCCCTTCGGCGATTTTTTTCCATCGCATATCTCAATAATACCAATTCATTGCGCCAGCCCATGTTTATTTAGGTGCACTTTCGTCGTCGCCGATATCACGGCTGAAGGGCAACGTACTTGTGCTATACGCACACATACACAATCCTCCCCTATCGATGAAATTCGCGGGCATCGAACTGATAAATGTACATTACTTGGAGTCAGTCTTATCACGCGAAGAGTGTACACGCACCACGGAGAGTCCATATTCATCCTTCGAACTTAATAAGATCAAAAAGTCGTGTGCGAGTCAGTTTTCAACGGTGGTGATTAAAGTCGCGAGTCATTTTTCCGTTAACGCAGCGGAGTCAAGGGGTACGGAGCCCACATTCAAGCAATATCGGTGTCCCGGACAGTCTTGTGAAAATTACAATTAACTTATATGTCAGAATTCAGAACGGTTACGTGTCTAAAAGTTTCCCTTGGTGAAGATCAGTGATGTAATAATGTTAGTTATTTCGTTAAAAATAAAAATTAAATCGTGTTATTAAGCAAAGAACCCAATAACGTGTTTTATTTAAACTATTTCCTCCGGCGCAATCGTGATTCTTGTGTTTTTCAACAGCGGTGTTTTATTCCCCATTCCTCTGTTGTGCACAAGTTGTAAGTAATTACGCGGGAAGAACAGTGAACGCCAAAACAATATCCATCGGACAATCAGTGGTGTTTTTATGCAACCTGCATCCTTGCTGATGCCAACGTAAAAACCCACCACAGGCCATTCTCAGGAACTGCATTTGATACCAGCACACACAACCAAACCCACCCGAGATCAACGTACATCGTGTTTCTGTTCTCTCATTCTCCCATGTTCGTCGAGTATCAATTAATGTTGGAAATGAGACTTTATTTGTAAGAATGATATTTGTAAAACAGAAGTTAACATTTAGTCTTAAGTTAAATCTTGAATTAAATTGTGTTGACGACAGGTTCAGCGGCGAAAGGAGAGAGAGAGAAAGTCATCGGTGCCACTGTTTATATATGCCCTGCTTGTTGACCTAAGCGCCACCTATCCGGCGCTAGAACTACTAAGGTTGTTACCAGAACACTCCGTAAGCGGTCCCTTTCCAACACTCCTTCTCCCCTCAGAATGTTCCGGTCTATGCAGTCCTAGTCTTTCTGCAAGTTCCTCGAACCGGTCCCCGGCCAACGGCTTCGTTAGGATATCTGCCAACATTTGTTCGGATGGGTAATAACAAACATTTATGATCGCTTTCCCCAAAAGGTCCCGCATCTGGTGATAGCAAACGTCAATATGTTTGGTCCTGGCTGATCCCGAACCTGAGATTAGTCTAATACAACCTTGGTTGTCTTCGTACATGGTTATTGGTTCCCTCAATGGAATTTTCATATCCTTGAACAACTGCCTCAACCATAGCAGCTCCCTGCCCGCGAACGACGCGGCAATGTACTCTGCCTCTGTGGAGGACATTGCTACCGGGGTCTGCTTACGACTACACCAAGCGATCACTGCTTTCCCAAACAGGAAAACGTATCCGCTTGTTGACTTCCTGTCCGCCTTGTCGCCTGCCCAGTCCGCGTCCACGTAGAAAGTAAGACTGGCGTCCTTCGCTGAGGGTAGTCTCAACACTGTGTCCGCGGTAGTTTTCAGGTAGCGCATCATCCGCTTGGCTCCGCTCCAGTCAGCTTGGGTTGGGTGTTCAACTCTTCGACACAGCAACCCGACTGCAACAGCGATGTCTGGTCTCGACACAGTGGCTATGTATAGGAGCGACCCCATCACTTTCCTATACAATTTGTTGTTCTCCAGCTCTACGCCATCTTCTCTGGGAGCGGCAAGAAATCCGGTCTCCATCGGTGTGGTAACCGGCTTCGCGTCCAGCAAGCCGTTCTCTTCCACCAGTTTGACGATTTTTGCCCTTTGATTCAGCAAAAATGAGCCGTCGTTGTCTCGCTCAATTTGAATCCCCAGGTAACGGCTAACGTTTCCCAAGTCCTTGATCTGTAAATGTCTGCTCAGCTGCTTGCTCACCGCTCTTGTCACCTCAGCCGTTGCTTCGGCCACCAGCAAGTCATCGACGCAGAGCAGAATGTAGGACATCCTTCCATCTTTTTCTTCCTTTAAGTACAGACACCTGTCTGCACAACCACAGCTGAAACCCAGTTTGCCAAGGATTGCCGCTGCCTTCAAATTCCAGACCCTTGCCGACTGCCTCAAACCGTAGAGGCTCCTTTTGAGTCTTAGCACCTTCTTCTCCTGTCCTGGCATAACAAATCCCTCGGGTTGCTCCATGAAAATCTCTTCGTTTAGCTCGCCGTTCAGGTACGCACTCTTCACATCCAGGTGCCGCACATGAAAATTCTGCTGCGCTGCCAGTGTGAGTAGGACTCGAACTCTCTCGTGTTTGACTACAGGAGCAAAGGTCTCGTCGTAGTCTTCGCCTTGTATTTGCTCTTCTTGACCTCTCAAGTCTATTGTCTCTCCATCTGAGTCTTGGCCTTCTTCCCCAGAGTCGGTTTCTCCTTCTGGTTCCCCACTGTCTGGCGTCTCGTATGTGACGTATCCCTCTGGTAACTTCTTGTTCTTCTTCTCTTCATGGCAGCTCTTCTTTAGCTCGATTGAGTTCTCGGTGATCTTGACTGATCTGCTAATCCAGGTCTCGTTCGTTGACGGGTCCAGAACTCGATATCCTGTAGTGTTGCCATGGTACCCCACCAGAACTCCTTCTCGTGCCTTGACATCCCACTTTCTTCGTTTTTCTTTTGGTATGAACGAAAAAACCTTGGAGCCAAAGGTTCTTATGCGCGACAGGTCTGGCTTTTCATCTGTAAACAGTTCTACCGGTGTTTTGTCGATGCTTCTGCTCGCCATCCTGTTTTGCAGATATGTCGCTGTCAGCACTGTTTCTCCCCAGAACCGTTTGTCCAGTCCAGCTTCAAACAGCATGCACCTCGCGGTTTCGACCAGCGTCCTATTCTTCCGTTCCGCCACTCCGTTTTGCTGTGGCGTGTATGCGACCGTGAATTGCTGCTCAACTCCTTCTCGCCGTAGAAAGTCTTGCAATTCCTTGGGGACGTACTTCTTTCCGTTGTCCGACCTGATTGCCACTGATTTTCTGCCGTATCTGTTTCTAATTGCTGCAACACAATCTTTAATTGCATCGGTTACCTCGGTATTTGTTTTCATTAGCCTGACGACTATGAAACGAGAAAAATCGTCGATGAGGGCTTGTCGTTATATAGATTTAAGATTATAGTTGTACAGGAATTGCTATCCTAAATCTCTTAAGTACTAGTTGAAAAATATACCATAAATGTAATTATCTACCAAATAAAAATTGAATTGAACTTCTTTATTCTCTCTTCGTCGATGAGGGTCAGGAAATATCTGTTTCCGCTCGGTGTCTGTGCCTGCATCGGCCCGCACAGACCCGAATGGATCAGCATCCCTGGTTTCCTTTCTCTCCTCTGTGCCTGTGGGAATTTCTTCTGGCTCAGCTTTTCTCTGATGCAGCTCTCACAGGTTGATTCACACTTGCAGGAAGAGATGCGTATCTGTCCAGGGCTAGCCATTTGTCTGATAGCTACTAAATCTCGATATCCTAATCGCCGATGCCAATCGTGGATGCACGCTGCTTCTCTGGTCAGGTGTGCCTGCTCCTTTACTCCTTCCAACTTCAGCCTGTACAAACCGCCGTCGTTGTCTGCTTCAGCTACTACTTCCTTTCCTTGAAGGACCTGGCATCCGTTGTTCTTGAATACTACTTCGTATCCTTTATCGATGATTCTCCGAACTGAAATTAGACTGTCACTGAGTTTGGGAATGTACAGGACATCTGTCAGCCTTACTTTCTGGACTTGACCGTCTTTCACGATGCATGGTAGGTAGCCATCTCCTATCCCAGTTGCCATTATCTTTGATCCATCCGCCAAATAAATTCGTTTGTTCCAATCCCGGATGCCGTCGAAAAAGGCTGAGTTGTTTGTCATGTGGGTCGTTGCTCCTGAGTCCACAAGCCTGCCATCTTATCCGCCATCTTGGAAGAAAACTGCTTCTGATTGGCGTCAGCCCTCGGCGTCTTTGACTTTTCTATTCCTGCCCTGGCTTGTTCCTTCACTGCTTTGTACCATTTGCAATCCTGTTTCAGATGTCCTGGTTTCTGGCAATGGTAGCATGTACGAGTTTCCTGTTTGTCCTTCCTTTCTGTCTGCAAGTTTGAACCCTTGTTGAGTCGCTTAACATCCACCAAACGGTGTACATCAGTCGAGTTTCCAATAACGTGAGCGCGCACACTCAAAGTCGAGAGTTAATCTGAAATTTGTTTTAAATCTATTGCACAACCGAACATATCTCTTTGAAGAAAGTTTAGTGAAATATGATTCTTCTTATTGTTTTCGTATAAACCCATTTAAAAAAAATGAATTAAAAACAACATCAAGGATATAACAACAACTGAAATTATTTCATTTACTGGATTTTCTTTCGGCGAATCATCGATGGGGATAAAGTGAATCCATGCCATACGTAGGCAATCATACTTTTTAACCAAATATGGCCACCGCGCGCACGTTTGCAGCGGTCGATTCGCTGGACCCAATTTTCGATGACTCGGCCACTCATTTCGAGGCGGCCAACCGACTGGCCCAGTTCTTGAGATTACACGCTCATCAAACGTACTCTTCAATCGATTGTATCGTGTGCTGTGTGGTTTGTGGCACCGTCCTGTTGAAACCACATGTCGCCCAAGTCCATATCTTCCAATTCGGACCAAAAATAATCGGTAATCATGGCGCGATAACGATGGCCATTCACATTAACGTGACGATCGTTTTCGTCGACGAAAAAATATGGCCTAATGACTCCGTCGGCATGCAAACCGCACCAAACAATTATTTTTTGTGGATGAAGTGGTGATTCATGAAGCACATGTGGATTTTCACCCGACCAATAACGCATGTTTTGCTTATTGACGAACCCATTGAGCCAAAAATGAGCTTCGTCACTGAAGACGATTTTACGATGAAATTCATCATCTTGGCGCATCTTTTCCAGAGCCCAATCGGAGAACGTACGTCGCTTCAAATGGTCCATCGGCTTCAATTCTTGAGTCAGCTTGGTCTTGTATGGGTGTAAACCAAGATCCTTACGCCAAATTGGCCATAAAGTGGTCTGGGCGATGCCCAATTCTTGAGAACGCCGTGGAATTGACTGATTTGGATCGTTTGCTACGGGTGCCTGAACGGCAGCGATATTTTCGACACTTCGACCAACCCGTTCTCTCACTGGCACGGCAACATCACACAACGAATATCTAGACTCAAATTTTTGCACTAACCTTGTTATTGCCTGTCTACTAGGGCGAGAATTACGACCGAAAATTGAAGTTAATGCTCTTAAGTTGCGGTCACCGACTCCAAATTTCGGTAGTAAATTTGTATAATTTGGAGACGTTATTCGTTCGTGTATTTAACTATGTTAAAAATGTTGAGTTTACTGAATAAATTGAGAGTGACCGTTTGATGATTGGTGAAAGGGTGCGTTCACAAATTAAATTCAAAGTTGTCAGGTCCGTATTGGAAAACCCTATATTACCTTTATATGATTAAGTTAGTTCATGCGAGATACACTTTTATAATCGACGATCTTACCCACATAACACAACCACCACCTAATAATAGCGAATGGGAGCAAAATTCATCATTTGATGATGGATCATTTTATTGGTCAATCATCCCATTGATAAACATATCAGTGCACTATCCACGGCAAAAACGCGGAAAACCACTGCATACCAGACCATCACAACATTCCAAAGTCATATCTACTACGCTAATATAACAGTCTAGGTAGAAATCCTTGATAGCGCCGCCTTAAATCCAGGACGAAGTACCCATCATCATCATCATCATCTGCACTACAGCCGGGATCCGGTCTTGGCCTTATTTAACAAATCTCTCCACCGGTCCCGATTTCGAGCCGATGTCATCCAGTTTGGCACTCCCAGGCTATGTGCGTCCTGGTCTACGCTATCCCTCCATCGCAGACAAGGTCTGCCGCGCTGTCTCCTTCCATACATTCTGCTACAAAGGACTTTCCGGGCAGGCTCCTCTTCCCTCATTCGAGCTAGGTGTCCCTTGAGCTTGATTTTTCTTACAATATTAGCTTCAAGGTAGATTGCGTACAACTCAGGGTTGTAGCATCTCCGGAATCGCCCCCTCACATACAGGGCCGACAATTTTCCTTAAGACCTTCCTCTCGAACGCGGCTATGAGTTCAGAGTGCCTTTTTTTGAGCGACCAGGTCTCGGATCCATACATGAGTACTGGTAAGACCATGGTTTTGTACAGTAGTAGCTTGGATGTTCGGATAAATTTCGAGAGTTAAAGAGCCTTGATAGACCATAGTAGACTTTGTTGGATTTAATCAGCCGTTCGCGTATTTCTTCTTCCATATTCTTATCGGCTGATACTATTGACCCAAGGTAGTTAAACGATTGCACTACCTCAAATTCGTGCTCCACTACCCTGATAGTTTGACCAACGTTAGGTCTTCTCTTCGCAGAAGTTCCTGCCATGTACTTAGTTTTTCCCTCATTAATGTGCAGTCCCAGTTTTTATGCCGCCTGCTCGATCTGGGTGAAGGATTCCTGTACCGCCGATTCGGTTCTGCCGATGATGTCGATGTCATCTGCGTAGGCAAGTATCTGGCTGGACTTGGTGACAATAGTCCCTCTTGTTCTTACGCCAGAGTCACGGATTGCTTTCTCCAAGGCCAGGTTGAAGAGGAGGCAGGCCAGACCGTCCCCTTGTCGGAGTCCATTATAGATGTTTATTGGTTTGGACAGCAATCCCGCTACTTTTGCTTGACTAGTTACGTTGGTCATGGTCAACCTACAAAGTCGTATCAATTTGTTTGGAATTCCGAATTCTCTCATGGCTTTATATAGTTCTACCCTGGCTATGCTGTCGTAGACGGCCTTAAAGTCTATAAATAGATGATATAATGGAATCTTAAATTCTAGACATTTTTCCATCGCCTGCCTAAGGGTGAATATGTGATCGATTGCTGATTTTCCTGGGATGAAGCCACACTGATATTGACCAATGATGGCTTTAGCGTATGGGCCTATACGGTCTTGTATGATAGTGGAGAGTATCTTATAGGCGGTACTCAGCCATGTTATACCCCTATAGTTGCTGCACAGTGTGATATCTCCTTTTTTATGTTTTTTTTTTTTTTTTTTTTTTTTTTTTTTTTTTTTTTTTTTTGTAAACATTTTTTTTATTTTCTTTCTATATTCTTAGTTTCTAAATTAAAGGCTAGACAAAAAATGCTTAAATTCTAGCTTAAATAGCTTATATAATAACTTACTGGTCTTTGGCAGACGCTCTAAGCTAAACATTACTTAAATTTGTATAATTTGCCTTTCGGCGACAGAACTTTGTGGCAATACTTATAATTATTTGAAAGACAAAGAAAAATTTGAAAAACTTTGTCAATTTTTTTTTTGTTTTTTTTTTTCTTAAAATTTAACTTACTTAACTTACCTAAACTTATCTACTTTTTTTTTTTTTTTTTTTTTTTTTTTTAAATATATTTTATGTAAAATCACTTAGCTTAACTTAACTTACATCTTATACTACCCTAATTCCTGAAAAGCTAAGTCTATGTAAGCTAGCTGATGATAGTGTGATTCTATACCGACTTTGGTATCCAGGTCTTTATATGCTCCTTTTTTATGTATGGCGCAAATTATACCACGACGCCAATCTTCCGCAATCTTCTCTTGCTCCCATACGTGCACCACGATCTTATGAATTGCGTGATGTAACGCTGCCCCTCCTTGTTTGATCAGCTCAGCTGGTATGCCATCAGCTCCAGGGGCTTTATTTGATTTTAGCTGTCTAATGGCTTTTAATTTTTCCTCAATGCTTGGTGGCGGCAGCATTTGGTCTTGGTCTTGCATTGGTGAAGCCTCCTATTCTTCTGTGATCTGACCATTTAGCAATTTATTGAAGTGCGTTTCCCATCGCTCCAGAATGCCTTCAGGATCGGTGATCAGATTACCCTCTTTATCCTTGAAGTAAGTGCAGCGTGGTGTGTACCGCGTCATACTGCGGATTATTTGGTAGAACTTCCGCGCCTGGCGCGTTTTTTTCCCAGGCACCTTTCTTTTGTCTGTGAAGTCTTTTTTCAGATCTTCTGAGCTCTTTGTATTTCTCCTCGCGTACCCGCGTCCTATGTGACAGCTGCATTGTCCGGTATGCAGCGAGTGTTCCCGGAGCGTTAGAACCTGCAACTGTTCAAAAAGAACTGCAACAGTTATTTGGTGGCATCTCGGGGTGCCCACTCGGCGCTATAGGTTCGCCTCTCCAGAGAGAAGACTAATAACAAAAAAAAAAAAAATTCTTACGTTCAGTCGCTAGTTTGCACTCATCATCAAACGAGTCGTTCCGATCTCTAGGACTACTGCTTAAGATGGAGTTGGCAGTACTAATGACAGTAAATGGCGTGTCCATTTCTCTTCTGCGCTCGGCATTGTGGCCCCAGGATTTACTCTCCCTCCGTCGAGCTCTTCGAGGGCGAGTCTTAACGCATAACCAAAGGTGTTACCGGTATTCTCATTGCGCAAGGCAGCCATGTTGATTCGAACCTTATCCGCGGATGCAATACGTCTCCGCAAGGCAATCGGCGCTCAGAAAACTGTACCATCAAGATAGTGATCCAAGTCGACGTTAGCAGTTCGGTACGTTCGTACCGTCATCAGGCTCGAGGAGTGGCGGCGATCTATTAACACGTGGTCAATTTGGTTGCGAGTGGCTCCATCAAGTGATACCCAGGTGGCTTTGTGGATATCTTTACGCGGAAACCTGGTACTCGCAACGACCAAGTTTTTCGATACTGCCAATTCGATGACTCGTAGTCAATTGTCATTAGTATTCTCATGCAAAATATGGGAACTTGCTATCATCAGCAAACGAGTGAATTGGGTTGTGAGTATTTGAGAAGAGATCATTTATAAAGATGAGGAAGAGAGTGGGTGAGAGTACCGAACCCCGGGAACCACCCGCATTAATTTGATTGGAGACAGATTTGACACCACCAAGAACCAGTTGGGTTGAACGGCCAGAAAGATAGTCTCTTATCCATTGGATCAGGGAATTGTGCACTCCATATGAATGCAATGTTGACAAAAAGGGTTGGATACCAAACTCTGTCGAAGGCTTTTGAAATATCCAATGCGACTACCTTGCTTTCTCCGAGGTTATGGAATGGCTCCACTTTTCGGTAAGGTACGCCATCAGATCTCCTGTGGACCTGTTGCTACGAAAGCCATATTGGCGGTCATTGAGGAGATCACTTGATTCCAGATATTTCGAAAGTTGACGGTTGATAAGTGATCCCATTACCTTGGAGAGAATAGAAGTTAGTGCTATAGGTCGATAAGAAGAAAGGGATGGTTTGTCACCCTTTTTGGGAATTGGCTGAATGTTCGCTGTCTTCCATGTATTTGGGGCACGGCCAGTAGAATAAGACAAATGGAAGAGTTTCCACAGTGGTTTAGCGATTGAAGAGGAACATCACTTCAGGAGGATTGGGGGAATCCCATCCGGTTCAGCGGATTTGTGTGCGTTTAGCTCTTTGAGTACGCGTTCGGAAGCGAATCTGGCTCATGGTGTGCTGCTTATGCTCAAGTTGAAGCGGAACTGATGGGGTATGAGGCAGCGTTGAGTTGGCTGCAAAATGTGCAGCAGGTAGATTTGCCTTCTCTATTGCAGTGGTGACTGGTTTGTCATAGACTATAAGCGATGAAATGGATGAAGATACTGAGTTTTGAATGTTTTTCACGAATGGCCAGAAGTTTCTCTACCTGTGGGAGAGTGTAGTAATTTTTGTCTCACTCTCTGGTCATGCAAGAACTTTGCACGTTGAATATACGCATTGCAGTCATTTCTAGTTCTCTTAAATCTTTTCCGGTTTTCCTCAGTATTGTTTGATTTATACAACCGGAAGCTCAACTCTTTGGTCTTAATGGCTTCTCTGCACCCGAATCGAACCACATATTTCTCTTGCATTTAATCCTCTTTACTCTGTGGGGAATAAAGGTCCGCATGCCAACTAGAATCGTGTCTGTCAATGTGTCCGCTATAGAGTCAACATCGTTATTAAGGAAAAATAGCGACCAATTTAACCTCCCAAAAAAGTCGTTCAGACCTTCCCAGTTGGCTTTCTCGTAGAACCATACTGTTCTTTTGTGGGATTTCTCATTAACGTTACTGTTGATTAGAGGAAATTTAGCTGACACGACACAGTGGTCTGAAGTGCCCAAGGGCGTAGAAACTTCAATTGTGTATTTGTTTGGGTGGGAGGTCCAGTGTGTTGGCGAAATGACCATATATACCTGGTACCCATGTTGACTCATTAACAAGTGGAGTTAAACTATTTGAATCAGCAAAAAGCTAGACATATTGACCTTCAGATGTTGTTGTTCCGGAGTGACGAAGCTACTGAGAGTTATGCACATTACCCGCAATAACGATTTCAGCGTGCGGAGATAGGGTCAAGATCCTATCGATAGAATCAGACAGAGCATCAAATTCGTTAAAGGATACATTTCTATCCAAGTTTGGGCTTCTATAAAGAAAACAGTTATGTAAGATATGCTCACGAACGTGTAGTTTTAGCCAAGAGAAATTAAATTCTGGGTCGGAACAGAGCCCATATTGTGGCAGAAGCTGATAAGCAATATCATTTCATATGTATGTGACTACACCACGATGTGCAAAGAACACAGGCACTAAGTTATATCCAGGTAGATTAAAATCGGAAATATGTGTATTAGTAATTACCTGGGTCTCGCTAAGTGCAAGGATAGTTGGTTTCTGGTTAGAAAGATGGACAGACACAGAGAGAAATTGCATCTCAAGCCGCGAAATTCCCGTCTCATTGTAATGGCCGTACACAGAAAACCAATACCGCCTGGGGAAAGGATGCAAGTCGGGACCAGCAATAGATAAACGAAAGCAATCACTACAGGTGTTATGCCCTTGTAGTAGGTGCCCCACTAGATCCGTGCCAAAATCCAGGTCACATCCCTTCTATGATGAACATTATGCCACTCAGACACAAAAATAAATCAATCGAGGGTATCGATGCCTGAGGGGCACAAACAGAGGTGCGAGAAAAAGGAAAACAGGCACAAGGAATGGAATGAGTGGGCTTTCCCGCACTGCACATCACCCGCGTGTATATCCCCGCACTTTTCACAACACTAATTTATTGAAGTCGCGCTGTAGTAACCTGTTTCTGATCTCAACTTTCGGAGCTGTTCTGTAAATTATGAGATTGTCTGTAGTGCGTCTAATAAGTCGCTCAGATTAATGTTAAAAAGAAGCGATGACAGTACTGCACTCTGTTGCAAACCACTGTTGATATTATTCGTTATATTCGGATGGAAAGGGTAGAGGGTTTTCCCGCACTGCACATCACTCGCGTGTATATTCCGGAGATCCGTTTGTTTGCATAGGATCGCACAGAAAACTTTGCACTGCACTCGGACGCGTGTGTGGAGATCCGTTTGTTTGTTTAGGATCCCACAGTAAGACTTCGCGGCCGAACCGTTAGTGCAATTGGGTATCTTATGTGTATCTATGAATCCCAAAACGGATTGCACAATTGATCCGATGGTACGGATCACGAGTCAGAAGCGCACGTGCTGTCTCGTTGGCGGTTTTAAATCGACGTACGTACGTAGTTCCCTTGCAACATGTATTAACTAAGCCGAGAAGCTGTGTTGGAGCTGCATAAAACTCTCCTGTGATTATTCTTCTCTTCTCAGGTAATCGATAAATATTATGCCACACGCATTTAAAAAAACCGAGGGCATAACCTTCCCCGCCGAGCGTTGATCTTTTGGCCACTTTGGTCGGCTTTCGTTCCTTTCCAGCCGCTCTGCAGACCGCCTACTAAACTCAGCCGCATGGTAATGGACTCACGTTCGATCCATCGCCACAAAACGGTGAAAAAGTCCGCTCGATTACGCTGCAACAACGCCAATCCCGCAGTTTAATCATCATCGCGCTGCTGTTTTTGGCCGACGGTCAGCAAACGTGGCACACATCGCGCCGATAACCTTTTAATCTCCAAGAGATCGTACAAAATGTAGCCGGCCTGTTCTTTTGAGATGCCCACGGCCGCAACTAACTCGCGAAGCTTCACTTTACGATCACTTAAAATGATTCATGACCTCTTATGGCCTTCCCAAGCGAGGTGAGTCTTCGGCCCTTATACAACCCATTTTAAATCCACTAAACCACCGATAAATTCTTGTTCTCAAAGGAGCAGATGTGGCTTAATATTTCTGCAACCATTGCAATGATTGTTTAGGTTTAGAAGTTTTTGCCAACAAAAAATAATGTTTGATCACGATACGGTGTTCCTGTTTTTCAATTCTTTTTTTTTTCGAAGTAGTGTCACTCCAACGACTGTAGCTTGTAAACGAATGGGCGAAATGTCACAAAATTTCATACATAAACTGGTGACCGATGAGCCTCTCGAAAAGAGTCTATATATTTTTAAAGTATATTTTTTTAGTGGCGCCATCTATTGAAAAATCCCGAAACTTTACTATAACCATCTAGCAAAAAAAATAATGATATCTTTCTCCCCCGAGTACAATATTCGTTCACGTAGAAGCCTTAACAATTGCGCTATAAACTTTCCAATATTCGGAATTGAGTTGATTAGAAAATTGAGTTGTGAAAACCAAGCATTACTCTGGTGCTCTGTTAGAAATATCGGAGACCCATCGCCGCGGCAAACATCCTGAATAAATATTTGCATAGGGCAAGCGAATTAATCGGCTATCTAACGTGGAATACTCTGTGATACCCAAACGTTATTTAAACAAAAAAGGAATACTACTAGAAAAACTCTACCAATAAAAGCATCAGAAGGGCAAAACCCAATCAGGGCCTTCCATATCATAACAATCCGCATTATAAATCCCCTCTCTACAAAACAAAATCAACAAAATTAGAATCGTACCTAAAATAACTGTCTATAATCAATGCCACCAATGACTATGGTCTCACAAAATGTTACACAAGCACTAGTGTCCCTGGTTTGGCACGTCCTCACTAACTGAATATTCTATCCTGGATTTGTTATAGAAAAACCATGAGGTAAAAATATTCCGAACGCCTTATGACATTTTGTGGAAAACATGAAAAATAAAATTGAAATCAATTCCACTAGCGACATTAAAAAACTGAACTAATGCCATCCTTACATCGAACGCGAGTTCGAAAAATAGTGTGTTATGCAAGCGAATATTATTAGGCACGAAAATCGGATAAAAACTGGATATATCCAAATAAGCTACAAACTGTGTTAGCGCGTCACGTGGAGTGGAAATAAAATGACATGATTACCCATTATTGCCACAAACATGCAAACGCAATCCTTGTTCTCCAGGGGAATGAATACCACAGATATAATGTTACAAATAGGCAAATATCCTTGGGGTAATAATTTCAATTTGGTAATAGTATACAATAAATGCACGTTGGCAAAATAACTGCGCCACCTAATGTAATGTCACAATTCCGTTTGCTAGTGGTTTATACACCGCAGCAGGATGAAAAGTACCACTTATTTTCATATATCCTTCCTTGTTATAGGCAGTGAAGTGGTTGTACAGCAGAACTTTATGCCTTTTATTTATATCATTGCTTGATGGAGTGTTTGCTTTAAATTGCTGAAATGTCCTTTTGCACTTTGCATGTGAAATTAAATTTTGTTCATTAAGTTTTAAATATGCTTCCGTATTAGATTTGTATTTAAAGGAAATATAATATACAACAATTACAACAGCTATAAACACAATACTATCCGAAAACCGTAGCAACTAGTGCTTACAGTACTGTATGTTATTATTGTAATTTATTACTTTGGATTAAGCAGTAAATTAATAAGTAAAATTTAAAAACAAAACTGAATACATTAAATGTTAACGTATTGCTATAACAATGCAATTTGTTTAGCCGTAATCTACACCTATGTATACATAACGCTTTGATAATTCCAAAATGATTATATTGCAAATGCGATTAAATATTTTTATTAAAACATATGACTTGCTAATAGTAATTTCTAATAATTATTAATACCCGATCTGTTGATTGCATCCAAATAGGGTTCAGATTTACCGATATATATTTGGTACGAGAGTTATCCGGAACACATCGAAGAAAAATATAAAGGACGGGTGTCACGTGTGTCGCAGGACTCTCCGTTCGGTTCGGCATCACTCAACTTGACCAATATCAAGGAAACGGATCAAGGATGGTACGAGTGTAAAGTTGTATTTTTGAACCGTGATCCAAAACAGCATAAGAATGGTACATGGTTCCACTTAGATGTACATGCACCACCACGCTTTAGTGTTACACCAGAAGAAGTTATATACGTTAATTTAGGTGAGTGCTCTTAAATTAAAGTTATTATTATTAAAGTTATTGGAAAATTATTCCTACAATTGCAACTTCCTCTATTTTTAATTAACGATTATATTTGCTCTAAAGATCTTCCACTTGTTTGTACCTAATTCCTTAACTTAACGTAGTAAATGTTAAACTAGAAACTCTTAATCCGAGCCTTATTGGTTAAAACTGTCCAATAACCGCAAAGATCTTCATACGACGATTGAATAATTTTACAAAACTGACGAAACACTATTCAATATGTATATTTACCTGGACTGTTTACAATAATAAGTGCAGTGTCATGAAAGTGTAATTTTTTTTTAATGTCAAGACATCCCTGGTGTGGGTAAAAGTTCTCGAAATACATTCTAGGTTTTGTATTTTGCCATACTTGTATAGGAAAAAAATTGTAAATTTATGGGCTACTGTTACATCAATGCAGTTTTTTTTTTTTTTTTTTTTTTTAAATATATCATTTTTTATTTCTTCCTATTATTATAATTTACTTACTTGCTAGAAAAAAATGATTAAACTCTAGCTTATGTTATCTTATTTCTTAACTTACTGGTCCCTTGCGGACTCTCTAAGTTACATGCATACGCTTAAAGCATGAAAATTTGTCTTTCGACATTATGGTTATTTTGTTTACATGAATTTTTAGGGAACTTAATTGGATACAAAGAAAATGAAGAAAAGAAAAAACTTTGTTCTTGTTATTGTTTTTACCTTATATCTAACTTAAATACTAAACTATCTATAGATTTTTTTTTTTTTTTTAACTTAACTCTATTCTAAACCTAACATCTAAACTAAATTTTCGAAATGCTAAATCTATGTAAGCTTTCCGTTGTTTGTCGGGTTTTTTTTTTAATTATTATTATTATTATTGCTTTAGTTTTATAAGGAAACAGGTTTTTAATTGCCACTCAGCCACCAAAATCTCTGGTGTTGCTTATTCGTGTCTTGTCGGTATTTCTGTGCTACTGCCGTATTGAACTGCAGGCTCTCTTCATTAGTGTGCGCAACCTCTCGATTAAAACATATCCGTTTATCTATACCCGACCGACTCACGTGAAAAATCAACGGTATAGCGGATTCATTTTGTATGAAGCCGTTCATGTCAAGACTAAGGAATGCTTCTGGTGGCATAAAGCCATTGCGGCGTACCCCCTCATAATACATATTGTTTGGGTAATATGCACCAAAAATTAAATCGTTCAGGGAGCTCATTGATCTCGCAAGATGCCCTCGGATCAGCTTGATCATAAAGTTATCCACTCTGTTTATATTGGCCCCACTGTACAACGCTTCATTGGGATAATATTTTTTGTGATCGGATTCAGGAGTCCGATGTAAGTTGAGACACGTCCTGAGGCATTGTCTCTCAAAAATCCAAATCTTTTCCATTAAGCTAGGTCCCACATTAAACCACACTGGGCATCCATATATGATCATCGGTCTGATGAGAACCATGTAGCATATAACTTTAACTCTGCTGTCAAGTTGACTACTATGAAACAGTCTTCTTGTCATAGCGTAAGCTTTCTTTGCCCTGGCTAGGGCAGCTTCCACATGTTTGTTAAAATATAGATACTGATCCAACCAGATGCCTAAGTATTTGACTACGGTTTTGGTTTCCAGTGTTTGTTGGTGTGGTCCCATAATAGCTAGCTTTCGCCAGTTTATCCTGGTGTCTCTGGTAGCTTGAGCCAGTGGTGTTATAAAGAGGATGGTTTCATACTTCTGGATATTGATTTTGAGTTTCCAGTTGTTGCAGTATCGCTGAACATCATTGAAATCCCCTTGTAATAATCCGTTAATGATTTCAATTTTTGGTGCTATTGTATATATTATCAGATCGTCTGCATACGCAATAGCCTGATGAAGAGACCTTACCAGGTCGCTAGTGTAAATATTAAAAAGGATCGGAGATAACACCGCTCCCTGTTGCAGACCGTTTTCTATATTGTAAGTAATGTTGGAGGTCACATTGCCACTTTTGACGACGAATTTCCTTTCATTCAACATGTCGTATAGTATATACAGTAGTGGTCTATGAATGCCTAGTCTCATTAGCTTGTAATATAACCCTTCTAACCAAACGGTGTCGAAGGCCCTCTCCAAGTCAATCAAACAGGCACCTGTGCACTGTTTCAGATTTTTATTCCCCTGAATGTCTGAAACCAGTTTAGCTGCGGCATGTGTGGTTTCATGACCAGCTTTAAAACCAAACTGGTTATTTGGAATAATATTATTGTCCTCAACCCATTTAAGTAGAGCCTTGTTTAGAACCTTTTCGAATACTTTACTGATACTCGGTAACAAACTGATCGATCGCAGGTTTTTTGGGTTTGTTCTATCTTTCCCTTTTTTTGGTAACGGTTGGATGATGGCCGTTTTCCAACGTACTGGATAGTGTGCGTTGTTCAGAGCGTTGTTAAACAATACTGCATATATGTCCATTGCGATTGGAGGAAGATGTTTTAGTACGATATTGGGTACTCCATCGATTCCAACTGATTTTTTGTTTCTTAATAATGCAAATACGCCATGGATGTCTTCACTAGTGATCAAAAGGCTGTTCGCGCTTTCGACAGTGATCTCGGCGTTTGCCTTATTTTCATTACTGAATTCGTTAAAACCATGGTTTTCTGATCGCCACTGTGAAATACCATTTCGAAGATGACGATAATTCAGTAAAACTCTATCTTCCAAGCCATGGTTGCGGCGAATTACTTCATTTGCCTTGTACAGTTCTTGAAAGACGGCCCCTACAATATTCACTTTTTCCAAGGGATCTTCAAACACAAAAACTTCGTCATTTAGGATGGCGTTGTTTGTGTCTATGCCTATATTTGCCAGCATTCGTTGGATTTCGTCAGTTTTTTTTTTTTTTTTTTTTTTTTTTTTTTTTATTAGACTTCTCTCGGGAGAGGCGAACCTATAGCGCCGAGTGGGCGCCCCGAGATGCCATCAAATAACTGTTGCAGTTCTTTTTGAACAGTTACAGGTTGTAGCGTTCCGGGAACACTCGCGTGGGAAGGGAGTTCCACAGCTTCCCCGCTCTGTAGCGGAACGAGTTCTGATGTAGGGATGTTCGCGCCGTCGGGAGATGAACCACAAACGGGTGCGATCCGTCGGATTGTCTTGTGGAGCGCATATAAGCCGAATTGCGCGGAACAATACCACGAATCTCCGAAGAACAGCACCCGTGATAATATCTGTAAAACAGACAGAGGTCGGCTATTTGGAGACACTGAATCTCGTTTTCATTACTCCGTCTAAATATTTTATTAAGTTGCGGGAACATACTAGGGTTGTTGGATTTTACCGCCCGAACTTTGTTATTCCAATACAAATTTGCTGATAGCCTATAGTTGGCTTTTATCAGCTGTTGGAGATTTTTTAATCTGGACTTCAGTGATATTATCTCCTGGTCGTGCCTATCAATAAATCGTCTGTACCGTAGTTTTAGTTGCGACAGAAGTCTACTTTTTTTTCTGTGGAGTGCGTTGATCGTGGCGTTTCGGTACATGTTCATATTGTCCGTAGGTGTGGTTTTTGGTATTGTTTTGTCCATAGTTTTGTTTTATGGTTTCGTCCATTTTTTGTATGTATTTGTCGATGTCATCGTTGGGTGTGTTTCTGTTGGTAGGAGGGTTAATGTCTTTTAAGCGAATTTCTCTTGTTAAAGTTCTCGTGAAACGCGTCCATCGCATACCCCCATAGTTATAGGGTTGCGGTATCATACATTCACCGAGTTCCACAACTTCGCTTGGTGTTTTTATCACTATTGATAATGCACAATGGTCGCTGTCATACTCAATTGTGCGTAGGCAGTTTCTATTTTGTCTGTTAGTATGTGTATGTTTAAGGCGTGTGTCTATAAGCATAATGTCGAGGAACGAGCCCCCTCTGGGGAAAGAAGCATATTCTGCAGCTAGCAGGTCAACCTTATATTCAATGTGATGTTGATCTAACCAACTAGCTAGTTGATTTCCTCTCGTGTTGGACATGCTATTTCCCCAATTTGGGTGTTTAGCATTCAAATTGCCACCCACGATGTAATAATTCCCTTCCGAGTAAAGTTGTAAGCATTGGAAAAGCGTCTCTAGCTCCACTATAAATTGATTTTGTTGATGTGCTTCTGGTGCGTAGGCAGATATCACATACATCCCCCTACCTTGTCGGAGGGGTATGCGGATAATGCACGCTTCAAGCACCTGAAATCTGCGAATCTCACCACTATATATTACCTTATATTGAAGTGGTTTTTTAATAAAGACTGCCACCCCTCCTCCTTGTGTGGAGTTGGGCCGGTCTCTCCGTATAATGTCGTAGTTTGTGTGACATAGTTTATGCCTCTGATTCAGCTTAGTTTCGCTAGCCAGAAACACGTCAGGACTTTCGTCTTGCAACAGTTTAAAGAGAGCGGCTCTTCTCTCGATTCTGATAAGTGAATTTACATTCACGACTAAAGCCTTAATTGTGCTTTCTGTTGGGGGGTTTATATTGACGGCTGGCTAGACAACTGCGAATAGACCCAGTCTAGTCTAGTGTCCGGTCCTTTATTTGTTTTTGCATTTCTGTCATCTGCGTCTGAATAGCGAGCAAGGTTGTGAGCACATGTGCTAGTGTTACTGTTTCTGGAGGCACAGTATGCTGCGGCGGTACCCGTGTGGTGGGTTGTGGCGTGTTTCTCCTGCCAGCTGTTACTTGAGCATACGAGAACTGGGGTGTTACATTTAGTGCTGGTCGGGCTTGAACTATCGGGCGTTCTAATTTTCGTTGCTGTGAAAACTTTTTTTCCTGTAGTTCGCGGAACTTAGGACAGCCTCGATAATTAGCGGGGTGTCCCTCACTCTTACAAACTGCACACTTTAGAAGAGATCTGTTGTCTACCCTTTCTTTACCTAACGTGCATAGTTCTGCGCTGTTATCCTGTCCGCATCTTACGCATCGATACTGCATTTCGCAGTTTGCTGCTGAGTGCCCGAACCTTTGGCAGCGAAGACATTGGATTATATCTCTGCCTTTTTTCAATTTGTCCCATGTGACAATTTGATGGTTCAGGATAGTGATTTTCTTAAGTCCACCAATTTTGCTCCCAGGGCCCAGCTGCACCAGGAAGAATGGTAATTTTCGATTCTCCCGTCTAGCCCTAGCTGTATTGAAAGGTTTTAAATATCATTACAGTTAAGCTCTCGCAGCGTTTGTAATAGAACTTCTGGTTCTGTTTCAGGGTCAACGCCTTTTAGTAGAACCGTTATATTCTTTATTTCTTTAGGGGTGTACGTGTAAAATTCCGCGGTGGCCCGTTTTAGCACATTTTTTTATTTTTTCGAAATCCTTAACCGAATTTGTCTGTATGGCCAACCTGTTCCCTGTCAGTCTTTTAATTGAAAAATCTTCCCCAATAGAAAGCTTACATAGACTTACCAGTTCGTTACAGTCCATATCTGTAATGTTGATGGGTGGCATCTTCGCTTTCCTTTTTGCTGCCTGTTGCTCTTGTTGTGGTTGTTGTTGCGTCATCTGTTGTGGTGGACATTCTTTTTGTTGGCTTGGCTTCTGTTGTGCACATTGTTGCTGATTCTGCTGTTGTTTCGCTATTAGCTGCTCCTTTTTAGCAAATTCCTTTTTCCTGCGACGCTTCTCTGCTAATTGCGCCCTTGCTCGGGCTAGCCTTGTTTCAAGATCGCTGATTTCCTCTTCTTCGTCCTCAGTGTCGGTAGTCGCTAAACATGCAAACATGTTATTGGTTACATGGCCGTCATTATATGGAACCGGGGGGAATAGATTGTCCTCTTCCATTTTGTGCGCCTTTTCGAGCAAGTCTGCTATTGCCTCGTTTGGCTTGTTTATATTTGTTGCAGCTCGTGTTAGTGGGGAGCTCGCCGGGCGTTTTATTAACGCGGACCTCGGTTTTAATTTTTTAATATTTTGTTTTTTGTCTGCCATTCTGCATGCTGAGGGTCCATACACCGAGGTTGTTGCATCCAAGATACCAGGCCAGTCTTTGTTTGAAACCAGTTCTTAGGTTGGCTTCACTTTGTAATTTCACTATATATTTTAGTTCCTTTTGTTTCTTTTTTATTTATATTTATTGTTTTTGTTTTGTTTTTCTCTTACTTTAATTTTTTTTTTTTGCTAAACATGTGCTCACATACACTCTCACAGTTGATTAGTATTAAACGGTGTTTGTTTTGACTGTCAAAACACGTGGCTTCGTTCTCTTTTATTTGTTTATATTTATGTATAATAACTTTGTTTTGACTGTTCTTGTCACTAGAATTGATTTATTTATAAATAGTCTTATTATTTCAAATTTCACACTTCAACAGTAACATTTACATTTATCTCGATCGGCGAATTGAAAACACGTCCGCACTCGGTCAGTGTGTATTGTTGACATCAATGCAGTCATCGTGTTGACGTGCCGCGCCGTGCTGCCTCGTGAATTGAGGGAAGAGTCGCGTTCACGGAGTTTTGTTTAATAAAAGAAAAGGTTTTTACTTATTTTGTAATATTTTTATTTTAAAACATATGTCCGTTCCTCTGGACGTTCTACACAAATCTGAAACTTAACAACTATCGACAAAAAATGAAACTTCGGCGCACCATCCTTTTCTTTAATGGATTTTGGGTAATTAAAGGAAACATGGAAATCGGTTGTTTTTTTTTTACCTGCGCTACGGCGGCGTATAAAAGGATCAGAATTTTGTGCAGACAAACCCAACACCTGGCCGCATGTGCTGACCGGTCTTCCAACAATAGTGGATATAGTTACTGGATCCGAATTATCTGTAGGTCGTTCAACATGTAAATTATCTGATTTGATCAGGCTGATGTCGGCGCCTGTGTCGATGAGGAAAGTGGAGTATTGTTTATCCGATGGTTTAAATTTTGCCCGTATTACTGGCTCCTTAAATTCAGGGCAGAAATATACGTGCATTTTAAAACTTACATCGGGATGGGGTGTATATCGGCAATTGTCTGAACTCAAGAACGATTGCCGTTGCTCACTGCCCGATTGAGTTCGTTTCCCTGTTGTTGGCTGGATACCCTATTAATATTCTGGTTTTGCGGGTGTTTCGATTTTCAGTCCGGGGCGAGTTTGTCAGTGTCCTATTTTGGGAATGATTGGATTGTTTCCTGAAAGGATTTTGACTCGTTGAGGGTTGGTCCTGGTTTCGCATATGGGCTAACCTTGTTCTGCACTCTGCCTGAGTGTGATTGTATTTTCAGCAGTATGCGCATTGGATGCGTTCAGGCTCTGTCTTAATGCGTTGGGGGACGAAATTTGGGAAATTAGTGTTGCGATAGCAAGTCGCAGAAGTGTGTCCCCTTTTGTTGCATGTTTGGCAGATAAGTGGTTGATTCCTCCTACAATTGTTGGTGGGACCTGCCATTGTGTGGTCGCTGTTTAATCTTTGAGATTGTTCTAAAGCGCAGCTGATGGCTGCTTTAAGATTTGGGGCGTTGTGTGCTTTCACCAAAATTCTGAGGCTGTGTTCACCCAGAAGATATGTCCTGACTGGCGGCTCCAGGGAACTCGCGAATGTGGCGTGTGAGTTTGCTAGCAAATTTTCTCACGCCTTCTTTGTTATCCTGGTTCGTTGCCACTAAATTACTCTACGCCGCAGTGCTAGAGGTGAGAGTTTTAAATTATCCCTCTGATTCGGATACTAGATCTTCCCAAGTTGGAATAGTCTTATGCCGGATGCAGTCACGCACTGGTCCCTGCAATCTGGTTTTGACCACCCTTAGAATAAAGGATTTCTCAGCGTCGTCTTGTGCCTGTGAGAACAGAATGTCTCCACAAGATACGAAACCATCGAGTTCGTTTGGGTCGCCGTTGAATACCGGTACGAATCCCTGTACGTCGCTCAATCCGATAGGAAAGTTCGTCCGAGAATTTCGTTCGCGTATTTCCATGGGCAAAGTTACCGTGGTTACGTCCACGCGATTCTGCGTGAGCTCGGGCACAGGTCCTTGTGAACGTGTACCCGGTTTTGTTTTGTCGCTAACGATGTATTTGTAAAGCAGACCTTCCCAAATCATGGTGATAAGGGGTAGAGAGCATAAAGAGGAGATCTTCACTATTTTGTGTTAGGTTGGCCAAAAGAAAAGAATGAGAACAACAACAAGAAAAGTATGTTCGAACTTGGTTAGTTTGATCCTATGGGGATTATACACTTTATATTATTCCCTTTCGTCCGATGGGAGAAATGCCTAAAGTGTCACGGGCAAAGAAGATAAAAAAGACCTTGAAATGGTTCTTTCCGCACAAATGTAAACGATACAAAGGAAAACATCCCACACAGAAGTCCAGAACGACGCTAAAGACAACGACCAAGAATTTTAATTTGTCCGTTATTGTTCAACTACCACAAAAGTATGAGACAAGACTTCCAAAAAGAAATTGAAATAATTTTGGTAAATAGATTGTATGTGTATATGTATAGAAAAGATTTTTGATAAACGATTATATAAATTTATTAAAAGAAAAATATGTTTAAATTTTGCCTCTATTATATAAGTAAACAGATATTTTTTTATTGTTCCCTTGACTAATTTTAGGTTCATGTATTTATTCCAGTGGGGCATTATGTCAATACATTTTTTTTTGTATGCGTATATCTCGCGTTCCACGATAGTATAGTGGTTAGTATACCCGCCTGTCACGCGGGAGACCGGGGTTCGACTCCCCGTCGGGGAGCCTTTGGCGCAAGACTAATAACCTTGCCCGAAAAAAAAATATCCTTATGGAAAATTTAACAAGCCTCAGGACTTGCTAAACACGGCCAAGACCGGCTCCCGGTTGTAGTGCCGATGATGATGATGATATCTCGCGTTAGGAGGGGGAAACAAGTAAATTAACTATCATTAGGTTAACTAGTTTTTCAAATTCCATTAGACTTAGAGGATTTTTTTTTGTTTTCCCCTTTGTGTAAACCAAATTTAAATTATTTGTTCAAAGAAATATGTGTATTTTAAATTGAGGAAACATGTTTTTGTTTTTATTTTTATCCCGGCATCCCCGTTTGATTATAAAAAAAAATTGAAAAGGAATTTACTTTATTTTGGAGAGTTGATTACTATCTCCAGAATAACAAGATCGAGATTAAATATTCCACTTTATTTAGCAAACTAATTAGCTTCACAAAAGTACATTAATTTTGCACTGTAAATCGAATGTAAATAATGATATATTATACCTGAAATGCCTAAAGTGTGGTTCACTATGAGAAAGCTGGATCCTGTTGTCCATGTAATGTTGACGGGGCTGGCAATGTCCACCTCACAAAAATGTCAGCTTGTTCCTGTCGGTCTCACCGCTGCTTTCGTCGCCGCTGGATGTGGCTGTCTCCACTGTTCATCTCTGTTTTCACTATCACTATCCCCGGTGTTTTGCCCCAGGGGAACGCTTTTATTATTTAATTTTTTTTTCCTATTAATTGTTCACTTATTCACGGTGTATAGCCCCAGGGAACGCTGTTATTTTTTTGTAGGTTCTCGATGGATTTAATTATTCTTCACTACACTGTTCACTCTACTTTATGTTGTTTCCTTATAGGGGATGTTTGGAAATATCCTACGAGTGTTCTTGGAGCTGCCAATTCCTCCTGGTAGGGGATGTTTGTACTTATCCCACGAGTGGCCCTGGAGCTGCCAGTTCCTCCTGGAAGGGGATGTTTGTACGTATCCCACCGCTGCCACCAATTTTTTTGTTCTACCGCGCCGTGCTACCTCGTGAATTGAGGGAAGAGTCGCGTTCACGGAGTTTTGTTTTATAAAAGAAAAGGTTTTTACTTCTTTTATATTTTTATATACATAAAATTTTTATTTTAAAACATATGGACGTTCTACACAAAACTGAAACTTAACAGCTATCAACAAAAAATGAAACTTCGGTGCACCATCGTTTTCTTTAATGGATTTTGGGTAATTAAAGGAAACATGGAAATACGTTTTTTTTTACCTGCGCTACGGCGGCGTATAAAAGGATCAGAATATTGTGCAGACAAAATTCTTAAGAGATGATCTCTAAATGGGTATTTAATGACCCGAAATGTAGATGTTCAATAAAACGAACATTAGTTGGGAAATTCAGTATAAATGGTTGTGAAGAGTATTTTCTTTAATGATGCCTCTATGAGTAAGCATCTGGTTTTACCCATTTCGTTTTATTTAATGTTTTGGGAATTTTATTTGATAGAATTGAATCCATGTGCGACAATTGAACGTTTGGTTCAATAAGTTTGCCATTGGATTCAATGTGAGTATATGAATGGATGATATGGGGGAAGATGAAATGTGGGAGGAAAATGGTAGGAAAGGAAAAATGGAAGATGTATGGGGTGGAAAATGATAGGGCTTCGTGGAGCACTACAATCGTCTGACAAATCCAAATCCCAAACATGACAAAAGTTCTTTAAGAGGATATTGAAGCGGTAAAAGTAGAATGACATTTTTTGGCACCTAAGATTCGGCTCAGTATATGCCTACTCGTATAGCCAATATCCACCACCGCTATCCTTTGCGTATTATATTTAGACTTCACGATCCAAAGAATGTTGGCAGACTGTAGTACACTTTGTTAGCTTTTAAGAACATACATCCAATTCTCAAATGCTACTTCTCACTGTAACAGAACAATACTGTTGATTCATGTTTCCGCACCTTGGTTGGTTCGTCTTACAAACTACGGTATCATTACTTATTTTTGGCTCGCATAATATGCATCCCTATTTTTGTGCCCAGTGTGCGATCTGTATAAAAACTTTTTGTATAACCCGTGATGTTAACACCGTCTGTATTTGCACATACTTTGCTTCCACACCTAAATGTTGGGTAATTTTCGCCAATGTCGGGTTAAAAATGAGACAGACCAAGCAATCTCCTTTTTCGATTTTATTAAAGACCTTTAGAGGTTTGAGCAATCTCACAGCTTTCTTCATGTAGCTATTCCCATTCCTCTTTCCTTTTTTTAAAACTCAAAATGCGCGCACAATGTTGATTTTGATTAAGGTGCCCTTAAATTCCAAAGCTCAATAGGGTGTAAGGGACAAGATTAATGAAAAAAGAGACATCGTTGCCTATCATTCGATACACTTTCTGTTCGGCTGAAAAAATTAATCTCTGAGCCTCGTGGTATATCTAATGTTAGTTTTAAAGCGAATGTATGAGTCAGCATGGCGAAAAAAAGGTGGGTGGTTCATGAACTCAGCACCTACGAGGGTGGACTGAAAAGTTTCCGACCAAAACATGAAGATAGCAGCACTCGTCAATAAAGCTAGCAAAGATGTGCATCTTTTGACAGTTACTCACAAAAATGGCAGCCATTTTTTACGGGTAGTTTTTATTTGACAGTCGTTTGGGTGAGTCGATGTTCTTTGCTTTTTTTTGGGGCCGATTCCCGCTTTGCAGTCCTAAGTTTTAACTGTATTTTTGTTTCGAGCGTATAATGGTGTATCCAAGTTTCATCAACAGTAATTAATCGGCGCCAAAACTCGGATTTATTGCGCCTAAACTGCACCCAACGCGCGTACAGCTTTCTCATGCCCAAATCGTGATTTAATGTGTGACAAACACGTTCTTTGGACATTTTCCTAGCCTCTGCTATGTCTCTCACTTTGATTGGGTCGTCTAGCACCATTTGGTGAACTTTAGCGATGTTATCGTCAGTTGTTGCACATCCTGAACGTTCATTGTCTCTCAAGCTCTCATGGCCACGTTTAAATTCAGCTGCACAGAATTTCGCTGTGGTAAGTGATGTTGCAGAGTCCCCATTGTTACACGCAACGCCTACCCTCCCCTAATACTCACCCTTTTTGGTCTGTAAGACCGAAAGAGAGATAAGGGTGTGTGTGTATGAAGGTCGTCCGGTTTTGGAGATTCTACCGAAGAATCTGTGCGTATCCATCGTCCTAGACGGACATAAAACATAAAAGCCAATCGCGTTTCAAAAGTCGCGGCGAGTAACTCTTTGACGGTGATTAAGAAAAAGAACATCGGTGGTTTGCGCTGACCGTACGACTTCGTCGAGTTCCTTACACTGATAAATTTTATCTCCCCGCTATATATTCATTTTAAAACCAGAGTGTTCGCAAAGGTGCCACAAGAGTTCGAATCTTCTGGATACGTGTTATAAATCAAATTCAGTGTCGGTGTTGTGTTTCTCAGATTCCAAACATAAAAAAGATTGTGTTAGAAAACTGAATTTTGTGAATTGTATCCGAAAAAGACACGTGTGTTTTATTTAACAGTGTGTGTGAGTTTTCATTTTCTCTGTGTGTGTGTGTGTAGAGTGATCTATACAAAGAATTTTTTAACACCATACGCAGAGTCCAACTCATCTTTGATTTGCGCAGGCGTACTGCCTTTGAAAAACAAAAATTTGATGACAGCTCGATACTAAATGTTGTCCTTTTCCACAAAAACACTCACATCGACTCACTCAAACGACTGTCAAATAGAAACTACGCATCCAAACTGGCTGAAATTTTGGTGAGTAGCTGTCAAAAGATACACAACCCCATTCACTAGCTTATATTGACGAGTGCTGCTATCTTCACGTTGAGGTCGGAAGCTTTTCAGGCCAACCATATATATACTACTGTCTATCCATCTTTGTTTAATTCCCCATGCTCCAGTTTGTAATGTCTTGCCAAAATAAGCTCCTCCTTTCTCAGATCATGGAAATAAAAGCTGAAACCATCGGGACCGTCAAGGTTAAACTTTTTTTCATCCGAAAAGACAACGCGTTTCCATTCAGTGGTCCAAGCGACACGTTCTGTTGCAAAATTCATTCGATGGTCCTTGTGTGTTTGCCTCAAAACAGGTTTCTTTTTCAATTTTTTTCTCTTGATAGTATCACTTTTTCCTTATTATATCCTTCGGACCGTTGCTATGCTGGCTGATACTCCGCTCTTGGTCCTTACTTTAGTCGCTGGTAGAGCAGAATTTGTGGCAAGCCGTAGAATCAACCGCTTTTCTCGTGATATTGTTGCTTCAGATGTGCGTCCTTTTTGGTTTTTCTCATATTTTTGCAGATCCGTAAGATAACTGTTTACAACAGTCTTACTTCTGTTAAGCCTCCTTGCTATTTCTCGGCCTGAGAGTCTTTGAAATCATCGATTTGTCCTCTTTCTGTCGCTGTCAACGTCTTTCCGGAACCCATTTGTGTTTGAAATTAAATAAAAACAGTTCTTTTCAACACTTTTTTAAATATTCTAAACAAACATTTTAAAAAGACCTTTACTCTTCGGCGGCTTACAACAGCACGGCCAGCGAAGTGACGCTCCCCGCTGTAGCTCTCGCATACACTTACATATCTATCTGTGCTCCACACTATATTACATGCTGTGTAGTATAAACGCATACATTTTCTCGGTGGTTTTCTGATCGCCACTGTGAAACGTCATTTCGAAGAATACGATAATTTAGTAGAACTTTATCCCCCAACTCATGGTTGCGGCGAATTACTTCATTTCGCTTGTACAGTTCTTGAATTCACTTTTTCCAAGCCATCTACAACCACAAAAAGTTCATCCTTTAGGATGGCATTGTTTGTGTCTACGCCTATGTTTGTCAGCATTTGTTAGTTTTCGTCAACTCGTGGTATTTGGAGACACCGAATCTGGTTTTCATTACTCCGTCTAACTATTTTATTAATTTGTGGCAACATACTAGGGTTGTTGGATTTTATAGCCCGAACTTTGTTGTTCCAATACAAATTTGCTGCTAACCTATAGTTGGCTTTTATCAACTGTTGGAGATTTTTTAGTCTAGACTTCAGTGATATTATCTCCTGGTCGTGCCTGTCAGTAAATCGTCTGTACCGTAGTTTTAGTTGAGATAGAAGTCTACTTTTTTTCTGTGGAGTGCGTTGATTGTGGCGTTTCGGTACATGTTCATGTTGTCCGTAGGTGTAGTTTTTGGTATTGTTTCGTCCATAGTGTGTTTTATGGTTTCGTCCATTTTTTTTTTGTATGTATTTGTCGATGTCGTTGGATATGTTTCTGTTGGTAGGAGGGTTAATATCTTTTAAACGAATTTCTCTTGTTAAGATTCTCGTGAAACGCGTCCATCGCATACCCCTGTAGTGCTCCGGAAAGCCCTACAATTTCCTTACCCCATAGAAACAATCTCATTCCCCCAAATACAAATCCCTACACCCAAATCAACATTGAATTCAGTGTCAACCAAATCGAACTAAACGTTCAAACTCAAACATTTAATTCAATTCAATTCAAATTCCTAAAAGATCCAACCGCCAAAATGTGCATGTGTCTAAACAAAGGCATATCTATTTTCCGCCGACACACAATTCAAGCAATCATAAGCATCCTAATGTATATCTTCAGATGCCAGATGTTTTATGACTTGTAATTGCACCAATACCTAATTCCCACGGATCTTGTGTCACCTATCCGAAGGGCACGCAAACTGTTGTCTGCATAAGCCAGACGGATAACAAAAAGCAAAAAACCCGAATTCCAATGCATATCCTAATAGGCACAATAGTTTCATGAGAACTCATACAACCGAACAATTATCCTAATGAGCACATTGAACACCACACCCGAAATCGAGTTTTTCTATCTAAAACGCTCGTTTCAAGATACGAAATCTCGATTTGTTTTCATTCTTATCGAGTACTTCAGAGCGAACAGACGTTCGCTCATAGCATAGTTGAAACTCGTGTTTGTGAAACACGTGTTTGTGAAAGTCTGTAACGCACGTGTAAAAATACTTTTAGTAATACATTTAGTAATAAAACAGTGAAAACAGTGAAAACTAACAGTAACGCATGCTGGGCGACGGCCCCAGTGATGACCAACAAATCACGATAGAGCGTAAAAGAAGAGCCACCGACGATTTACAGAGCGCAACAAAGAAACCAACAACCATGGATACACAAGCTATGGACTACCAAAAAAAGTATCTGGAAGCAGTGGAATACATCAATACACTTCGACTCCAGATGAAACAACTCCACGAGGAAATTCGCTCCCTAAAAACAATCAATAAAATCAGAGATGACGTCTGCATGGAAGAAACGCCTGCTCAACACCCCGGACTAGCCCCATCATCTCCAAACCAACAATTGTTGTCCCCCGAAACACCATCGCCCCAACAAAAGAAGACAACCGGGAATCAAATGCCTAACACGCACGCCAAAAATACAAGACCACCACCCATCTATATTAAAAATATAACAAGCATCAAAGAACTAATTAGAATGCTTGAAAGTACCTTAGGCCACCGCAATTTCACCACAAATACAAGAGGAGCTTCGACTTCCATCACAACAACAACTTTAACGGATCACAACAAGGCAGTAGAAAAACTTGCGCACCATAAGCTTGAATTTTTCACTTTTCAACATGGACAGTTGAAACCAGAAACTTTCATCTTAAGGCATATCGATCCAGCATGGACTAATGAGGAACTTGCAGCAGAAATAGTCAGGATCTGTCCGGAACTGAAAATAAACAGGTTGGACTACTTCCAAACACCATACATGCGGACTAACAAGAATCTGCATTTACGTATCATACAAATTCCTCCAACTGATGTCACCAGGCTCAAACAAATAAAATATCTGTTCACGCATAAAATTGCGATTGAGGAACCACATAAACAACACGTCCTTCATTGCAAAAGATGCCAAGGTTCAGGACACTTGGCGGCCACATGTCATCTAAGCGTACGATGCGTAAAGTGTGCAGAGCAACATCAACCTGGAAAATGTAAGGTCAGCCCGCCTGGGATGAAACCAGGAACGATCCAAACAACAAACCCCGATGGATCCATTACAACGAAGAAAATCACAGTGACATGCTGTAACTGTGGAGGACCCCACCCTGCCAACTTCTCGCAATGTCCTCATAACCTGAGGATTCTAGAAAGGCGAACAACACCCATGGCAACGAGCAAACCTTCACCAACCAAAACAACATCACATCAATCAATAAATCCTACAAGTCCAGGAATGTCATACGCTAAGGTTGTCAAGGATTCCCTTAACATGACAAGAAATCACCAATCCAACAGTAACGACCTGAATCTGGACATCACAGGATACATAAGTAGCTTACAGAAGATGCTGCCCACGTTGAAGCACAGTTCAGAAATAGAAAAAAAAAGGTCAGATTTTATCTCTTATAACTTCACATATCCTCTCCCTTAATGGCTAATTTAACCATAATTTCCCGCAACGCAGAGTCCATATATTCCAATATTCGCAGACAACACCTCCGATTGTTCGTTGAAAAGTTTTCTCCAGATATCCTCCTCCTCTCAGAAACTTGGCTTAAAGCAAACTCCCGAGTATCTATCCCGAATTATACACTTGTTTCTAATCCACGAACAACTGGACCTCCTGGAGGTACTGGAATTCTAATACACAAGAAATTTCAATTTTCCGAAATTAGGTTCACCAATATAAATAATATTGAGTACACGGCAATAAAAATCTTTTGCAAAAGCAACAAAGTGCTTGTATTGTCGTCTATTGTCGTCTATATCGTATTGAAGCACGGCTCAGAAATAGAAAAAGAGAAAAAGGTCAAATTTTATCTCTTATAACTTCACATATCCGTTCCCTTAATGGCTAATTTATCCATAATGTCCCTCAATGCAGATTCCATATATTCCAATATTCGCAGACCACACCTCCGATTGTTCGTTGACAAGTTTTCTCCAGATATTCACCTCCTCTCGGAAACGTGGCTTACACCAAACTCCCGAGTATCTATCCCTAATTATACACTTGTTTCTAATCAACAAACCAGTGGACCTCGTGGAGGTACTGGAATTCTAATACACAAGAAATTCCAATTTTCCGAAATTAGGTTCATCATCATCATCATCATCATTGGCACTACAACCGAGATGCGGTCTTTGCCTTATTTAACAAATATGAATCTTGTTAAATTTTCTATAATAATTTGTTTTTCTGGGCAAGGTTATTAAGTTCACCAATATAAATAATATTGAGTACACGGCAATTAAAATCTTTTGCAAAAGCAACAAAGTGCTTGTACTGTCGTCCGTATACATTCACCATTCTCGGGAACCAAACTTCCCTAGTTCCGACATCACTGAGATAATCCAACAGTCTCTACCTGCACCTTTCATAATAGCAGGAGATTGGAATGCTTGGCATACTTCATTTAACGACACTAAGTGCAATAAATACGGTTGCCAACTTCTAACACTCCTTCAACTCCATCCATGTATCTGTGCGGACTGTCCATTACAGCCAACACGTATCTCCAATACTACTAAATCAACAATAGATTTTTTCCTAAAATCCATAGACGTCTACTCACCTAACTTCCCTACAGTATCCTTCGAATTTCCTTCCGATCATGGGTCCGTCCACACCACTGTCCAAATCCCAGCCCTCGAACCATGTTACTCATTCAATCCGATCCCGAATTTCTCCAGGACAAACTGGAAAAGAGTCAATAGGGACATTGCTGCCAGTTTTACAGACTATACTTTGCCAGAGACTTCAAATCTACTCCCTGCTGAAATTGATCAAACAGCCTTAAGAATAGAGCAAATACTAAAAAATGCCCTCTTCAGCCACACACCTACATCCATCCCTCATAATCACCTAGGAAAACTTTTACCCAACATTCTTACAAAACTGTTACGCGTAAAAAACAGCTTAGACGAAAACTACATAGCAGTTACTCCCCTTTTATTAAAAATCAAATCCAACTCTTGACTACCCTGATAAATGGACAACTAAAACAATTTTCCGACCAGGCTTACACGTCTATACTTAAAAATATTAAACCCAATCGTGATTTATTCAAAAATATCAACAGACTAACGGGTCGAAAATACAAACCTCGAATCGATTATATTATCAACCCTACTAACAATCACCCAGTCCAATCAGATATTGACATAGCAAACTGTCTAGCTAATCACTTTTATCAAACCCATCAACAAAACGACTCCCTCTCAGTCTCCAATTTTCAAGATACTGTAAACGACTACCTCTCACGCACAATGATCCCATCCTTCACCCCTTTCATCGCGGAATTCAATGAAACAAACAAAGCGTCTCATCCTCTGGATAATGCGACCTTCCTAACAGCAGGCGAATTATCTGAATTTATAACATCACGCAATAACAAGAAGTCGACAGGCTTAGATGGAATTCCAAACCTTCTTTACAAAAGAGTTCTCCCGTCAAATCTAGTCCCTATTCTCGTTCTTCTCAACCACATAATCAACGGATCACATTTCCCAGATAACTGGAAAACCACGGTTATAGTCCCTATCAGTAAGTCCAGTCCTTCCAACAACCCCAGCAACTATCGTCCGATTTCGTTATTAAACACATTAAGCAAGATATTGGAATGCAAGATATATCGAAATCTCCTTTCATTTGCTAATGACAACGCTATTATCCCATATTCGCAGTTTGGCTTTCGCTCACAACACCTGTCATGCTCTGTTAAAACTAACGCACGATGTCACAACTAATCTTCAAAGCAAAAGCCCGACGGTCTGTATCTCTCTCGACATATCTAAAGCATTCGACTGTGTTTGGATCTCAGGACTGCTTTACAAGCTGCACTACATATTTGGAGTAAACACCCATACTAGCAAACTTCTTACTTCCTACCTCTCTGGTAGAAAGTTCATGGTCAAAATAAATTCTTCTATCTCCCAATCGTATAATATAACCGCAGGGGTTCCGCAGGGTGCAATTCTTGGACCACTATTATACCTCCTTTATACTTGAGACATACCGCAGCCTCAATTACCCAATACCGTAATGTTGAATTACGCCGATGACACCATAGTCTACTCCAGCAGCAAGTTTGTAAAAGAGGCAAGAAACCGCATTAATAACTTCCTCCCAAATCTATCAACATACTTCAATAAATGGAAAATTCGCCTAAATCCTGATAAAACCCAACTTATAGTGTTTAAGGGTAAAAATGAGCACTGCACAAACAACACAAGGCGCACCCACAACAAAATTAGACTCAAACTAAATAACACCCAGATAAAACATTCTAAAACTTTAAAATATCTGGGAATAACCATTTCCAATGACCTTTCATTCTCCACCCACATTAAAAATACTTTACGTAAAGCCACAATACAACTGAATCTCTGTAGAAGAGTGATGTGGAAACCCAACGGTCTCTCTCACAAAGTCAAACTGCTCATCTATAAACAAATAATCAGACCTACACTGACATATGCGTGTCCGTGTGGTATCATATAACACCAGCCCAAATGGAGAAGCTACGCACTTTCGAAAGGAAATGCTTCAGGCTGGTCACTGGCCTCAACCGACAACCCAACTCTTACAAGTATTGCAATAACAGCTTACTATACAATGCCAGTAATATTGACCGTCTCGACAGACGCTTCCTAGAGCTGTCTATCAAATTTATTGAAAACCTCTCAAATAATCTCAACCCCATAATAACTTCACTACTACCAACTCCTCTAGATAACAGGGCTCACTATCTGAATTGTCGCCATACTAGAAGTCTCTTCACCTCTGGAAGATTGGTTAATGACTCCAACGAGGTAGTGTACCATAACACCAAGCTGGCACCCAATCAGTTCAAATACTGTAACATACAACCATTCTCCAGCATTCTGCGTTTTAACGAACAACTGGAAAGTGTTACCGCACCTGAGGCCACTAACTGACCATATCCCACCCCAACCTACTTCCTTAACCATCAATCCCTATATTCCCCAATTCACATTACATTTTTAACTTATTATAAAATAAATTAGGTTAAGCTAGAATAAGTTAGAGTTAAGTTAAGTATTAGATTAGATTAAATTAAAAAAATAAAAATCCTGGTTTTCTGACCTTTTCCAGGAAAACTGTTAATATTAAAACCTATAATACTCGAATAGTTATTCACACATTCAGTTATGTTTGAAAAATGTGTAATGTATGCCTGTAAACAGTTGTATCACTAGAATTATAAGTTAGCTGTAGTACTTAATGTAAACATTGATTATTGGTCAAATAAATGCAGTATGTTAAAAAAAACAAAATCGATTTGTTTTTATTTAAAAGGAAGATGCATTGCGATCTCCGAGATTAACGTACATGGTCCCCGGTGAAGTGCTGCAGGAGACGAACAGGGCAAAGTGACATCATAGAGCTTAGGTCTCGGAGGTGGTGTCCCTACCAGAATTGTCTTTTCTTTTTTCATACAAATAAAATAAAATCGAATTTTCTAAATAAAAAGTATTATATCATTTGGAATTGTGCGTTCTTTACAAAACGTTGGCTGCTCCAACGCAGGCGACGTAAGTAGAGTGGTAAGTAGAGTTGTGGCCGGCCCACAAAACGATCATCATCAGAAGGCGCCGGGTACCACGGCGCAGGTGAGCTATTCCTGGAACAACGTCCCATGAACGATCGGTCGCTACTCGTTTCAGGAAGCACGGTGGCGACCGCAACGGCTCCTCACAGGACCGGTCAATAGAGATCCCACATCCTATTCAGGACCACGAGACACGCAACCTGGGAGCGAGGCCAATAACTAATACAACACCCCCATAATTATAGGGTTGCGCTATCACACACTCACCGAGTACCACAACTTCGCTTGGCGTTTTCATCACGATTTATAATGCACAATAGTCGCTATCATACTCAGTTGTGCGTAGGCCGTTTCTAATTTGTCTGTTAGTATGTGTATGTTTAAGTCGTGTGTCAATAAGCCTAATATCTAGGAACGATCCCCCTCTGGGGAAGAAGGATATTCTCTAGCTAGCAGGTCAACTTTATATTCAATGTAATGCTGATCTAGCCAACCAGCTAGTTGATTTGTTCTCGTGTTGGGCATGCTATATACCCAATTTGGGTGTTTAGGATTCAATTCGCCACCTACGATGTAATAGTTCCCCTCTGAGTGAAGTTATAAACATCAGAAAAGAGTCTCTATCTGCACTATAAATAGATTTTGTTGATGTGCTTCTGGTGCGTAGGCAGATATCACACACATCCCCCTACCTTGTCGGAGAGCTATGCGGAAGATGCACGCTTCAAGCACCCGAAATCTGCGTATCTCACCACTATATATTACCTTATGTTGAAGTTGTTTTTTAATAAAGACTGCCACCCCTCCTCCTTGTGTGGAGTTGGGTCGGTCTCTCCGTATAATATCGTAGTTTGTGTGACATAGTTTATGCCTCTGATTCAGCTTAGTTTCGCTAGCCAGAAGCACGTCAGGACTTTCGTCTTGCAACAGTTGCGGCTCTTCTCTCGATTCTGATGAGTGAATTTACATTCACGACTAGAGCCTTAATCGTGCTTTCTGTACGGGGATTTATATTGACGGCTGGCTAGACAACTGCGAATAGACCCAGTCTAGTCCAGTGTCCGGTAAAGGATATTTGTTTTTGCATTTGTGCCATCTGCGCCTGGATAGCGAGCAGGGTTGTGAGTACATCTGCTAGCGTTACTATTTCTGGAGGCACAGTATGTTGCGACGTTACCCCTATAATAGGTTGTGGCGTGTTTCTCCTACCAGCTGTTACTTGAGCATACGAGAACTGAGGTATTACGGTTAGTGCTGGTCGGACTTGAACTCTCGGGCGTTCTATTTTTCGTTGCTGTGAAAACCTTTTTTTCCTGTAGTTCGCGGAATTTAGGACAGCCTCGATAATTACCGGGGTGACCCTCGCTCTTACAGACTGCACACTTTAGAAGAGATCTGTCGTCTACCCTTTCTTTACCTAACGTGCATTGTTCTGAGAACTGGGGTGTTACGGTTAATGCTGGTCGAGCTTGAACTATCGGTCGTTCTATTTTTCGTTGCTGTGAAAACTTGTTTTCCTTTATTTAGCGGCCTCGATAAATAGCGGTCTACCCTTTCTTTACCTAACGTGCATTGTTTTGTGCTGTGGTCCTGTCCGGATCTTACGCATCGACACTGCATTTCGCAGTTTGCTGCTGACTGCCCGGACCTTTGGCAGCGGAGACACTGGATTATATCTCTGCTTGTTTTTAATTTGTTCCATGTGACAATTTGATGGTACACGATAATGATATTCCCAAGTCCACCAATTTTGCTACCGGTGCCCAGCCGCACCAGGTATAATGGTAGTTTACGATTCTCCCACCTATCCCTAGCTGTATTGAAGGGTTTTACCGCGATAGACTCAAGATCATTACAGATAAGCTCTCGTAGCGTTTGTAGTAGAACTTCTGGTTGTATTTCAAGGTCGACGCCCTTTAGTAGTATCGTTATATTCTTTATTGCACCCCGTAAAATTCCGCGGTGGCCCTTTTTAGCACATTTTTCATTTTTTCTAAGTCCAACCGAATTTGTCTGTATGGCAATCCAGTTTCCTGTCAGCCTTTTAACTGAAAAATCCTCCCCAATAGAAAGCTTACATAGACTTACCAGTTCGTTACAATCCATATCTGCAATGTTGATGGGTGGCATCTTCGCTTTCCTTTTTGCTACCTGTTGCTCTTGTTGTGGTTGTTGTTGTGTAGTCTGTTGCGGTGGACATCTTTCTTGTTGGCTAGGCTTTTGTTGTTAAATATCTGGGAACGATACTGACGGTTAGTAACGAAATGTCGAAGGAAATTAACAAAAGACTGCATTCCCGCAACGCTAGCAACTGCTATCACGTAACATAAAGCTCCGTGTTTATAGGGCCATAATCATGCCGATTGTTCTATACGAATGCGAAACATGGGCTCTCACAAAACGGAAAGAAAATAAATTCCGCGTATTCGAGAATAAAGTTTTAATGGGTATCTTTGTATCTTTGGAGGTAAATATGGCGGGATGGCAGGACAATGGAGGAAACTCCACAACCACGAATTGGTAGAGCTATACCGCAAACCTACAATAGTGAGAGTAACCAGGTCGCGAAGATTAAGATGTGCCGGACATGTGGCGCGAATGGGCAACGATAGAACCGTGCGTAGAATTCTTTCCGGTAGACCAACGGGAAAGAGACTGGCAGGACGGCCGCGACGGAGATGGGACGACAATGTTAGGTTTGACCTTGAGGAGATCGGATCGGCGGGTCAAGCGTGGAAAGAGTCTGCACAGGACAGAGAACGATCGTGGCATCGAGTTGGTAGGGTCGTGAACTTCCGGGTTCCTACAGGCCAATAAATAGTAGTAAATAGCCTTTTGTAGTGCACGTTGTTGCTGTTTTTTCTGCTGATGTTGTGTCACCATTAGCTGTTCCTTTTCAGCTCATTCCATCTCTTTGTGACGCTTCTCAGCTAATTATGCTTTTGCTCGGGGTAGCCTTGCTTCAAGGTCGCTGATTTCCTGCTCGTCGTCCTCAGTCTCAGTAGTCGCTAAACATGCAAACATGTTATTGGTCAAATTGCCTTCATTTCATGAAACCGGGGGAATGTATTCTCCTCTTCTATTTTTGGCTCCTTTTCGAGCAAGTTTGTTATTGCCTCGTTTGGCTTGTTGATTTTTGTGGTCGCTCGTATCAGTGGCTCCTCGATAGTATAGTGATTAGTATAGCCGCCTGTCACGCAGGAGTCCGGCCTTCGTTTCCCCGTCTGGGAGCCTCCGGCGCAAGACTAATGACCTTGCCCGGAAAAAACAAATCATTATGGAAAATTTAACAAGTCTCAGGACTTGCTAAATAAGGCCAAGACCGGTTCCCGGTTGTAGTGGCGATGATGATGACGTATCAGTGGAGAGCTCGCAAGGCGTTTTATTAACGCGGACTTTGGTCTTAATTTTTTAATTATTTGCTTTTTCTCTGCCATTTTGCATTAATTTTTTTTTGCTAAACACGTGTTCACATGCACTCAGGTGGTTAGTATTGAATGTGTTCTTTCTTTTGACTGTCATACAACACGTGGCTGCGTCTCTTTTATTTGATTATATTTATATACATTAACATTGTTTTGACTGTTTTTTTCACTGGAATTTATTTATTTATAAATAGTTTTTATATTTCAACCACTCGCGACTCTTAAAAGCAACTTTTTTATTTAACTCGATCGCCGAATTTAAAGCACGTCCGCACTCGGTCACTGTGTATCGTTGATTGACACCTACATCTTCTATTGCTTTCATGTTGATTTCACTGGGATCCCTGGTTCAGTTATGTACGTCCGGTGCCATGATATCTGATTGGTTGTTACGCATATTAAGCAAGTTTTCGAAATCTTGGTTCAAGTTTGCCAGGATGTTGTTTGTTTCTACAAACAAACAGTCCTTTGTGTCTTAATTCTCCCTAATCAAATTTATGCCGGTGTACATTCCTCGGATGTTCTTAGTTCTATCGTTTTCTAGAATCTTTTCGATTCGATCGTTCTCCCATTATCGTCTTTTTTATTTCGTTTAAAAGGTCTCGTTATCCCTTTCCAAACACTCGCGTAACTTTTTGCGTTACCAGGTGTACCGGTGTGAAGTGAGCGTCAAGATACAAATGTATCGATAGGGAACGTTTGTTGTGAACGAGCCCTTATTTTTTGTTATTTGATTGCTATGACATCTGTCAAACATATTTAGTATGCATCAAGTCATTGTACAAACAACATCTTTTTTTTTTTAAACCTGTTAAAAATTTCAAATTTTGTACCAGAAAATGATGATTTGCGGAAAGCATTAATTTGTTATTTTCATTTGAGGAAAAGTGCTCCTGAGTCGCATCGAATGCTTGTCGAGGCTTATGGTGGTCATGCTCTGTCGGAAGCAACATGCAAAAGATGGTTTAAGCGGTTCAGAGATAATGATTTTGATGTGCGATATGAAGAACGTGGAAGGCCACCAGAAAAGTTTGAAGACGCCGAATTGCAAGCAATATTGGATCAAGATGACAGTTTAAGTCAAAAACAAATGGCACACATGTTAAATGTTGCACAACAAACAATTTCTGATCGTTTAAAATCTATGGGAAAGATCCAAAAGTGTGGAAACTGGGTGCCACATGAATTGAATGGCAGGCAGATATAAAAGAGAAACACCACATGTGAAACGTTGCTTGTACGACACGAAAGGAAGTCAGTATTGTATCGAATTGTGACTGGTGATGAAAAATGGATTTATTTTAAAGATCCTAAATGCAAAAAATCATGGGTACATCCGAGAGACGCGTCAACTGCAAAGCCTGATCGGTTCGGAAAAAAGACAATGCTTAGTGTTTGCTGGGACCAGAAGGGGGTGGTGTATCATGAACTTCTAAAACCTGGCGAAACTGTTGATGCGCAACGCTACCGACAACAAATAATCAATTTGAACCATGTATTGATCGAAAAACGACCAGAATGGGCCACAAGACACGGAAAGGTAATTTTGTTGCATGATAATGCTCCGAGTCATACAGCAAAACCCGCCAAAGAAACAATAAAAGCTCTCGGCTGGGAAGTGTTACCCCGCCCGCCTTATTCACCAAACTTGGCTCCTTCCGACTACCATTTGCTATCAACGTTGAGACACGCATTGGCTGAGCAGCATTTCAATTCCTAGGAAGAAGTCGGAAATTGGGTCTCCGAATGGTTTGCCTCAAAAGACGACCGGTTTTATTGGCGTGGTATCCACAAATTCCCAGAAAGGCGGTCGAAATGTCTAGAAAGCAATGGCCAATACTTCGAATAAAATATTTTTTACTTTCCCATTGAAAATTAGTGTTTTATTTTAAGGGGGTATTCTGGTCTAGATGCACGAATTTAACGCAATTTTTGAAGTGCTGTAAAAAAAAGCATCACTATTTTTAGTATTCATTTTTTTATAGGATGTTTGTTAATATTTCAAGAATACAGTTAAAAAAATGTAAAAGTAAAAAATGCAAAATTCAAAAAGTTAGTAGCTGATGAAGTGGGGGATCTCAGAAAGTTGGCACGCGACCATACCCCCGATTCAACCCTCCTAGCAATCTGAATAAAAAAGATTATTAATTTACAGAAATGCCTTTATCGTTGGAACTAAAACAAGATGAAAAAAAAGAATTTTTTTTTAACAAAATGGCGACTGTTTAAAAAAAAATTTGTATTTATACCACTTTTTTTTAGTTTTTCGATTTTTTTAAAAATAGTTAACATTGAAATTTGAGAATGAGGATAGTTTATGCAATAGAAAAGGCTATAAAGAAGACATATACTAAATTTGAAGTAAATCGGTTCAGTAGAACTTGAAAAATCGTGGGTATTGTTTTAAAAAAGACAGTTTCGAGAAAAACGAGTTTAAAGTTTCACGTCAAGTTTCTCGTGGTCTAAATCATGAAATGATATTTCAGGCTTACGTTTATTCAATCTGCCATTCCTGCTGCATACATTGGACCTTCCTCGACTTCGAAATAAGCATCTTTCGCGCTTCTCTCTTGCAACCGAGCAGTTCTGGCCTCCTTTGATGTGTTAGACGCTCGTATCTAATGTCTTTTGTTCGATTCGTTCCGGCCGATCCGGTTTGGACGGCGCGTCAGCAAAACAGCCATACCTCCGAAAATAATTTAAATTTTCTAAAATCCTCTTAAAGACTAATTCTTAGAGGGTTAAGCTTTGAAAATATGAAAAAAAAAAATGATTTTTTCAAATTTCTAGACCAGAAAACCCCCTTAAAAAAAAATACTCTTCATACCGGTACACCTGGTAGGTTCATCATGTCGTTTTTTTGTTTTGTTTTATATCCACATTTATTCAGCAATTCAATTACATATTTCACTTAAGACTAAATGTTAACATCTATTTTACAAGTAACATTCTTACATTAACTTACTGGCTCTTCGCAAGCACTCTAAATTACACATTATCATATTTCATATGCCCTTCGGCGTAAAATTCATCATGTCGTTCTAAGTGAATCATTCTCCAACGTTTACGTTGCTCAATCTTTGCTCGGCATTCCTCATCAAACCAGGGCTTGGACTTAATTGGTTGCTTAAATCGTAATAGCAGTCTCTGATTGAGGCCCATTAAATCTCCAAATTATTGTTCTCCTCTTCCTCACAACTCCATTTTCTCCAGCATGCGAAACCTATTCGCCAATTCGCCTTGATATTTAACTATTTTGCGGAGGGCTTTTAATTTATCAAATTAAAACGTCTGACTCTTAATTTTGCCTATGACTAGAAGATGGTCGGAGTCGTAATCTGCTCCTCTATACAATCCATAATTCATGTTGATCTATATATATTGTATATAATATGCTGAATATAGATTATATACAACACGTAGATGTTAACGTTCTAGTTTACGTACGACCCATTGCATTCCATCCCATACATCTAAAGTTTACATACGTGCCTGGTAGACTGGCCTACATTTCAAATTTTCGGGCTCTTTGACTCTTTCAAACTCTATTAGACCTTGATCGTTAAATATTTCCGCTTATCGTTTCAGTCTATCCTTTCTATTTATATTTTTCTTCATATGGCATACCAACTATTTGTTTAAAACGTTTCCGATGACTACCTATTGCAGCTCCTTCCATACACCTAAGGCTTTAATACGTACACACACTGTACATTCGTAATTACCCGCTTGTTTGACACTCGCCATTCTTTCAAACTATCAGGCTTGCTGTGTAAGCATTTTTCTTTACCTTTTCATTCTATCCGTGTATAATACTTGATATTTATCGGCATACCCCTTCTTTGTTTTAAAACTTTCAGAGTTACGCGATCATAAGAAGTGTCACTTGAAAAACACTATATAGGAACACTGACCTAGTCGAAAAGACAAACGACTGCAGCTTGGCCTCCGTTCACGACTGTCTATTTTTAGCACCACCAAACTAAGATATGCAAATTACTCGAAAATTACTTCAATTTTCAATTCACTGTATTGGCAACAAAGAAAAGGAAGGTCTTCATTTCAATCGCATTTCCTGTAACAGTCGTTCTAAGTACTCCCATTGCTCGCTTGTGGTTTCTATTCCCTATTTCCTTCTTTATGTTTCCTGACAGCCCCCTGACAACAATAGATTGTGCACTTTTATTTCTCTGCCTTCTTCCCTTATTTCATTTCCCGTTCGAGTATAAAGAAAGGATATGGCAAAATAGGACGACAGAAAAAATGAATGTTGTAGGATATCAACTATCAGTTATCACGGCGAAGCTTGTCGGATTCCAGCCTTCCCTAACCTCGCGATATAACAAACTTTCACTTGAGAAAATGTTTTTCTTATAAACTGACACTTTAATCTCCATAAATAAAGGATGTGCTGTCTTGTACGTCCAATAACAGCGATAGTGTGTTAGAAACTTCTTCGGGGTAATGATTAAGCTATCAGGAGATAAGCGAAAAGTGCGCACTTAGAAAATAAACTGAATAAAACTAAAGAAAAAAATAAATACGCGTAAGATAAAAACGCTAGATGAACAATCTTAGCACGTTGGACCTACAAGACAAGAAATAACAGGAAAAGAAGTGTGGCCAAGCGACAAGCCATAATTATTAAACATCGTGCCTGAAACAGCATGAAATGACACTTCCTTCCTGAGATTACATCCTGCTGTTATCTACTTGAATGTAATTTCCCTACACCATATCCCCTCCTTCAGTTCGTGGATTGTTTATCCTGATGTCTCTCGCTGTTCGTGTAGTTTTCTTTTGCCTTTCAACGCCCTAACGGTGTCAGTTTACAAGAGACTACAGTATACAAATATTCATTTCACTTATCTAAGGACATTTAGAAAAGAGAACTGCAAGAATAAGGATCAAACCATGTTTTAGTCCCATTTATATACCATCACATATTAACATGTCTCCCCCTTTCTAGCCCTTATCCTTTGAGAAATCAAGACATCATGGAGATATCAAAAACAGAAATATTGCACGCATAGAAACGTCCATCCGGGATGCAACAACACGCCTAATGTCCTTAAAAATACTTTGACTTATCTCTCACACTTCACAAATGTCATCCTTTGCAGAAAGCTAAAGTGAGAAAGGAGCGCTGCGTTGGAAATATTATTTATTTTAGTTGACGACATTTCTTTTCCATCTGTGATTTTGGCTTTTTTCGCATTTGCCTAGAAGCACAACGCTTACTGAAAGGATATGCTTGGCAATAGTGGCATCTGCTCAAAGCAGACTTTTGTGATTAAACTAAACAAAGTCCATGAAAGCCATGGGAAATATGTGGAGCTTGATTATACCCCTTATGCTAAGGACATCGTTGAGGACTTTTTTCTTTCCTTGGTCCTTGGAAATATTCTCGTGATGGCAATGCAAAATTTGGCGGGCTTGATATTTTTGAAAACCCATATCTAGTCACTTGTGCTTGCCTATGCATTGTGTGAGCAATTCCTGTTTATGATGGCGTTTTGTGTCTGTGTCTGTGTCTGTTCTTCAACATGTCTCCATGTCAGACATTATCCTCCTTGTCAGAGTCAACAACATTGTCGTTCCTGTAGACGTAGCCGTTACCATTACACTAAGCCAAGTTAGAAAGATATTGTCAAGTAGTATGACTGACAAACTATTTGAAGAGTAGGCAATTTGTGTTTACTGCCTGGATAAATTGGCTACAAGTACTGGAAAACGGGTGGGAGGTGGTTTTAAGTATTCAAATGAATGTGCCCGTACATTCTGGTACTGTACAAAAGCACTCTTGGGAAATTGACGAAAAATTCACCCAGTATTTTCAAAACGACATTTGACAATATGGAAAAAGTGAATTCCAAGTAATTTACATACTTCGCCTGTTGAGGAGGAAATATAAATAAATTAAAATTACGTTTGGTAAGTCAGGGAATTGTTAACTTGAAACTTTTCAGCACAATGTGGACAATTGCAAATTATACGGAAACTCTGTCCACCAATACCGATTATCCTGCCTTGGTATTCTCTTTCTTGCCGTGACATCAAGTGGGATTTCCTTTAAGGAAATAGTGTTTTTCGATGTAATTTACATGTGCTATGTGCTTGTTGTTGGCATATGAGTACCCGGATGTCCGTTCGATTGCCCTCAGAGAATTAACTCTGTAGAATCATGTTATCAAAACAAAATTACAAAGCACAGAGGAAACGTATATTCACCTACGGAGACAGAAAACCATAGGAAACTCAGCATTGTCGTTTTACGTAAAATAGGGAAGATAATATAAATTGAGTTGGAGAACAAGTGTCGGGCCCTTTTCCCAGTAGACGGTTATGGTGTAACATGACAAGAAAGTCATGTTTAATGTTGGTAATTATGTAATGTGACTTCAATAGTTGACACCCAAGCAACAAACGAGGAAATTCGGTTTTCTTTCTTTCTTATATCTCGAAATCCACTAGAGAGATTTTAGTATAGCTTTAATGGCGGAAGAAGAAGAAGAAGAGGGCGAGAATAAGGAAAGGAAGTATCCATGTGGATTGGTCCCGAATATCAGGATATTATAATGATGAGCAAACAGGTTCCACATTCGCGTGGATCGGTTAAAAAACGCTCAGAAGCTAATTTTCAGCGTGGACTAGAAATAGGCATAGAAAGACTAGTTGACGAGTATCGCGAGAAAATATTTCTAGACGAAGAATGCAATAACCAATTTTAGTTGGTTCAGGTGATCAAAATAATACCTTTAAGGAGGAGATATGATAGGCCAGTGTTCAAATGATGCTATGGAAAAGCTTGCACCCACGCCTTCAATCCCTTTCACGGATCATTTTTATATCTCATCAAGTACATACAGCTTCATTTTAAGTGGGCTTTACCAAATATAGGATCTGTATTCCAGTGTATGACGAATATATGACGTTTACATGGTAGAACTGTGGTGTATTTACCAGTAAAGTGTGTCAGCAAGGACAGGAATTCACTGAAATACCACTGATAGCTCTCCAAAAGAAAAGAAAAACCGCACAACGTTCTCCGAAAGAGGAAAATAAATAAAACTCGCCGGATTAAGGTTCATATAATTTTTTTATTTTCGGATAACTTCAATTCACTTCCTTCATATATATTTATTTTTTAAGGATCACATAAAGTTTTCTTTAATTCGACATTTTTTTAATTTCACTACTCCACCGACTATCTTATTATTTTTTTTGAGAATAAAGAAAAAAAAAGGAAGCAAAGAAAGACAAAGCACGGCTCGACACTTAGACGCAGGTTCGCACTCCTGGTAATATCACATCTGACTAACTACTTGACGCTCACAGAAGAAAAGGGACACCAAAAGGAAACCGCAAAAGGGGAGGAGCCACACGATTAACTCGAGGTAGTTAATCGTGATTGGACCGGGGAATAGGCATACATTATGCATGTGTGTGTATGCCTCGCATACGATCGTCCGGCGACCAAGGATGGATGCCAGCATCGCCACTGCATCTTCCACGAATGCAAACAATGAATATCTGGTCATCCTATGGGAGGCCATAAATCAACATTTGGGTTGATGGTGTGAATTTCCTTTTGTCCGCCGACGGGTGGCGGCCGTTAATAGGGAATTGTGTATTCATAACACTCTGTGGTGCCAATGTCATGTTTAGATATTGCAACGAATATAGGGTGCAGCCATTGCCAGATGTTAAAAGTAAACTCTTGCTGGCTGCATCCAATTCGTTGCTTGTTTGCAGTCCCTGATCGGTGGGGACCGATAATAGGAAACCAGCTATTGCTGGTAATTAGGGAAATGTTTGGTTTGCCTCAGCCGAAACCTTGTCGGCGGTGGCAAACCAATGGGACCAAATAGCCGCATGCTAGGAGTGCCATGGGCAAACAAGAAAACGAGTAAACAAAGAACTCTTTGTTGATGATGTTTCCATAGCATAAGGCTATGGAAACGAGATGCCCGGTGTAGAATGCATGCATGAGGATGAGATTTCAAATGCCACGGCAATGTGATAATCTTTGCGTGGACTTAATGTTTTTTTTAGGAATCGATGCCTGCCCGAGGATAAATTTCCGATGCCACGGCTAAGTGATAAGCTTTGCCGTGGACTTAATGTTTTTTTCAGAAATCAATGCCTGCCCGAGGATAAATTTTCGATGCCACGGCTAAGTGATAAGCTTTGCCGTGGACTTAATGTTTTTCAGGGGTGGTGATGGAGAAAAGGGGGTTTGGAAGGAAAACCCCCCACAGAATAGGTAAGCTGCCTAACGGATATTCATAACAGTTATCCGATTGGGTAACTGTATTAATTCCGGCGATTTGGCTGGGGGTAAATGCCGTAGCAAGGTTACGCAACCTTGCTGAAGTTCGACCGAGAGGTGAGTCGTTCGCCTGGAATAGTGGGGATCGAATGATGTATGGCTCTTCGGGCCCTGAAAAGCCCCACAGAACCACAAACACGGAATACATTTATCTATTTTCACCACACACCATCATGCTTAGAATCACTGAACGTGGACTTCCTTGGTTTGGTTAAGGTTAAATTCATTAATCCATTAAACAAAAACACTATGGCAATGAAACCATAGGGCCCACACATATAAACCTGGCTCCACTGTTGATTATATGTTCTGTTATATGAAAAGTGTCTGTACGGAACTCGGTGCAATCCATGGATAAACATAAATTTTTAAAACAATACCATTTAGATATAAGAAAATGTTTTGGGTATCGCCGTCCTTATGCTCACCCAAAAACTTTTTATAGTAGTCTCCATTGAACATCCCATGGCGTATATGATCCAAGGTATAATAACTGAAGCAAGAGACCAAACATTGTTGGTACACCTGTGGGGTTTCTTCAAGGCGCCGAAGAAGCACCCATCGCTTAACCCTCTTAAATCTTCCTCTTTCTGTTTTACTCCATGGTACTTACCTGCAATTAGCCAGCATTAAGCTTCCTGCAAAAATACCATGGCAAGATCATCATCTTGCCACAGCATTATCCACATCGCTGTAATCCTTAAAACTTTTTGTTTCCTCTGGTAGGCACCCATGTCCATTGCCAACCATTGGGAAATCTTCCGTAGTTCCCTTATCGCAATTCATTGCAATCATACTCACGAAAATTCTTCTGTGTTTGTTTTTCTCAAAGCAATTATCGATCCCCACGAGCATATCATGCAAATCGATGCCCATGTAGCTGCATCCGATTATCGCGGATCACCATTGCTTAGACATTCCTCATCATCATCATCATCATTGGCACTACAACCGGGAACCGGTCTTGGCCTTATTTAGCAAGTTCTGAGGCTTGTTAAATTTTAGACATTCCTAGTGTATTTTTATTGGCTTGTTCAAACAAGCCGCATTTTAGCACCTAAGCATTGGATTACGTTTCGGTATTCAATATACCATCCAATGTTTATGTTTACCCAGCTTCACATCTCCCAACTATTCTTTTCGATGCGCGTTCGCTTGTCCTTCCTTCCAATGGGAAGACATTCGTTCCCATAGAAAAGATATTGTGCATGGACTTTCCAATGGGATGCTGATCGGCTCCCATTGGTCATGCATGTCGGAAGGGATGTGTCTCCTGCGATGGTATGCGGTGGAAATCCATCACAATCGCCGGAGGCTTGACCAATTTTTATGGAGTCAACCCTGTCAGATGTCAATCTCCATAGCGTACGGTCGCGCCTTTGTTTCAACGTCAAAAATTCATCTTTCGTGGAGTTCGCTCGCTGATCGTTTATCCTCAGTTCGAGTGCGCGATGTAATAAGTGCTAAAAAAATCCTTGATTATCATTTCCGGTTTCTGGCGATAGAATCACGAACGGACGTTTTCTAGTGTAATGAACAGTGTCGGAGGATAATTCAATTAAACAAGTGCTTAGTCTTTCCTCCAGGTATTGAGATGTGTTTTTAACCGCAGCTAACATTTGTGACTTTGTAACGGAGGAGAAATTAGTGTCAATAAAGAGAACTGTGCTCAACACCCCAACACAAAGTGTTTTACTATTTACGAGGGTTGCCTTTTATAGTTCGGGATTAGACAACAAAAACAAATATTGATCATCGAAAATCACTTTATTGTTTTTCAAAATATTCCCCATGAAGATCTATACACTTTTGCATGCGTTTGAACCAATTGTCGAAGCACTGTTGCCACTCTAATTGAGGTATCCCCAACACATGCATTCTGAATGCAGCAACCGCTTCTTCAGGTGTCGAAAAACGTTGACCCTCAGTTTGTTTTTTTACGTACGGGAATAAAAAGAAGTCATTCGGTGCCAAGTCAGGACTATACGGCGGATGACCCATCAAATCGATGTTTTGGGTGCTTAAAAATGCAGTTGTCGCAGCCGATGTGTGGGAGCTCGCATTGTCGTGGTGAAGAGTGATCCGTCTTCGGCGGTTGGTTTTCCTGATTTCTTGGAAGACAACTGGCAAACAAATGGTTGTGTACCACTCAGAATTGACTGTTCTGCGTTGTTCTAGTGGTACGGTTGCGACATGTCCAGTTTTTCCGAAAAAAACAGGCGACCATTCGCTTGGAAGTGCTTCGTGCGCGAACAACTTTTGTTGGATTTGGCTCATCTTGAAACACCCAGACAGTCGACTGCTGTTTACTTTCGGGCTCATGCGCGTAAATCCACGATTCATCACCTGTCACGATGTCACAGGCGTGTTTCGAAGCACCGCGACCGTATTTTTTGAGCATTTCTTTCGACCAATTGACACGAGCCTTTTTTTGGGCGATTGACAAATTGTGTGGGATCCAACGCGAACAAATTTTTTTGACAGTCAAATGTTTATGCAATATTGAATGTATGCTGGTCCCACTAACGCCTAAGGTTGTCTCAATCTCACGATAGGTCACATGACGATCTTCCAATATCAGTTCGCGCACAGCATAAATGGATTTCGGAACAACAACTGATTTTGGACGACCTTCACGAAATTCATCTTGGAGTGAACTACGACCCCGATTGAATTCACCATACCATCGATAAACACTGGTCCTTGATGGAGCTTCATCGCCAAAAATTGAATTAAGTTCATCCATGCACTGTTGCTGAGTTAATCCACGCCGAAAGTTGTAAAAAATAATCGCACGAAAATGTTGACGATTTAATTCCATTTTTGGGCCGAGATGAATCTTTTAAGTTACTGTAAACAACACAAATAGCGCTCGTATGTCAAAACGTTCTGAGTGCGTATAACCTCAAAAATGTCCAACTTTACGACAGAGCTGTCAATTGTCGGATTGCAAGACTAGGGTTGCCAAATCCCGAAACATAAGAGGCAACCCTCGTACTTCTTTCTGGACAAGAGGCTGCTGCTATCAGTAGGACGACTGTGCGCACCTCGAATGAATATTGGACGTGTCAATAGTGGAGTGTCGACAACAAGGGACTTCCAGGCGAGTCTACTGCTGCCGTCTTCACCAGTGCAGTTAGTGTTCCTGTGTTTTGTAACTGTGGGGTTTTTATTGAACCTGTATCCTTGATGGTACCAAATAAAAACTACCCATACACCCTTGTGACAACTTTGGCGCACATTTGGGACATTTTGATTGCGAGTTGTCACTAATCTGCATGCCAATGCAAGCCAGTAATGCACTGTCGTGAATAGTTCCACATTTACATCCTTTATGATGTCCTACATGTTATAGAGCATATGGTGGATAATGCTGTAGCACATGTTATCAAATACGTTATGTGACATATTGTCGAATACGTTAATGGACATCATGTGGAACATGTCTCGGGCATCATGTATACATTTCTAAGACATGTCTAGGTCACCTCTGTGGCGTCCTTGGAGCATCCTTGGGACACTTGTGGACAACCTTGGACACCCTTGGAATACGCTTGGATACCCTTGGGAAACCTTGGGACACCCTCGACATGCACGTAAACACTCTTGGGACTCCATTGGAACACTGTTGACCCGTGTTAGGCTCCTGGGACACTTTTGGGTCGACTTTGGGACACCGTTGGCACATGTGGACCATGTAGAAAATGTTGTGGGGATTGTCAAGCATTTTGTGTAAAGTGTGAACGAGCTATGGAACTGGTGGTGAAATATGTTAGGTAGTGAAACAAAGTGATGGAACTTGATTGTCATTGAATGCACACCAAAGAAAACTTGTAAAACAAAGTCGGAATTTATCAAAACGCTGTAATTTTTATATTTCTTATCGAATGGTATTAAAAGTTAATCCAAATATGTAGTGCAGCTTGTAAAGCAGGCCTGAGATCCAAACACAGTCGAATGCTTTAGATATGTCGAGAGAGATACAAGCCGTCGGGCTTTGGTTTTGAAGATTAGTTGTGACATCGTGTGTTCGTTTTAAGCATGACAGGTGGAGTGTTGTAAGCGAAAGCCAAACTGGGAATTTAGGATATTAGCGTTGTCATTAGCAAATGAAAGGAGATTTCGATATATCTTGCATTCCAGTATCTTGCTTAATGTGTTTAATAACGATATCGGATGATAGTTGCTGGGGTTGTTGGAAGGACTGGACTTATTGATAGAGACTATAACCGAGGTTTACCAGTTATCTGGGAAATGTGATGCGTTAATTATGTGGTTGAAAAGAATGGGAATAGGGACTAGATTTGACGAGAAGTCTTTTGTAAAGAATGTTTGGAATTTCATGTAAGCCTATCGACTTTTTGTTGATGCGTGATGTTATAAATTCCCGATAATTCGCCTGCTGTTAGGAATGGCGCGTTATCCAGAGGATGTGACGCTTTGTTTGTTTCGTTGAATTCCGCAATGAAAGGGGTGACGGATGGGATCATTGTGCGTGAGATGTAGTCGTTTAAGCTAACTTGAAAATTGGAGACTGAGAGGGGGTCGTTTGTTGATGGAGTTTATAAAAGTGATTAGCTAGACAGTTTGCTCTGTCAAGATTGTTAAGTAGAGACGTGTAAGCCTGGTCAGTAAATTGTTTCAGTTATCCATTTATCAGGATAGTCAAGAGTTGGATTTGATTTTGAATAAAAGGGGAGTAACTGCTATGTAGTTTCCGTGTAAGCTGTTTTTCTACGCGTAACAGTTTTGTAATGTTGTTGGGTAAAGGTTTTCCTAGGTGATTATGAGGGATGGATATAGGTGTGTGGCTGAAGAGGGCATTTTTTAGTATTTGCTCTGGCAAAGTAAAGTCTGTAAAACTGGCAGCAATGTCCCTATTGACACTTCTTCAGTTTGGTCTGGAGAAATTTAGGATCGGATTGAATGAGTAGCGTGGTTCGAGGGCAGGGATTTGGACAGTGGTGTGGACGGACCCATGATGGGATGGGAATTCGAGGATACTGTAGGGGAGTTATCTGAGTGGATGTCTACGGATTTTAGGAAAAATTGATTGTTGATTTAGCTGAATTGGATGTACGAGTCGGCTGTAATGGACAGTCCGCGTATATATATGGATGGAGTGCTAAAAGTTGGCAACTGTATTTATTGCACTTGGTGTCGTTGAATGAAGTATGCCGAGCACTCCAGTCTCCTCCTATCGCGAAAGGTGCAGGTAGAGACTGTTGCATTATGTCAGTGATGTCGGAACTAGGGAAGTATGGTTCCAGAGAGGGTGAATGTATACGGACGACAAATACCGACACTTTGTTGCTTTTGCAAAAGATTTTAATTGCCGTGTACTCAATATTATTTATATTGGTGAACTTAATAACCTTGCCCAGAAAAACAAATTATTATAGAAAATTTAACAAGATTCATATTTGTTAAATAAGGCAAAGACCGGATCTCGGTTGTAGTGCCAATGATGATGATGATGATGATGAACCTAATTTCGGAAAATTGGAATTTCTTCTGTATTAGAATTCCAGTACCTCCACGAGGTCCACTGGTTTGTTGATTAGAAACAAGTGTATAATTAGGGATAGATACTCGGGAGTTTGGTGTAAGCCACGTTTCCGAGAGGAGGAGAATATCTGGAGAAAACTTGTCAACGAACAATCGGAGGTGTGGTCTGCGAATATTGGAATATATGGAATCTGCATTGAGGGAAATTATGGATAAATTAGCCATTAAGGGAACGGATATGTGAAGTTATAAGAGATAAAATTTGACCTTTTTTCCTTTTTCTATTTCTGAGCCGTGCTTCAGGGTGGGCAGCGTCTTCTGTAAGCTACTTATGTATCCTGTTAAGTCCAGATTAAGATCGTTACAGTTGAATTACTGATTTTTTGTCATATTATGGGAATCCATGATAACCTTAGCGTGTAACATTCCCGGATTTGTAGGATATATTGATTGATTCTCCAGGTTGATGTTGGTCTGCACACTTTACACATCGCATGCGGCCGCCAAGTGTCCTGAGCCTTGGCATCTTTTGCAATGAAGGACGTTTTGTTTATGTGGTTCCTCAATCGCAATTTTATGCGTGAATAGAGATTTTATTTGCTTGGGCCGGGTGACATCAGTTGAAGGAATTTGTATAATACGTAAATGCAGAGTCTTGTTAGTCCGCATGTATGGCGTTTGGAAGTAGTCCAACCTGTTTATTTCCAGTTCTGGACAGATCCTGAATATATGTCTTATGATTACGCTGGTTTCAACTGTGCATGTTGAAAAGTGAAAAATGCAAGCTTATGTTGCGCAAGTTTTTCTACCGCCTTGTTGTGATCCGTTAAAGTGGTTGTAGTGATGGAAGTCGAAGCTCCTTTTACTTTCGAGCATCCTAATTAGCTTCTTGATTTTTGTTATATTTTTAATGTAGATGGATGGTGGTCTTATATTTTTTTCATGTATGTTAGTCATTTGATTTCCGGATGTCTTTTTTCTTTGGGGAGATGGTGTTTCGGAGGACAATAATTGTTGCTTTGGAGATGATCGGGCTAGTCCGGGGCGTTAGGCAGGCGTTTCTTCCATGTAGACGTCATCTCTGTTTTTAGTGGTTGTTTTTAGGGTGTGAATTTCCTCTTGGAGTTGTTTCCTCTGGAGTCGAAGAGTATTAATGTATTCCACGGTTTCCAGATACTTTTTTTGGTAGTCCATAGCTTGTGTCTCCATGGTTGTCGGTTTCTTTGTTGCGTTAAGTAAAATTTCGGTGGGTCTTCTTTTGCGCTCTATAATGAATTGTTGGTCATCACTGGCGCCATCGCCCAGCATTCGTTACTGTTGGCTTTCACTGTTTTCACTATTTTATTACACTCTTCTGTTAATGTTGAAATACTAAAAGGATTTTTACACATGCACTTCACACACTTTTACTGACACGTGCGTTTTACACACTTTCACAAACACGTGTTTCACCTATGCTATGAGCGAACGCCTCTTCGCTCTGAAGTACTCGATAAGAATGCCACGGTACAAAGGTAATGTAATGTAACGGTGGCCCGAATTATGACAAGCGGTCCTCCTTAACTTCTGGTGGCTTTGATCAATGTATCCACTGAAATGGTTACCAGAAAAATATATATTATTTTTATGTTCGCCAATTATGTCTTTGAAGAGGCATTATATGCTTCAAACTACGGACAGAAATCGACGAGAATCCAAATCTGAAAACCTTTTCAATAATCGATTAAATCTTCCGCGCCGATTCGACACCACAGGCACACAATTTTACTTTCCCTTTATAATTACAAATTTATTTGAATAATTAAGGGATATTACATCGAGAATCAATGTGTGAACATTTTGTAATTTAGATAACAAGGTCGGCTCTTTGAAATAGGTTAAGGGTCTCTAGCCATATTTATATTGAAGACTAGCTATTCCATTGCATGCGTTGCGTTGTAATGTAGACGGAAAAAAGTGTTTAAGTTATATTCTCACTTTATTGCAGTACTTTTAGTTACACTTTTTTTTTTGTTTTGTTTTTCTATCTGTTGTGTACACAAATAAAGCAAAACACTTATCGATGTAAAGTGGTCGTGGAGAATGTCAGTTCTCTTACGCAGGGTAATAAATAGCAGTTCTTGCATTCCCGGCCACATTCCCACGCACCCCAACAATGTATTCTGTTGAACGATGTGCACGAGCACTCACTAATGTTTTCACATATGCTATCGACCAAATTTCTTTAAATTTTGTAACCATTTCTGCAATTGCAATAATTGGTCGGCCGATTACGTTGACAAAAATCGTGAAGTGCGCGAAATACATTTTGATTTCAACTCCCATTTTTGTAATAGCCTTCAATAACCTTAACACATCCTTGAGTTATTAGTCATTACATAATCAAAATTACCAGAGACTGAGCTTATCATCATCATCATCGGCACTACAACCGGGATCCGGTCTTGGCCTTGTTGAAGAAGTCTGAGACTTGTTAAATAATCTATAATAATTTGTTTTTTCCGGGCAAGGTTATTAGCCTTGCGCCAGGAGACTGGGCTTATAAGATAATGGAATTTCTGTCAAAAATCTTTTGATGTATACATTACATTCATTGCTAACCAGTGTCCTTTTAATTGGAATAGTCTTTATAAAATATTTTTTCAGCATTTGGAAGCTGTTTTATGTAAAGAAATCGAATGCACCCGATAATGACTTTATATCATATAAAATACCCACTAATACCAAAAAGAATAATAGCTTATCCCAAATATTTTTTTCGCTGCTATATAGAAAAAGTGATTATCAAAGTGTCCTTCGATACAATACGAATAGATTTTTCAGTCACTAAAATTAAATACAATGTTCTTAAACAAAAAAATAACATTTGGTTTTATTATGCATCATAAATTCTCGACATTTTATTAGGATACCTTCGTTTACTTTTCTTTTATTTTATTTTTCAGGTGACTCAATTATTTTAAACTGCCAAGCTGATGGCACTCCAACACCAGAAATTTTATGGTATAAGGATGCCAATCCCGTTGATCCATCCTCTACTGTTGGGATTTTTAATGATGGCACCGAGCTACGGATCTCCACCATCAGACACGAAGACATCGGAGAGTACACTTGTATTGCACGCAATGGTGAGGGACAAGTCTCCCATACGGCCCGTGTTATAATAGCGGGCGGCGCTGTAATCATGGTAAAAAGAAAAAGATGACAAAACAAATTCAAAAACAAAGAATTTATTTAAAAAAAAAAAAAGAGAAAAGACAAATTACAAAACACCGTTACTATATTATTTTCAAAATTCTATTCTCTTTTCATTTCATTTTTCTTTGTAACATGAATTTTTCAGTTCATTTATAACGTAAATTTATTTTATTTTTTTCAAGATTTATTTGGTTTCTTATTTTTTATTTTTTTTTTATTATTATTATTATTATTATTATTATTATTATTTTTATTATTATTATTATTATTTTTATTATTATTATTATTATTATTACTATTATTTTTATTATTATTATTATTATTATTATTATTATTATTATTATTATTATTATTATTATTTTTATTATCATTATTATTATTATTTTTACTATTATTATTATTATTAGTACTATTATTTTTATTATTATTATTATTATTATTATTATTATTATTATTATTATTATTATTATTATTATTTTTATTATCATTATTATTATTATTTTTACTATTATTATTATTATTATTATTATTATTATTATTATTATTATTATTATTATTATTATTAATAGTATTATTACTATTATTATTATTATAATTATTGTTATTATTATTATTTTATTATTATTATTATTATTATTGTTATTATTATTATTATTATTATTATTATTATTATTATTATTACTCTTACTATTATTATTATTATTATTATTATTATTATTATTATTATTATTATTATTATTATTATTATTATTATTATTATTATTATTATTACTATTTTATTATTATTATTATTATTATTATTATTATTATTATTTTTATTTTTATTATTATTACTATTGTTATTTAAAATTTATTTTTTTATTAAACTCATATGAAATTGATTGGCAAAATAATCAAATAAGTTTTTTAAATCCTTTTCGTTATCATAATTGGCCAATATTTTTAAGATTGAGTTAACTTCTGTTGCCTCCTTCTGTACACAATAAATAACAAATTTATGAATTGGACAAGAGAAAAAAGTAATTAACAGATTTCAGAAATCAATTTTTAAAATCTAACAAAAACATTCAAATCAAATTAGACAAATTGAGAAAGAGAAAACGAAAAAATGAAATGTTTTCAGTAGTTCTTGTGTTGTTGTCGCCCCCTATTGAATGATCCGTGTTTATTATTCCCCATACATTAAATTTCATAAATATTATTAAATTAATATCATTTCGATTGCATTGAGCATTGCGAATGAAACTCAAAAAGAATTGTTAATTGCATACATCCATTTCAAACACATTGAAAATTGGCTCGTTTATGTTAATCTGAAAGCGAACAATCTGATTAGCGATTGAAAGCGCTTCACATTAGCACACAATTAATTTAATCATATTTCTTCACATATCATTTGCTTGGAATTTATTGTCAATATATGCGAATTTATTCATCGGCAGCAATCCAACATTTATTTGAAACTGCATTCCACAATAATTGAAATCCTTCAATTGAAAATGAAATATTTTTCTGAGCGGTTAATGATTCGACATGGTTTACGTTTTGGGTGTATTTCGTTATTGATAATTTAAACGGGTAATTAATATAATTGATATCTGATATTCACCATGGATTAGAATAGGAATAAAAATACAATGGTCCAATAAATAAATGTTATATATGTAATTTATAAATTATACAAAGTCTGTCACGCAAAGACTGAATGTATATTTGTGTCCCGTACCAAACGAAACAATTCGATTGCGTTTTAAATCAATAATTTGATCAACAGTACGTGACTATATAATTATAAATATATTGCCTTTTTAGGTTGTGAACAAATTTATAGTTTCCCTTCTGTACTGCAGTCATTGCAACCTCTTTTAATCAAAGCAGATTTCTAGGCTCTACATTACTTTTCGAATCGGACCCGCACCACACTCGCTAATATATGTGTACGCTATATTAGGGTCCGTATCAAAATTCGTGTCGAACACCATCTTAGATACAGTATCGGAATCAGTGCCAGATTTCGTGTTATATTACGTATTAGAATTCATGTCATTTTACAGCTGCACATTTTGCAGCGAACTTAACGCTGCCTGATACGACATCCGCCTGAACTTCACCATAAGCAGCACAGCTGATTCCGTTTCGGAGGAGGTGTTGCTGCTGTGGACACTTTTTCATGTGTCTTACGCAACTGGCCATTACCCAAGTACATAAAAGTTAGCTAATTCCCCAAGAGGGCGACAAATTATTATTTTCTCCTTGTCGACCCAGAGTACTAACTTCTATTCTCTGGAAGGTAAAGAAATTACTGATAAACCATTTTCGAAATATGTGGAATCGAATGACCTCCTCAATGACCACAAATATGGCTTTTATAGCAACATCTTACCGAAAAGTGGACCCATTCAATCCACTACTTCGGTTAAAGGTTGTGGTACTGGTAATAAAAGCCTTCAATAGAGGTTAACATCCAGCGCTTTTATCAAGATTGCATTAATTTTATGATAGCAGATTTGATTTCAGCAGTTTACTGACTGTGTGCCAACTAGCGTTGCCGGAGTGTGGTATTTTGTTAATTTCCTTCGACATTCTGTTACTGGGCGTCAGTGTCGTTCCCAGATATTTGAATCTGTGGCGGTGCCGCCAAACCCCACGGTACACTTGCCTAAAAACCCCCATTACCTCATCCCAAGACGCATAAGTTTTCACCAGTGCAATCGCATTAGGCACCTAAAAATGCTTCACACATTAAAGAGATCAAATCCATGATCTTTAAGTCCCTGTAAAGACAACTTACCTTTCATGCATTCTCTTCGCATACCAATTCTCTGTAATATTTCTTTATTAGCTTATGAGGGATTCCAAACCAATTTCGGCATCTTTTTGGCAGACAAATTCCCCTCGATGAATTCCATAAACAAAAGGATTTGAATTACATATAATGTGACCTTCACCAGGGCCCATAAACATTGTGCTGTCTATTTTTCAGCTTCGCCATGTGTATGATAAATCTCTTAACGTACACATTGGCCAGCGACCTTTTTCTCCCAGGAATAATATACCAGCAACCGCATTTAATTAGCGCAATCGACGCTGAAGCCTATTTCCCTAACTCACACCATGAGTAAACAAAAGACCGCCGTCCTTCATCAGGCATTCCGGTGATACGCAATTAACTCAATACCTACCCTAACTAGTGATGTCATAAACATCGTTTCCCAGTAACCTAACTAAAACCAATTAGCATCAATATCGTCGTCTCTTCGTTTAGCCGCGACGCACATGGTCCAACAAAGATCCCATTAGCATCCGACGATTTCGGTTTCATTTGCTTTACCGAAATCGTGTCCTATGAATGCACACACACCATTGCACTGAGAGAGTGCATTTTCTACAGCGGCCGCACTCTTAAGAGAAAAGTTCTTCGCTCTCTTCATGTGTTCTTAACCCTAACCTAGGATGTCATTCATGTCAGAGTTCTATCCTCGGAAAGTCGCAATTCAATCTTCCAAGCGGTCGGGTCGCTCACCATCCACCGTACCAACGCCGATACGATGGGTTTCCTCGGTGTCGTTGTCGTAGTGTTGTGCCTTTTATTTACGAGATATGTCGTTTAATTCCAGTTTATGTTAAGAAATAAAATAATAAAGAACTCATTTAACTAATAAACAATATACAGTGCATTTCATTCACTTTTGCTTCGGTGCCATCTGTTCGTTGGGAACAATGTCAGCGAACAGCTTCTCTTCTCTTGGTTTTGTTTCGGCGGAATTTATAGTGACGATGGGGGAAGAGGGGAATCAGCGCCGTGCGCCGCTGCAACATACTTCTTCTCCCCACAAATCCTTTAACTTTTTCAAATATCTAGCCTCTGACGTTTATTTGTGTTCCCCGAGTTCCACCTTCTCTCGCCGTAATCATGTATTTTGTTTCGTCTTCATTTATTTCTGGGCCACCTCTTCTGCCGCTTGCATAATTATTTCACAGTGTTTACTTACAGTTTCTAGATTATCGCCCAAAACGGAGATGTCATCCGCATATGCGAGCACTTGTGTGACTCCGTTTAGGGATGAACCGACGATGTTGTCGTCTTGTACCTTTCTGATGACATACTCGAGCACCATATTAAAAAGACACGGTGAGAGGCCATCCCCCGGTTTTAGTCCGACGCGGATTTCAAATCTTTTTGAGAGGTGGTTTTTTATTCTAACTCGCCCTTTGTTTTCGTTCATAGAGATTTGAATGAGGGCGGCATATTGTTTTCGGGACTCCCAGCTCAACTACAATATGGTAGAGTCTTTGTCTTGCGACTGATTCGTAGGCATTTTTGAAGTCAACGAACAGGTGGTGAACCGTCTCTCCATAGTCCCACTTCTTTTCCAACAATTGCCTTACTGTGGACATTTGGTCGCTCCTTGACCGGTTCCTACGGAATCAGAACTGGTAGTCTCCTAGAATTTCTTCTACGTATGGTGTGATTCTAGCCAGTATGACATTTGTTGGTAATTTATATGTGGTTGGGCGCAGTGATATTCCTTTGTAGTTCTCACAGTCAAATCCGTCGCCTTTTTTGAAGATGAGAACAACTATTAAAGTTTTCCATTCGTCCAGAGTGACTTCCTTATCTCATATTGTTTTGATCAGTTGATGGATCTTTCAAGCGGTTGCCTCTCCTCCATGCTTCATAAGCTCTGGCGGCATGCAGTCGACTCCCGGAGACCTGTTGTTTTTCAATCGATTTATTGCGTCTACAACTTGGTTGAAAGGGGGGTCTGCGATCTGAAGCTCAGCTGTATGTACGTCTGGTGCGTTTATTTGTGGTTGATGGGTACGCACATTGACCAGCTTTTCAAAGTACTGCTTCCATCTTGTCACAATACTGTTTGTTTCTGTAACCAGACAGCCGTTTGTGTCTCGAATTATGTTGGCTCTTCCTCGGTAGCCATTTCTTATTAGTTTATGCCGCCATACATATCTCTCATGTTCTTTGCTCTAGCATTTTCTAGTCTTCTCCCATTTGACTTTTTTGGCGTTTGAAAAGTTTCTCCGTCTCTTTCCGCATTGTAGCGAATCCTTCTGCTTTAGCTTCGTCATAACTTTCTAAGTGGATCACTCTGAGACGTTTGAGTTCTTCGTTCTTCGCCCTGCACTCGTGGTCAAACAGAGGTTTGGTTTAATTGTATTCTTAAATCCCAATAGCTTTTGGGCTGTGTGTTTGATTGTGTCTCTGATCGATGCGTATTTAGTGTCCACACTATTGGCTTCCTCTTCCCCACTATTCCCATTCTCTAGGACGCTAATTATATTCGTTAGTTCGTCTTTGATATCCAGCTCTTGTGCGTAAATATTTTAGTTTATCAATGTCGAATTTGTCGAGTTTGTCCACCGGAGCATTCGCGAAATGGGTTCATTAGAGCCGTAAGAAGTGTGGTGGGTGGGCAGATAGAAGAGACGAGGGTTTCGCAGGTTGCAGGGCTTAGTGTGAAGTGCAATGATGGAGAGCAAGCTTGGGCAGTTGATTGTGCCTGAAAGGGGACGGTGGATGAAAAGGATATCCCATGAGTTCTGCGCTCCTCAAGTGTGTTGAGGTTAATCAAATGGACTCGGCTTGTGTGTGGGGGGAGAATCCGAGGATTCACCTAGTTCAATCAGTGGAGGGGAAAACGAAGAAAACGAAGTTGCGCGCTTTCGATTCTGCGGATATGGGACGAGTAGTGTGAAGACCAGACCTGACTGGCGTATTCAAGAAGGGGGAGGACGAAGCTATGTAGAGAGAACGGGAAACGTAAGGATTAGAGAATTCTTTAAACCAGCGTTTCACAAACCCGAGGGCAGAGTTGGCCTTAAGAATAATATCATCAATATGTGGGCTGAAGCTAAGCTCCGTGTCAAATAAGACCCGAGGGTACAGATGATACCTGCTGATTTAGCAGGACGTGGTGGGGGGGGGGGGGGGGGGGGGGGGGGCGTTTGTGGGAAAAGGTAATGGAGTGACATTTGACAACGTTGAGTTCACGGCAGTTATTGCGGCACCAAGTTGAGAAGCTGTCGAGGTCCGTTTGGAGAAGTGAGGAGTCGAGAGGAGAGATGGTCGTTTTGTAGAGTTTGGCGTCGTCCGCCAAAGGTGGATGAGTATTTAATAATGGAGTCAACATCATTGGTGGTAAAGATAAATAGGAGGGGACCTAGATGACTGCCTTGCAGAACCCCTAACGGAAGAATACAAGAAAAATTTCAGGTTCTTCTTGGCTTGTATCATAATAGAAAAAAGCCGCTCTATCATCACTCCCTTGGTTTACACATCCGGTGTCAGCTCTTTTTTAGCTTAAACAACAATAGCAGAATAAAGTTCCCTGATGCTCCTGTTGAGGTTATATTTTTAAGTCTGTTTATGTCACTCTATGGTGAATTACCTTAGAGAGAAATCTATTGCCGCGGGACCGTGGATTTGGCTGTGTAATTTCGTGCAGGAGGCCAAGAGTCTGGTAAGGGGGTGCAGTTTACTCACCGTGGGTTGATCACAGTCATATTAACACAGGAACATACGTTATTGACTGCCCCTGACTGTGAATACAGCTGTGTAATGGTTGGATCAGTAGAAGGTTCTTGCAGGACGCCAGGTGCTGTCATTCGCTTGCTATAGATTAGTGGCAGATAGAGTTAAACGCTTTTTGATTTGTTTGTTCCGAATACTTTATTTATTACTTCTAGCTGTAATGAAATTTACTGATGGTTTGACCATAGGTTCGGCATTCTGGAACCTTACTGTGCCGCCCTTTTATACTTTTGGTCATTGAAACTTGTCAAAGTTTTCATTGTAAAAATCCCAAGAAGCGCAAACAAGCTTTCGTGTTATTCAATTGGAATGGGGTTCTGGGAAGTGACTAGGAATTTATTTGAATAAATTCCCGGTAGGATAAATCATTAAATGCATTGAGAATTAAGCATTTCATGATGTCGGGGTTATTAGGAATTAAATCAATGTATAACAAACCGACTTTTGGTTAATTTTGTCATGCATATAATTCAGTTGGGGAAACATAATTTGGATTACAGGTAAGGGTGAGGTAATTAGGAATCGGATCAATGTGCGACAAAATAACTTTTGGTTTAATTCGTCGCTCAATGATTCATTTTGGGGTAAGGTTAAGGTTATAGGAAATTATGGGGATTGGATGGCAGTAGTGATTTAGGATCACTACACTCCCCTCGGTTTAGTGAATAGCGATTAAACTTACTTTTTCAAGTAACATTCATCATCATCATCGGCACTACAACCGGGGACCAGTCTTGGCCTTATTTAGCAAGTCCTGTGGCTTGTTAAATTTTCCATAATGATTTGTTTTTTTCGGACAAGGTCATTAAAGTCTTGCGCCAGAGGCTTGTGGCGATTCCGCCAGATCCCACGGCTCGCCTTCCTGAAAAAAACCCCATAACCATAACCCGGGTCTGCACCAGCTTTCGCTAATGCAATTCGCATTAGCATCTTAGATGCTTCACGCATCAAACAGACCCAATTATTATAACCCTAAAATCCCTATAAAGAAAACTTACCTTCATGCATCCCTTCGCATACAATTTTTCATAAGATTTCTTTGTTTTCCTATTTGGTATTCTGAACCAATTCGGCACCAGACAAATTCCTGTAAACAAAATAATTCGGATTGCAATCAATGTAACCGTCATGACAGGGACCATAAATATCGCGCCGTCTATTTTCCCAGCCGCGTCATATACCATACATACACATTGCCTGGCAACCTTTTTTGTTTGTCTTACCAACAAACAACCCAAGCAGCTGCATATAATTAGCGCAATAGACGCTGAAACCAAATTCTCCAGCATTTCCTAATGCAAATATGAACCCGGTTTCTATTGCAGCCAGAGATGCCATAAACATCCATATTGCTTTTAGCACCTTTTTCTCCTAACGTCGAAAATAGCGACGAGGCATCGTATAAACATGACCCTCATTAAAGAGCGAACCATTTGGTCGCTTTTTCTTTTGTCTTTGCCGCCTGCCTGTTTCGCTGTTCCACTGCACGTGTGAATAGCATTGATCTCAACGATCCCACACATACCACCATGACCTGTATTACAAGATCTGGTTTCCTATACCACCAAGAGAGACTTTACGTTTCCCTGGTGGTAGGTAAAAACGATATCCTTATTGGTGAGGATATCGTTTGAGTCTTATTCCATCCTCCGACCACGCTGGTCGCACGGTGAAACTCCCGCTCTCCGCGCCACCAGCGGAGAAGCGTAAACAAGTAACACGCGAATATATACCCGGAGTCGTGTGTGTTTTATTTTTCAACTCTAGGAAGTTTTAGTTTATTTTTTTCCACGTAAATTTATCCGTGAATCTATGAAATAACGTAAATTTATTGATCCCAAATTGTTTATTATCGAAAACATATAAATTTCAAAAAAAATCGGTATGCAATAGTCTCATTGATAAAACAATATCATTAAGTTCATACGAAAGTGTTCAATAGTATTTTTGTGAAAACGAATAAATCATACAAAAATGTAAAAGACAAACAATAAACAATTTATAAATTTCATTTAACTGTCTTGTGGCGGAGTTTTACTTCTTGTGTGTGACAATTTTTCAATTTGTTAACTGGTGGAACTTTGTTTCGGTGAGGATGGGGAGTGAAGTGAACCGTGTGCCCGTGTCCGGCACAATACTTCCTCCCCACAGGCTCCCCGACGTGGAATCGAACCCCGATCTCCAGCGTGACAGGCGGGTACACTAGATTTAATCAAAGACGGAAATGGTTCCATTGACACTCAAAAATGATTCCATACAGAGAATACCTATTTTGAATTCAACGAACATTCTTCCGTTTGAATTCAACGAACATTCTTCCGTTGACGAACATTCTTCCGTTGACGAGTTTCTAGAAATTGCTCCGTACAGGAATGTTGATCTTTGGATCAAGAGATATTATTCGGCTAGAGGACAAAAATAATTTTTTGAGGATACACCAATACTCTATATTAAACTAAACATCTGACTCGGTAACAGACTAAGTATCAAATTCTATATGAGAGTCCCTGTCATTCTTAATCTCAACCTCAACGTTAAACGCGGATTCAGATAAAAAATTTTTTTCTTATATATATATATTTATATATATATATATATATATGAAATAGGTCATATATTAGAGGGACTCTTCGTTTACATCTATATGTATACATTATTATTACAATTTTTTCTAACATTGTCCTCTTCGTCGTGGGCGTCCAGCTGGTCTCTTTCCCGTTGGTCTACCGTCAAGAATTTTACACACGGTCCTATCGTTGCCCATCCGCGCCATGTGTCCGGCCCATCTTAATCTTCGCGACTTGATTACTCTCACTATTGTATGTTTTCGATATAGCTCTTCCAATTCGTGGGTATGGAGTTTCCTCCATTGTCCTTCCTCCTCGTCAAATTTGCCTCCAAAGATACCCCTCAAAACTTTATTCTCGAATACGCGGAATTTGTTTTCTTCCCGTTTTTTGAGAGCCCATGCTTCGCAACCATATAGAACAATCGGCATGATTATGGTTCTATAGACACGGAGCTTTATGTTACGTGATAGCAGTCTGGATTTCAGCAGTTTACTGACTGCGTAGCAACTAGCGTTGCCGGAATGCAATCTTTTGTTAATTTCCTTCGACATTTCGTTACTGGCCCTCAGTACCGTTCCCAGATATTTAAATTCTTTAACTTTTTCAAAAATTTTGCCTCAGATGTTTATATGTGTTCCCTGGGGTCCACCTGCTCTAGCCCTAATCATGTATTTTGTTTTGTCTTCATTTATCTCTAGACCCACTTCTTCCGCAGCTTGCATGATGATTTCACAGTTTTTACTAACAGTTTCTAGATTATCGCCCAGAAGGGCGATGTCATCCGCATATGCGAGCAGTTGTGTGACCCCATCATGGATGATCCGACCATGTTGTCGTCTTGACATACTCGAGGACAAGGTTAAAAAGACACGGTGATAAACCATCTCCCTGCTTTAGTCCGTCCCGGATTTCAAATGGTTCTGAGAGGTGGTTTTCTGTTCTAACTCGCCCTTTGTTTTCGTTCATGCAAATTTGAATGAGGGCGGCATATTTTTTCGGGATTCCCAGCTCAACTACAATATGGTAGAGTCTTTACCTTGCGACTGAGTCGTAGGCTTTTTTGAAGTCAACGAACAGTTGTTGGACCGTCTCTCCGTATTCCCATTTCTTTTCCAGCAGTTGCCTTATTGTGGACTTTTGGTCGCTTGTTGACCGGTTTTGACGGAATCCACATTGGTAGTCTCCCAGTATCTCTTCTGCGTACGGTATGATTCTCCCCAGAATGACATTTGTTAATATTTTGTATGCGGTTGGGAGCAATGATATTCCTCTGTAGTTTTCGCAGTCAGATCTGTCGCCTTTTTTGAAAATGGGAACGACTATTGAGGTTTTCCATTCTTCCGAAGTGACTTCCTTATCCCATATTGTTTAGATGAGCTGGTGGATCTTTCGAGCAGTTGCCTCTCCTCCATGCTTCACAAGCTCTGCCGGTATGCAGTCGACTCCGGGAGCTTTGTTGTTTTTCAATCGATTTATTGCATCTACATCTTCATTGAAAGAGGTCTCTGGTATCTGAGGCTCGGCTGTATGTACGCTTGGTGCGTTTATTTGTGGTTGATGGGTGTGTACATTGAGCAGGTTTTCAAAGTACTGCTTCCATCTTGTGACGATATTGTTTGTTTCTGTGACCAGACAGCCGTTTGCGTCTCGGATTATTTTGACTCTCGGTAGCCATTTCTAATTAGTTTATGCCGGCATACATACCTCTGATGTTCTTTGCTCTAGAATTTTCTAGGAGTTTTTCGATCCGAGTCTTCTCCCATTCGCGTGTTTTGCGTTTGAAGGGACTCATTGTCTCTCTCTCCGAATTTCTCTCTCTAAGCAATTTCATAAAATTAAAAAGAAAGATTTCTTTTCAAAAATCTATGTAGACGACACCTCATATACAGAAAAGATCGGACTCGTGAAATTTAGGTATTGGTGAAACAATCGACAGTTCGTTTATTCTATACGAATATGTTCGACAATCTTGTTTAAATAACCAAATCATGTCCCATCCAAAAAATAACATATTACAATCATCTTTTTATACAAAACATCGGATTTTGACTGAAGTGAAACGAACAATTTGCTTTTACAATGTCAAGTTTAATAAGCACATATTTATAAAACGATCTTATTAGATGTTATTTCTATAATCCACTCAGAATCCATGCACAGAGTTATTTGTGACATCCTGTGGCCAAATACGTTTGGCTTAATAAGTACTCGTCAAAACAGAAGTTTTTAAGCATCATTCTACTTTGATCACTAAACATAAGTATTCCTAATCATATTCACGATATCATTCGTGTAACGGCTATAAAACAGTCTGTAATATTTTCGAATGGTTATTTGTATAAAAAACAGACTTTTCGTTATATCTTTGAATGCATATAAATATTTATTAACACTAACAATGTCACACGGTATGGGAATAGTGAAGCCACAGCTGTCGTTTGAGTTATTTAAATTATCTCTTCCAAATAATTAAAGAATAATAATTTGATCCCATATGTATCCAAAAAATAAATCCATATAGTAAACATTTTCTTAGAAAGCTTTGAAGGACAAAAAAAAGAGCCGTCATGTCTACGTTATTCCCACTCTAAATCTTTTTTATTAACCACACTCCTTTTACCTTCACTCACTTGTATTATCTTTTGCTAATTTAATATGAAATGGCTCCTTATTAAGGAACCCGCGACGCTATTTGGTGTTTTAATTCCCTCTACCCTGACTTGACAACTCTAGTCGTTTCGCACTTCCTTTCTCAACTCATTAGAAAACTTTTTGAATATAAAATGAAAATTGTTCACGAGGCTCACTCTCTGGGTACGCAAGTGTAAGTATCCTGTCTATGCCTATATGTGGCGTTAGTGGTGTCCAAAGTAGAACAACATATGAGCTCAAGCTCATGTTGTTTTACAAAAACTCGATGTCAAACATGTCACACGGGACCTAACTTCCGGTCGTATTACAAAACACAACGGTTATAACGAAATTTCGTTGCGCTAATTAAGTTTCCTTAAAATCTCTTCTTGATGTTAAAAGCAAGCTCCCGGCACTTGCTGCATAAGTTGGAAATTTATTTTATTTTCATGTACCTTCCGATGTATTTTGTAGCTGGTGTGATTTTGACTTCTTTTTTTTTTAATGTGCTATAAAAAGTTTTCTATGCAGTCAATCCCAAAAGAAGCTGTGGTGGGTCCTTGCCGACCCTAGCTGAATGGCTTGACGTACATAGACCTTTACACAAGTGTAATGAATGGAAAAATTAAGAACATCATTGCAGACAGTAATGTTGTTAAATTACCCATCAAATGATCACAATGAGAAAAAGTTCCGTTTTCATTATGAAAAGACTGCTATATAAATAGCTGAACAGTATTGCAATAAATAATTTAATGCTCTCTTTTAAATGTAAAATTAAAGAAGAGCAGCACCAACCAAATGGAATGCGTATATAGTACTTAATTTTGACATCTCAGTCAGATAAGTTATTGGTCATCCATATGGTCTTATCTTACTTTCAGTTCCAATGATTTATTGATAACGTGTCGTAAATTAAGTATAAGTAAATATATAGAAAATAATCCTAACTAAAATATATTATAGATGATGTATATACAAATTAGCATAGCTAAGGAGCCCAGCCAACTATGCGTTAATCAAGTTCACTTTGACGACTTTCTACTATTCCGACGGTTCGGCACTGACGTCGCTATTTATTCCTATAAGATTGCATCAAGTTACACTTACTAATTTTGTACACAACTCTTTTGAGGTGGACGTTGTGCGCAACGTTTTCAAACCTCCAACAGATTATATTCGTGATATAATATAATTCAGTGAATGGAAAATAATGGTAGAAATGGGTTTTGCTATTTAATTATACATGAGGGGCCTTAACTGTATCCCTAGTATAATATCATCATCATCATCGGCACTACAACCGGGAACCGGTCTTGAACTTGTTTAGCAAGTCCTGAGGCTTGTTAAATTTTCCATAATGATTTGTTTTTTTCCGGGCAAGGTCGTTAGTCTTGCGCCAGAAGTAGAAGTAATACAATATACAATATATAAAAAAAAAACAATTATAGAAGAAATGTTCTATTTATAAATTCAAACGAAAAAAAGAAATTTTAATTTGGCGCCTCTCAAATTACCAATTGTCGATGGACTCCGTCTCGAAGTACCATTGGTAAGGCGGACTGAGTTTTGTATAATTCCGACATGACTCCTACTAACGCTAATTGGCCAAGCGATTGTCTCCCCAAATCAGATTCACTATATTTAAAAATACATTTATTTAACAAACGTTAATCTGACAATTCTCTTTCAAATCAGTTATCAGACGGAACACAACTGAACTTAACTTTTCTTAACTAATTTTACTAAAATTCGAACTGACTCGTACTTGAACCAAGACTTTACTCAAATACCAAACCAGGAGCTGAACTGAATCACGGCAATTAAGGAACTGAACTCAACTTCTTGATGATAAAAAAGGAACTGAACTCGCTATGCAACCACGTCCTCCGTTTAAGGTACATTGGTGAGGTTTCTGTCGTGTTCCAGAACTCTTTAACCAATTCGACATGCTTTAATTGTAGCATCGTCTAACAAATCAACACGCTCTAAATTATGTCACCTTCCAGAACTTTTCCAAAACTTCAACACGCTGTGGTTGTGGCGCCGCCTAACAATTGTGCAGAGTGTGGGTTGTGGCATTTTCCAGGAACTGACGCACTGTAGTTCATGCCATTTTCCAGGCAGCACCGTGCTTTGTGATGTCTTCGAGGAATTAAATGCTCCGTCACTAACATTATCACCATCATCGTCGACACTACAACCGGGATCTGTTGCTGGCCTCATTTAGCAAGTCTCTCCACCGATCCCGATTGCAAGTCGATGTCATCCAGTTTGGTACTCTCAGGCTACGGGAGTCCGGGTCCACATATTCCTTCCATCGCAGACAAGGTCCGTCACGCTGTGTCCTATCATACATCCTGTCACAAAGGACTTTCTGGGCAGGCTCCTCTTCGCTCATTCGAGCTAGGTGTCCCGCCCACCGGAGTCTACCGAGCTTGATTTTTCTTACAATATTAACTTCAACTCATTGTTGTAACGTCTCCGGAATCGTCCTCCTTCACATGCGAACCACCTTAAGACCTTCCTCTCAAACGCGGCCAAGAGTTCAGAGTGACTTTTGTTAAGCACCCAGGTCTCGGATCCATACATGAGTACTGGTAAGACCATGGTCTTGTAGAGTAGTAGCTTGGATGTTCTGCATAAATTTTGGGATTTAAAGAGCCTTGATAGACCATAGAAGGTTTTGTTGGATTCAATTAGCCGTTCGCGTTTTTCTTCTTCCATACTGTTATCGGTTGCTACTATTGATCCATGGTATTTAAACGATTGCACTACTTCAAATTCGTGCTCCACTACCCTGATAGTTTGACCAACGTTAGGTCTTCTCTTCACAGAAGTTGCCAGCATGTACTTAGTTTTCCCCTCATTAATAGGCAGTCCCACTTTTTGTACCGCCTGCTCGATCTGAGTGAAGGATGTAGACGAAAGTCCTAGCAGCTAGCGGTATTTAGAATTAAGTTACTGTGTAATTAATGATTGCGTAATAAATAATAATAATAATAATAATAATAATAATAATAATAATAATAATAATAATAATAATAATAATAATAATAATAATAATAATAATAATAATAATAATAATAATAATAATAATAATAATAATAATAATAATAATAATAATAATAATAATAATAATAATAATAATAATAATAATAATAATAATAATAATAATAATAATAATAATAATAATAATAATAATAATAATAATAATAATAATAATAATAATAATAATAATAATAATAATAATAATAATAATAATAATAATAATAATAATAATAATAATAATAATAATAATAATAATAATAATAATAATAATAATAATAATAATAATAATAATAATAATAATAATAATATTAATAATAATAATAATAATAATAATAATAATAATAATAATTATAATAATAATAATTATTATAATAATAATAATAATAATAATAATAATAATAATAATAATAATAATAATAATTATAATAATTATAATAATAATAATAATAATAATAATAATAATAATAATAATGGGTGAAGGAGTCCTGTACCACAGAATCGAATCTACCGATGATGTCGATGTGATCTGCCTAGGCGAGTTTCTGTCAGGACTTGGTGACAATAGTCCGTCTATTTGTAATTCCAGAGGCGCGGATTGCTTTCTCCAACGTCAAGTTGAAGAGGAGGTACGCCAAACCGTCCCCTTGTCGGAGTCCATTAAAGATGTTTATTGGTTTGGACAGCAATTCCGCAATTTTTAGTTGACCGGGTACGTTGGTCTTGGTCAACCTACAAAGTCGTATCAATTTGTTTGGAATGCCGAACTCATTATATAGTGCTACCCTCGCTATGCTGTAGCAGGCGGCCTTAAAGTCTATAAACAGACGATATAATGGAATCTTAAATTCCTGACATTTTTCCATCGCCTGCCTAAGGATGAATATCTGATCAATCGCTGATGTGTCTGGGATGAAGCCACACTGATATTGACCAATCATGACTCTAGTGTATGGGAATATCCGATCTCGTAGGATAGTGGAGAGTATCTTATAAGCGGTACCCAGCAATGTTATACCCCTATAGTTGCTCCACATTGTGATATCGCCCTTCATATGTATGGGGCAAATTAAGCCACGACGCCAATCTTCCGACATATTCTTTACCACCCATACGTGCACCACGATCTCACGAACCGCGTGATGTAACGCTGTCGCTCCTTGTTTGATCAGCTCAGCTGGTGTTCCATCAGCGCCGAGGGGTTTATTTGATTTTAGCTGTCTTATGGCTTTTAATGTCTCTTCAGTGCTTGATGGCGACAGCATTTGGTCTTAATATTGAATTGGTGGAGCCTCCAATTCTTCTGTGAACTGATCATTTAGCAATTTACTGAAGTGCACTTTCTATCGCTCCAAAATGCCTTCAGGGTCGATGATGAGATTACTCTCTTTATCCTTGCAGTAAGTGCGGCGTGGTGTGTACCGGGTCATACTGCGGATTATTTGGTAGAACTTCCGCGCCCGGTGCCGACCTCGCTCTCTACTTTTCTCTATATCACCGGCAAGGCTTTTTTCCCAGACTTTTTTCTTTTGTCTGTGAAGTCTTTTTTCAGATCTTTTGAGATCTTTGTGTTTCTCCTCGCGTGCCCGCTTCCTATGAGACTGCTGCATTGCCCGATATGCAGCATTCTTACGTTCATTCGCTAGTTTGCACTCATCATCAAACCAGTCGCTCCGATCTCTACGACTGGTGCCTAAGATAGAGTTGGCAGTACTAATGATAGTATTTTTAAGGCGTGTCCATTTCTCTTCTACGCCCCGCATTCTGGCCCCAGGACTTACTCTCCCTCCGTCGAGCTCTGCGATGGCGAGTCTTAGCGCATGACCAAAGGTGTTACTGGTATTCTTATTGCGTAAGGCAGCCGTGTTGATTCGAACCTGATCCGTGGATGCAATACGTCTCCGTAAGGCAATCCGCGCTCGGAAAACTGTACCAACAAGATAATGATCCGAGTCGACGTTGGCACCTCGGTACGTTCATACCGTCATCGGGCTGGAGGAGTGGCGGCGATATATCAACACGTGTTCAATTTGGTTGCGAGTAGCTCCATCAAGTGATACCTAAGAGGCTTTGTGAATATCTTTACGCGAAAACCTGGTACTTGCAACGACCAAGTTTTTCGATGGTGCCAGTTCGATGACTCGTAGTCCATTGTAATTAGTGTTCTCATGCAAACTCTGGGAAACTGCGTAGTGCCTGAAAACCGGCTCCCGACCTATTTTCGCATTCAAATCACCAAGAACGATTTTTACATCGTATCTTGGGCAGACCTTGAGGGCCCGTTCGACGTTCTCGTAGTATTCTTCCTTTTCGTCGTCAGGGGAGTCCTCTATAGGTCCGTGAACGCTTATGTGGCTTATGTTCTTCAATTTGGGTCGCACGCGAAGAGTGTATAGCCTTTCGTTTGTTGCATTAAAGCCGATTATGGCAGGCTTCAGTTTTTGGCTGACTAGAAAGCCTACCCCGACCACATGGTGTTGTGCATGACAGCGGTAATAAATGTCATACCCTTTTCTTAGAATAACACCACTCCCCATCCATGTTATTTCTTGCAGTGCTGTTATGTCAGCCTTATATTCGGACAGGGCATCGGCTATCTGCTGTCCAGCTCGAACTCTGTATAGTGAGCGTACGTTCCATGTAAAAATTCTTAAATCATTTAGCCATTTTCGTTTCCGTGGTCGTCGTCGTGTCTCCGGTCCATATCCGAGTCTTGTTAAATTTGCCATAATAATTGATTTTTACGGGCCTGTTTATTAGCCTTGCGCCAACCTTTCTCAGGATGTCGCTGCATGCATTGGTTCACTACTTGGCGGGTGCCAAAGTAGGTATTCAGGGGTGTCACGTGGAGACTGCATGTCAACTTGTATTGAACAAGGACAAGGATCGTCCTAGCCTTCGCCGGGTTGATGTGAATCAGAGACTTTGCCCTGTATGCTCGCTCCCATCCCGCAATGCATGATGATTATATCTTTTTTTAGGGGTTATCACGGTCGTTGCTCAACTGAACTTGCTTAATGTGGTCCACCCCTTCAGTCATTTTCCCGCGATACCCGTCAATCTATGAATGCGTATCAGTTCACATTGAAAGTCAACTTCAGGCGGAGAAGTAAACATAGAGGATCATTCTTTAGCCGAGCCACACGAATGTGGAATCTTCTGCCTGATCATGTGTTTCCTCGTCGTTATAATGTCCAGACATTCAAAACATTCGATATACATCGACACCTGCTCCGCTACCACTACTTAGCCTTCCGCTCGCACTGTGCTCTGACATTTAAAGCACTCCCTGATCCCCTCTGGTGCGCGCGTTTGTGTAAAAAAAAAAAAACAATATATATATATATATATATATATATATATATATATATATATATTCTGCTTTGTAATATTTTATTCGACTCTCAACTTGTAGAGTCACTCTGATTGCATTTCAGATGGTGCGACGTGGATGCGTGAAATGGCCGATTAATATATTTCACTCTCAAGTCATTCAAACATATTCTGTTAAGTTTTGTTTGCTTTTAATGTTGCTCTCATGAAAACAAAACATACTTTAAGAAAAAAGAATCACTAATCGGATATGGCAGACTATTTTTTCTTTTCTTTTCTTTTTTCCAGCCGGATTCTGGTAAAGCCGAAGAAAAATTCGGTATTACTGTAAGTTGAACGTTCACCTTTAGGTTCAAAATTTGCTCAAAAATTCTAAACCACTACAAAAAAGTTCGCGTTATTTGGTTTTGTGTTTTTTTTTCTAACGACATGTTTTTATATCTCTTAAATACCTATTGATCAACAAATGAACCCTTTTTCAACGTATGGGTTATTAAATAACTTGGTCGAGGAACAATACTACAACTGAACTGACTATTGTTTAACCGGAAGGTGTTTATGTTCATTATAATTTCGAATATTTTTTATTATATTAACTTACTAAAACACCAAACCGAACTTTAATTATTACTTGTGTCTCCCTTTAAATTAATAAACTTCCTCCTAATTTAATAATTACTTAATTGTTATCTTCAGTGATTTGTGTGTTTTGTTGTTTTCAACTTGCATGACTAACGCTTATATGTACTTAGTATATTCCTTCTCTCGATTTCGGTGTAATATTTTTGTATATCATAACATTCGTGTTATTTTTGTTGTAACAAATGCTGGTGTAATATTACTGTGGAAATATCCTATTGAGTTAAATGTTTGTGCCTTAGATCAGATTGGCAGGGAAGTTATTCATGATTGCGTGCTGTTCAGCACTATATAACAAGACTAAAATGAAAAGACAGTCATAAGTTCTTATGCCATGCCATTAAATAAATTTATTGTTTTATTCGTTGTTCTAATTTACAATAAAGGTAGATCTTGCAATTGGCACGTTTTGGTTTTAATGGTTCTGTACAACAGCTTATGTCATTTCTTTAGATACTAGCCAACTCGGCGGAAATAGTGTTTCAGTTTAATGTATCTATTTATTGTTCTTCTTCCATTCGACTGGTCTTAATTCGTATAAGTATCGTGAGTCACGTAGAGCGCAAATAAAGGATAAGATACTTCTCCGATGGAATTACCTCGTCCGGATTCTATTACTTGTACCAAATAATCCAGAACTTCCGTTTCTCGTTTTGTTTAGAAGTGTAATCTGAATTTATAGAACAAAAGAAGGATGAACCTTAAATAAATTTAATTCACTTTTAAAGGAGCTGCTCCTTAGATGGAGGCGGTTAGGAGACTGGTACAAATTAAAAAGTTAAGACGAACACCTATTTACACTAATTTTTGTTTTCTCAGGTCCTTTATTTTGACTGGAAAACAGTTTTATATCCTTCTAGAGTAAATATCACTTTTTTTTTTAATTCTTGTTAATCGCATAAATGTCACACGGTGATTCGAGCACCTCAAGGGACTTGAAAGTATAAGTCTGCAGGATGTATTTATTTGAACTTTGAAACCTAAAAAATTACATGATTTTTCAAATTTTATAAACGATGATCTGCTTGTTTCATCATCATCATCGGCACTAAAACCGGGAGCCGGTATTGGCCTTATTTAGCAAGTCCTGAGGCTTGTTGAATTTTCCATAATGATTTGTTTTTTCCGGACAAGGTCATTATAGTCTTGCGCCAGAGGCTCTCCAACGGGGAACCGAACCCCGGTCTCCCGCGTGACAGGCGGGTATACTAACCACTATACTATCGAGGAGCCTGATCTGTTTGTTTACATAGTCTAAATTTGATGGATGCTGTTAGGTTACATTGAATTTTTTAATGTTTAACCAGTCAAATAAATCATGGAATTAAATTGATGAAAAAATCATATTATAAAACCAAAAAGCGAATTGAGAAAACGAACAAAAAACTGAATAAATTTGACTCCTTAAATATCATAATTTCAGAAAAAAAATGTCTACGAGGGTTGCCTCTTATGTTACGGGATTTGGCAACCCTGGTGTTGCAATCCGGCAATTGACAGCTTTGTCGTAAAGTTGGACATTTTTGAGGTTATACGCACTCAGAACGTTTTGACATACGAGCGCTATTTGTGTTGTTTACAGTAACTTAAAAGATTCATCTCGGCCCAAAAATGGAATTAAATTGTCAACATTTTCGTGCGATTATTTTTTACAACTTTCGGCGTGGATTAACTCAGCAACAGTGCATGGATGAACTTGATTCAATTTTTGGCGATGAAGCTCCATCAAGGACCAGTGTTTATCGATGGTATGGTGAATTCAATCGTGGTCGTAGTTCACTCCAAGATGAATTTCGTGAAGGTCGTCCAAAATCAGTTGTTGTTCCGAAAACCATTGATGCTGTTCGCGAACTGATATTGGAAGATCGTCATGTGACCTATCGTGAGAAAAACTGCACATGTCGCAACCGTACCATTAGAACAACGCAGAACAGTCAATTCTAAGTGGTACACAACCATTTGTTTGCCAGTTGTCTTCCAAGAAATCAGGAAAACCAACCGCCGAAGACGGATCACTCTTCACCACGACAATGCGAGCTCTCACACATCGGCTGCGACAACTGCATTTTTGAGCACCCAAAACATCGATTTGATGGGTCATCCGCCGTATAGTCCTGACTTGGCACCGAATGACTTCTTTTTATTCCCGTACGTAAAAAACAAACTGAGAGGTCAACGTTTTTCGACATCTGAAGAAGCGGTTGCTGCATTCAGAATGCATGTGTTGGAGATACCTCAATCAGAGTGGCAGAAGTGCTTCGACAATTGGTTCAAACGCATGCAAAAGTGTATAGATCTTCATGGGGAATATTTTGAAAAAGAATAAAGTGATTTTCGATGATCAATATTTGTTTTTGTTCTCTAATCCCGAAATATAAAAGGCAACCCTCGTATAATGCCTGGTACAAAATAATATTTATTTTGAAGATCGAACGCAACAAAATCCAGAAGCAATTATTGTGGGAATCAAGTCAAAGTCGGGTGCAACAAATTAATAAAAATAATGATACTGTCGAAAATGCTAAAATCGTTATAATTTATTATAATAACAATTTGAAATTAATGTATTTAATACAGTTTAATTTAAATATGTTTAATTTCATTTATTTTTGTGTAAGTTAATTGGGAAGTAATTGACTTACTTGGGTTTAGTCGCGGTCGCGGTGTCTTGCGGTTGATGCTGCTGCTTTCAAGTTGCAGGGGGCGTAGAGCGTCGTGCTCCGCTGTTCAGCCTCAGCCCGTTGCGGGTTGTATCTGCTTTCTCAATTATTATTTCTTCAATTATTTTTTCTTCAGATAATTCTTACTGTGTGTGGCTTATATTGATAACGTGTCCTTCTTTAATTTTAATTTACGACTGCTCACATACACGTTAGAGTAATGAATCTCGACTGCCGAGGGTCGTCTAGCGAAGATGTAACTTTATCATAATTTTGATTATTATAAAAATTAAATGAGTATGTCCAATATGTTTCTTGCTTGTACACTCTGCGTCATATAAGCGCTATCATCGTCGCGCGAATACAGGTATGCCAAACTGATTTAAACTCTTGTCACTTCTTCGTTTAAAAAATGTAATTGGCTTCTGCCATCCTTTGGCAAGCTAGATTGGGCCGCATAAAGACGCACACTCCACCTTTAAAACGGATTTTGGGATGTAAGTCGTGTCCTGAGCATCGAAGATGTGTCGAATTGGATTGCCAAACAAATTCGTATTGATTGATTGATTGATTGATTGATTGAAGGCGGAACCCCCATTTTTATTTAGATTAATGCAAGCTTAAATTAACTTAACATAAAACCTTACAGACTATCTTAAAATCTAGAGTAATGGTTAAGACATTATTCAATTATTGAATCGAAAAAAAAGGAGAAGAAAACGAGGAAGTTGAAGATTACTAGGTGATATGGGGTGATAGGGGAGGTAAGAGGCCAGGGAAGCGCGAGTGTACGTGGCGGTGGTAATCGCGGCATTTGTGCGACAGTGGAGGGCATGTGTACGGACTGATACAGGGGCCGGGATTAGGAAGCAGATGGTGGGTGGGTGGGGGGCGGGGGGGGGGTGGAATGGGGCTGGAAAGGTGTAGGGAAGAACTAGTTTGAGGGAAGGAGAGGAGAAGATTGCTGGGTAGCGGGGTTATTGAGGGGAGGGGCGGATTTAGGACGGATTTCTTCTGAGACGTTGTTTAAGAGCGGGAGTGCAGATCTTGAAATCGAAGGAGGTGGGAAAAGAGATGGCATGTCGTAGCATACGCGAGATGGGCTCGTTAGCGCCGTAAGAAGTGTGATGATCGGGCACGTAAAACAGTCGAGGGTTACGTACGTTACGGGGGTTTGTATGAAATGTTAAAGTGGGGAGCAAGCGTGGGCAATTGATTGAGCCAGATAGAAGGTGATGGATAACGATGGATTCTGCGTTGTTCAAGTTCTGGTACTGAGTCCTTCAATAGCCGTACATGCATGATCGTTTGGTATAGGAGTGTGTGGAAGACGTATTGTGCCAGGCATGGGCACGAGAGTGCCGTCTTTCACCATCAACGAAAGATCTGCCGAAGGCCACTAGGAAAACACAAAAAGGGACTCCACAACACAATGTCCACAAATGTAACGAAGAAACACGCTCAGGAACTGCAGCACAGGAGAAGAGGCAAATGAAACACACTGATTGCCGGTATATGTTGAAAAGGTTTATTCATTTTTAATTGTATCCTAGGTTTACACAAACTAAACGTGCACTTTCCGCTCGATTAGACGGCACGTAATTAATAACTCTATGGTATTACTTTTAAGCGATAACTCACGACAAATTCTATTTACTTTACACTTGACTTCGGTATATTTACGCTACTCCGCCGCGACGGAGAGCGGAAGCCGAACCGACTTGCTCGGTTGGATGGTGGCAAACGACTTAAGGCATCGTTCGGAAATGAGGGTCAGCTGTCTAAATAGTAGCCACTCATTAGATGCTAAAAGGGGTGGCAATAATTTATACAATAGAGATCATATATCGTCTCTCTGCCGACTTGGAGAATCGGATTATTTTGTTTGCATATGTTTATGCTATTGAATGCAATCCGACGGCAAAGCGCGACGTCGGTGATTGTTTAAAGATTCAAACATAGAAATATTTCCCCGAGAAGTGCTTGCAGCTGAATCAATAGTTGCAAGTCTTCGGAAAGTAATTTAGATGGGTACATAATGACGGTTGTGTATACCATCTGTGTCAATTATGCATGGCATCTATGACGACGCCAGAATCAAACTATAGTGTGAATATCTACACTAATTGGAAATTCGGTTTTTGGGTCGCTAATGCAGAGATCCCTTGATAATGTATGAATGCCCTTGAAGGAAAAATTCTTTACAGGAATTTCCCGATAATGCGTTGTACGCATTAATGTCCTTGAAAAAGGAAAATGTCTTCAGGTGCCTATGCAAATGCATTGGCGGGAAACAATGGGAGTTCGGTTGTAATAATGGGGTTCTGCTTGATAAGTTAAGAAAGAAATCTTACGGAGAATTGTCTGCGAAGGGATGCATGCAAGGTAAGTTTTCTTTTCCAGGGGCTTTTTTAGATTAAGGGTTTGATCTCATTAATGCGTGATTGCATTAATGAAATTAGGAGATTGAGTGAAAGTTATGCGGGTTTTTCAAGAAGGCGAACCGTGGGGTTTGGCGGAGCCGCCACACGAGTACGGCCCATGTGTCTGCGGATACGTGGGTCTGAGAATACTAGTATGTGTGGCTTCTTTTGCTGGACGAAGAGGTATTTCACTCTACAGGTGATTCTAGAGATTCACAGAACCGGCACCCCATTCCCTCCCCAGTAGCTTTGCTACAATCAATTTCATGTGCAAACGACGGAGCGAGGAGGGGGCGAGAGAACGTCGGAACAGGCAAGTGGACCGGTCCTCTGTGCTGAAGTCCCGTTTGCGTTGTCGTGTTGTACAGATCACATTGGGATTCTAGCATTTAGCAATGATAGTGAAAATGGTGTTTGGAACACACGATGAAACGGGTGGGAAGCGATACATTCAAGCATCAGACTAACGACCATGTTTACGAATTGTTTCGTTATTTTCCAGTACACCCAACTGATGTCGATTTGCCATTGGTATATGGGTCTGATTACTCGATTTTCTCTCTTTATTGTTATTCATAATTTGCTTGCGTACTGTATGTGTTCTGTTAGAAAAGCGACAAAAGTTCCTAGCGCGGACCCAGAAACCAATCACAACCTTGATGCGTACTGACAAGATTCGAACCGAAATTTTGGACATAACGTGAGTCTGCGAATTTTTAATGGAAAATGTGCTTTAAAGAGCTCAGCTTTATGCCACTGCCAGAAGCAATCATTTGACAGGCATTATAGTACATTCACACATATAAACGTCAGACGTCAGAGGTAAGATATTTGAAAAAGTTAAAGAATTTAAATATCTGGGAACGATACTGACGGCCAGTAACGAAATGTCGAAGGAAATTAACAAGAGACTGCATTCCGGCACCGCTAGTTGGAACGCAGTCAGTAAACTGCTGAAATCCAGACTGCTATCACGTAACATAAAGCTCCGAGTCTATAGAACCATAATCATGCCGATTGTTCTATATGGTTGCGAAGCATGGGCTCTCACAAAACGGGAAGAAAACAAATTCCGCGTATTCGAGAGTAAAGTTTTGAGGGGCATCTTTGGAAGTAAATATGACGAGGAGGCAGGACAATGGAGGAAACTCCATAACCACGAATTGGAAGAGCTATATCGCAAACCTACAATAGTGAGAGTAATCAAGTCGCGAAGATTAAGATGGGCCGGACACGTGGCGCGAATGGGGAACGATAGGACCGTGCATAGAATTCTTGACGGTAAACCAACAGGAAAGAGACGGGTAGGACGGCCGCGACGGAGATGGGAGGATAATGTTAGGTTTGACCTTGAGGAGATCGGATCGAATGGTCAAGCGTAGAAGGAGAGTGCCCAGGACAGGGCACGATGGCGAAGCCGAGTCGGTGAGGTCATGAACTTCCGGGTTCCTACAGGCCAATAAATAATAAAATAATAATAGTACATTCACGATCTTAAGGACCATTTATTCGAACAATAAAATATAAATTATAAAACGACATCTCATTTAAGTCATCTAAAAAGAAATAAAATTGTCGACTTGGATTATAAAAAGCAGCTTGTATATATGAATAGGAACATATAACATATATCCTAGCTATTTGCCCGTAAACCAATGCAACGCCTGGGTTCTAGAGGAAAGTAAGACGAGATTCGTTCCGTGTAAGACCACATCGGCCCCAGTTGCATTTCCAATCACACCACTAAGCTCAAAGTCAGTTAAAAAACGCACATGGAGAAAGTATTAATGTGTCACATCCTTGAGTCCGATATTAAACAACATTTTAATAATTTTACGACACTTTTCTTGCTTGAAATAAGTTGCCGTATACTAAATAGTATAATACCTGCTATTGTGCTACATATGGCGTCAATATCGTTGGTATTGAAAAATAACGCCACAAAAAAGTTGCTTGAACTGTGCGAATAGAATTGGTATTTCCCTAGAGACATACTATTCTTTTGCGAGATATATAAATTACTGTTCTCTCGCGGGGTTTCATTTTTCGCGGCAACTTTACATCTTTCGTTTTTTAAAAGTGTATTTTCATAACTGCCATGTGCTTCGCAGTTCTTCAGTCACCACTGCAATCGGTCAATCAACCTCATATGCCCCCAGCAGTACATAAATCAAAGTACATTTTATGCTCACTAAATAATTTCATTTCGTTTTAAAATTTTATTTTTCTTGTTTTTCTCCACGTAGCGATGTGCTCAAGTGATGGCATCCTTGCGAACGCCGGGCTAGACGAATTTCCGCGCCAAAACTTTGGCTGTTGCCCTGCCGCTTGGGTGGAACAAGCTGTGAATGATGCTGATGGCCTGACGTCGCAGGGACTTTGGGAGGTACGGTCGGATGATGTTTTTCTTCGTGTCACAGTAGATGTTGTGGCCGTTGATTGAAAGCAGCTGTAGTTATAGGGCGGAGCCCAAGAAGTACGGCAGGTTTGGGTCGGTGGCTTGCCCTTCGGCGATTATGTCCGCGCTGAGCGTTGTGGGCAAAGAGATTTCCAGCGCATCTGGCGCTGTGTCCGTCTCGGTGGTAGGCGTCGCGCCAGTAGCGATGGCGGGATCGTCGGTCGGTGCGTTGCTGTTTGTTGCGTCGTTTTCGGTGACTGTTGGCGAATGGTCGGGGTGGGTTCTGGAAAGAGCGTCGGCTACTACGTTGTTTGCGCCTAGAGCATGTTTCAGTTTGGCATTGAAACGCAGCACATACTCGAGGTGTCTGGCTTGGCGCTTGTGGTCGGTGAATATCGTGAATTCTCAGCATTCGAGGATTCTCTCGAAGTGTTTCACCGCTGCGTATATTGCCAGAAGCTCTCTGTCATAGGTGCTGTAGCGCTTTTGGGTTTCCGAGAGCTTTTGGGACAAGAAGCCTAGAGGTCGGCATGTGGTGTCAGGTTGTTGAGTTAAAGCTCTGTGAGCACTGTATGAAGCTGTGGCGGTTTTTTAATACATTCCCAAAGAGCCGCCCATCATCTTAAATTAACCACCTTCCTCTTTCCATGCAAACCCATAGTACTTACCTGCAATTAGGGGCAGCGTAAGCTCCCCTACAGCATCATACCTGAAAGGAAAACCTACCCGACGGCATCCACACATTCTGAATTTCCCTGGTTCATATTCCATGAACCAGTTCGTCTCCTATCGGCGCAGCCTGTCTTCAATTACGATAAACAAACGCTGGCCAGTGTATTGTTGACATAGATGTAGCCGATATTCTTTCCATAGTTCACAATTGTATATCGCGCCTATACCCTTACGTCCGCGACAGTTGCGACAATTCCCCGTTATCGGCTATCAACCGATCATGGATATGATCATTGTTTAGACAATCTTACCCATGCCACGCCTATGATGACCCCCCTGAAAATCTAAATTAAACATACACTGTGTTCGTTTTACTTACCCGCACATTAATCTAAACATATGGCCATCCAACTTGACCCTTTGTCGCGTCGACGAGGTTTCTGCTGACTTATGTCAACAAAATAATTTGCCTCCTTGTGTACCGGAGGCATAAGGCTAGATTGGATATTGCCTACATCGGTGTTTCCAGGGAATCTTAGGCAAATACCATGACGACCCCTTTGTATCATAGGCACATCATGTACATCATGTGTGCCACCATTTGATCTGTGAAATAGCGTTTTTGTTTAATTTGAAACAAAAATCTATTTCGATCCCTGGCATACATCATCAACGATGTATGGGTACATCGCCGCAGCCCCCGATGATCGTACATCTGTTTAATCAGGTGTCCGCCGATCATCGTCCTCATCGCAGGGCATCGTACTTGTCCTATACGGACACATATAGAATCCTCCCCTATCGATCCAATTCGCAGGCATTGAATCTGATGGATGTGAGTTGCATCGTGGAGTCAAATTGTATCCCTCGACTGGTACACGTCTGAGTGTGGTCGCGTCCTTAAATTAATTTCAGCTTGAGTTCGATAATAAAATAAATCAATACCAGTGGAATCCCTTTTGTTTGTCAATCCTCGCTCTTTTGTTCGTACGGCGAATTGAACGGTTAATTAAGAAATGCACAGTGTCGCGATTAGTCCGATTCGACTTTACAAAGTGCTCTTCCTTAATAAAAATATGTGCCTTTGATCACAATTCAATTCCTAACTTTAAAACAGAAAGAAAAATTCGAACAATAAAAAACAGTGCTCAACACCAATACCAAGTGTTTTATTATTTACTTCTTTCTGGGCGAAAGGCTGCTGCTAGCAGTAGGACGACCGTGCGCAGCTCGAATGAATATTGGACGTGTCGATAGTGGAGTATCGACAACAAAGGACTTCCAGCCGAATTTACTGCTACCATCTTCACCAGTGCAGTTAGTGTTCTTGTGTTTTGCAACTGTGGGGTTTTTATTGAACCTGTATCCTTGACGATACCAAATAAAAAACCCCCACAAAGCCTCTTCTCTTCGGAGTCCGTTGTGCAGCGTAGGGTGCTTTCCTTAAGCGTCCTGTATTTGCCCGCTTCTGGTGGGCTGGCCAAAACATCGGCAAGCTCGTCGATTGTGTTGGTATCGAGGCCGCCCAGGACCAGGAAGAACTTTTGGCTGTCGTAATCGATGCCATTCATTGCGAGCATTCCTTCGGCTTGGATGAACCATGCACGGGGGTGGTTGCGCCAGAAAGGTATTAATTGTGCCTTTGGCATCGTGTCGGGCGGATCTTGGACGGTGGCGTCTCGCGGAGTACAAGAGTCGATGCCACTGTCTGGTGAGGGCGGGGAGTTCTTCGTTGTTTCGCCGGTTACGGCGCCTTTCGGCTTTCCGCCTCTGAGCTCCGTGTTGGCGTGTTCGTTTATTTATATTTTTTCCTTTTCGGGGTCACCACTTTGGGGTTCTTATCCCCAAATCGCAGGTCGGTGGTTGAAATTGCTGCTAGCGCGGGGTTTCTTGCTGCGGGCTCCTGATGCGTTCGTTCGCGGCGGTGAGCGATATCCAAGTGGACGAGTATTCCCACCAATTGCTCACACATGTGGTGTGTATCAAACGAAATTGGCAGGAAAGATCTTGTATCGGTTCTCGTTCTACGTGTGAGCGAGACCCACGTAGTACCGCGTTGACTCAACGCCAATTCAGCCGTGACTCTCCTTTGTGTGTAGGGTGACCGAGAGTGTGTTTGACTTAACTAGTCGAAAGCCACTCTCGGTGTGAGTCTTTGCTTGCGACGACTGCGTGGAGGTTGTGGTTTGATATCCCGGTTCGGTTGCCAAAATATTCGTAGACGGATGAGTATACACAACCACGAAGCTACCCCCATCAAACCCAAAAAGAAAACTTTATAAACTGAATTCAAGTTTATTACAAATTCTCCCTAAAATAAATGTATTTCTATCTTATAAATTATATTAAGCATCTGATCTAATTGACATTTGGTTTACGTTCTCTTATTATAGAATAAAAACTCAAAAAAAAAGCAAAAGATCGAAAATAAAATCTTTCCAACTTTCCTTCAACTCCAATTTTTAATGTATAGTTGAAAATAGATGCTTAGCAAACACACAACTTTCACCGCCAACCACCATTTGTTACAATACAACTCCCCACGTGTGACATTTTGGGAATCTGTCACGCCTGATTTGTTTCATGTCATGCGTTCACCTCTGACCTGAAATTAAACTATTTTATCACCCCTGAGCTTATATTTCAAATTGATTATCTACCATTCCATTACAAAACCGATGTGTTGTCAATCATGTAGTTATCCATTTGGTCCCGGCTAATTAAAAATACCCTCAGGTACCAGCATTCCAGCCCCCAACATTTGTCCGACCAAGCCCATTTATCCAAGAAGTTGTGACACAAATTGATTAACAGTCAATCGCTCGAACAGTCCTGTCAAACGATCAAGGAAACATCAAATTAAACAAGGAATACGGATTGTTAGATTCCTAGCGGGTAGGTTGATAATCAAAAAAAGGGAGTTTATGAGCAATACAGAGGAATCTCGTCCTCGGGGTGTAAAAATTGTTGTTCGTTTGATTTGATTCCGAACCCGAACGCGAACCCGATCCATTGGATAGTCAATGTTAACCCGCCTTCGTTTAATATCAAAATTCACCTGACAGGACATTGATGGGAGACTAATTAAATTTTGGTTATTTTTGCTGAAAGGTAAATTGCTGAATACTGGGGTAACAACAATGTTTCCCCCTCATTTAATATGCAATCTCACCGGGTCTGGTAAATTTCGACTACAAATTATTCGTCCTGTCTTTATGGGAAGGGTTGGCGATGAGTTTCGGGTTCATGGTTCTGATTGATTACACTTGTGTTTTAATTTTCATTTTGAATAACAAACTACATTTGTGAAAAGCGTTTGTTGGTGGCGAAAGTTTGTTATTCAATGCGCTCTTGGTGGTTGATTGTTAGAAAATGATTAGTGTAGAGTATTTTAGGCGCTTTGCGAAGTTCGGATGAAAACAATTGAATTGGAAGAATGTACGGAATTGAGTTATCCGTCGTTTGATTTCTGATAATGAGGTGATTTCGAATTTAATTAAATTCATGCCTTGTTCTGACTTAATTTCAATGTGTCGACCAGTATCGCAGGCGGTATTTTGGGGAGCGTTTTCAAATGAATTTAAATTAGGTAAAAAATGTTAAACGCCTTTAGCTGCTCACCGTCGAAAACAATAAAAAAGAAGGTCTCTTCAGTTAATGTTAATGTTTCTTTATTTTCGTTGTCTTTCATTTTGTTGTACACAATCAACTCTGCTAAATTTTAAACCAACGTAGCCGCGCTCTTCTCTTCTTGTTTTCATTCGTGTGCACAGCCCTGCCTGTATTTGACATTTTTAAAAAATTCCGGATATGGTTTTTACTAGACTCTTCAGAAAGTTTTTTTGTTGTATCTCAGTTAAGTTTTTCTGTGATTGTTATCTTCGGACACGGTGGCGGCTTGTTTAGTCCATCCTTCCATCTAAAGATGTATTCTAAGAATTGTATTTTTTTTTATTGTTATTATTATTATTTAATATACTTCTCTCGAGAGAAGCGAACCTGTAGTGCTGAGTCGGGGCCACGAGATGCCATTATTTAAGTGTTGGAGTTTTTATTAAACAGTTTCCGCTTGTACGGCATCGGAAATACACGCGTGGGAAAGGAGTTCCACAACTTCCCCATTCTGTAGCGGAGTTTTAGTACAGAGATTGCGTATCGTCGAGAACTGCAAACTTAAGCTTGGATTAAGCTTAATAAATAAATAAATAAATAAATTGGTGGGAACCGTCGGATTGTCTTGTGGAGCGCAAATACACCAAATTGCGCGGAACAATACCGCGAATCTCCAACGAACATTCCCCGTCATAATATCTGAAAAACAGACAACGGTCCGCTACGCGCCTTCGGCTTGATAGCAACTCCAATCCCCATTGTGTCCTCGATCAGGCGGATACTCTCAAGTAGGTCAAGGGTATGCTTAGGAGCAAAGCTCCACATGTGAGGGCAATATCCGACGGCCTGTGTAATTTTAGGGCTATGCAGGAGAAGAAATTGGGCTGGAGTAAAAAATGTTTTCCCTTTAAACTCAATTTTAACCTAACTGGCGATGTTCGATACATGTACGTGCCAAGAGACACTCCCACAGATCGTGACGCCGAACAAACCTTTGCTTTCCTTAGATTCAAGGGCCTGGCCACTCAACATCAGCTGCGGAACCGACGATACATTCTTCCTTGTGGCTGTCGCATATTGCGTCTTCGTTGCATTGAAGTCGACCACATAGCGTTCCCCCATTTCCCCAATTGTGGGACCCTATCCAGATCCCGATTCAGAGAGTCGATCTGGCTACATCTCACCTGGTATGACGTTCATACATTAATCGGCCGATCATTCGAAAATGAGGAAATAAGTGTACTATCATCGGCAAAACTGAATATTTTGTATATAATAAAAGCAAAACCAAAGCTGGAGCGAAAATATAACCCTGTGGCACACCGAAATTAACAGAATACATACCCTCTTCAACAACCCGGATCGGTCGATTTTCGGGAAAGCTTTTCGGAAATTCCGTACGAATGAAGCTTGCTAGACAGCGCCGCGGGTGAGACGTTAACGGCCTTGGAGGTGTCCTATGTGTGCGCCCCAAATTCACCACGTTTTTCAATTGCAGATGTCCAGATATCAGTTACAAGCGTCAAAACGTCTCCCGTGGACCACCTACTACGAAATCTATAGCGTTTGAAATAATAGTGAAGAAGATGGTGTGATTCGAACTGACGCTATGACAGCTCGAATCACGAAAAAAATTTTACCTAAGCTTACACACCAGGCTACTGACCGTGTTTAGAACTTGATTTCCAAACTCGAGTATATTCCACTGGTGTGAATTATTTTTATTTATCGCTTGGTATACGGTTCTGATGTATTTGTCTTATTCGATTTTTTTCGTCCGGTGTTCTTCACTATTTTTGCTTGCTTGTGAATTGTGTGTATCTGTTAGAATCGCTACACACTCCCGCCGCAGTAACTTCGTTACGATCAGATTCGTATGCGTACGACGGACGAACGAGAGAGAAACGAGAAAACGTCGGAGGCTGGGCTCTATGTGGAAGTCGTGACCGTGTGTGAAGTTCTGCTTTACTATCGGAAGTGTATGCTGTGTGTACAAGATCACGTCGTAGTCACCAATTATAGCGTTTGAAATAATAGTGAAAAAGATCGTGTGATTCGAACTGACGCTATGACAGCTCGAATCACGAAAAAAATTTTACCTAAGCTTACACACCAGGCTACTGACCGTGTTTAGAATTTGATTTCCAAACTCGAGTATATTCCACTGGTGTGAATTAGTTTTATTTATCGCTTGGTATACGGTTCTGATGTATTTTTCTTTTTCGATTTTTTTCGTCCCGTGTTCTTCACTATTTTTGCTTGCTTGTGAATTGTGTGTATCTGTTAGAATCGCTACAAATCCATTTGACGATCACTTAGGAGTTCGTTGCATTCCAAATATTTAATAAACTTGGCATTGATGTGTGGCAGTTCCGCCAATCCCCACTGTCTACTTACCGTAAAACCCCCATAACATTCAGCAAAAATCCTGATTTCGCTAATGCAACAGCATTAGCACCTGAAAATGCTTCACGCATCATATAGATCAAATCTATGATCTTAGAAAATCCCTACAAAGAAAACTTACCTTTTCATGCATCCCTTCGCATACAATTTTCCGTAAGATTTCTTTCTTTGCTTATCTGGTATTCTAAACCAATTCGGCACCAGACAAATTCCTGTAAACAAAATGATTCGGTTTGCATACAATGTAACCGTCATGACAGGGACCATAAATATTGCGTCGCCTATATCCAGCTTCATTCATGTGTACAATAAATCCCTTTCATACACATTGGTTGGCGACCTTTTTACCCCATCAATAAACAACCCAAGCAGCTGCATATAATTAGCGCAATAGACGCTGAAACGAATTTCCTTAGCACGCAATGTGCAAACAAAAGAACGCTGTCCTTCAAAGGTTTTCTGGCGATACCATAGACATCGTTTGTGGTATCCTAAATGCAATTCCCATGTAATGAGTTCCAGCTTATTTATTTAGCTGACCCTAATCACAGACCGATGCATTAGGTCGCTTCTCCTTTGTTCTTTTTCCCTAGCTGTAGGTTTTGTTTATCCTTGCTGGAATGCATTGATAAACACGAAAATGTGATCTTCACTCACACATACCACCATGATCAAGATTAGCGAGTGATCTCTGCATGAAATAATTATCGCTGAGTCTTATTACAACCACCGTTCGTGACGATCGGTTTTTCTCCCGCACTCCGCAAGCTGTGGACGAGCGTATAACCCCAGTCGTGTGTGTATAAAATGGCAAACGCCAATAAAGTGTGTCCGTAGTCCGATAAAGTGCGATGTCTACATTAGCGGAGACATTAATAATGCATATTTTTTTAAAGTAGTTTGTTTTTCCATTTTTTTCTGCCAATCTATTAATAATTAAAGATAAAAAAAAAACCTTTCACTAATAACAGTGACCAATGTTCCCTTTTGTCTTTCCTGTTTCTGTGGACGTTGTGTGGCAGTTTTCGAGCGATTTCCTCGGAACTTTTCTGTTTCCTCTTATTGCGACGACGGGCCAATTAATTAAATTATGATGGAGGAGGAAGTAAACCGAGTGTCCGTGTCAGGCACAATACTTCCTCCCCACAGATGACATTTTCGAACACCTTGGATAATTTGATGGGAGACACTCTTTCCCCTTATTTGGGATTGACTGAAATCAAGCGATTTCCTAGCAGTAGGGGGGTTTCTCTGGGCGCAAGAGTAATAACCTTGCCCGGAAAAACAAATTATTATGGAAAATTTAACAAGCCTCGGGAGTTGCTAAATAAGGCCAAGACCGGTTCCCGGTTGTAGGGCCGATGATCATCATCATCAGTAATTGTCTTCCGTTCACAAAATAAGCGGAAGAGCCCATAGCGTTTGCGACGATAGTGAAGAACGTGTGATTCGAACTGACGCTATGACAGTTAAAATCACTAAAAATTGAACTAATGCCTAACACATCAGGCCACTGCCGCGTGTACGAATTTGATTTCTAGAATCAAGTACACTCAACTGATGTGGAATTGTTATGTTATCGCTATATTATACGGCTTTGATGCTCTTGCTTATTCGAATTTCCTTTTGGTGTTCTTCACTATTTGCTTGCATATTGTGTGTATCTGTTAGAAACGCCACGCTACTCTCTCCTCAGTAACTTTGCTACGATCAACTTCGTGTGCAAACGACGGAGCGAGGAACGGGCGAGCGAGAGGACGTCGGAGCTGGTGATTGTGCCGGTGCTCTATGCGGAAGTCGTGATCGAGTAGTAAAGTTCTGTTTACTTATGGGAGATTGGGTGTTGGGTGTATACAGATCAGGTCGGATTGTTGGGTTAAGCAAGGATAGTGAAGACGGTGATTTGAACATATGAAGAAACTGGTGAGAAGCGAAGCAATGGAGCATCGGGCCACTGGCCGCATGTACGTATTCGATTTCTAAACTCAAGTACACTCAACTGATGTGGAATTGTCATGTTATCGCTATGGCATACGGCTCTGATGCTTCGCTTATTCGAATTTCCTTTCGGTGTTCTTCACCATTTGCTTGCATATTGTGTGTGTATCTGTTAGAAACGCCACAAGCCTGCCAAGAACCGCGACAGTTCTAAAGCACTGTTCTTAATGACTACTGCTGGTGTTTGGCGGAGCCAGTTGCTTTTACAGTCCAGTCAATGTTTAATGGGTTGAATAGTACGCGGGCAGAACCACACATCCGGCATTAAAGAGCCTACCAACGCGATCACGGGTAGCCCCAAGAGACCGGCATCGAGGTTTGATTTCGCGAACACATTAGCTTTATATTTTGAAATTGTAACAAGTGTCCCGCTGCTCGCCACTAACGGGGGGAAAGAGGAGTAAGCTACGTTATTGCTGACAGCCCTTGCCATTGACCAGAAAGGACGCGAACCAGTTGACCACTCAAGGAGTTTATTGGTCACCCTGTCGTTGTAAGCCTTTTTCGCGATCTCAATCGCCTGGTTGCACGCACAAAATTCGTTCTTTTAACCTCAGTGGGATTGGAAAGCTTTTGGTTAAAAACTCTATTTTTTGCCGCTCTAATCTGCTCGCATTTTTTATTAAACCAACGTTTATCAGCTCGCACTGTGCTCGGACATTTAAAGGTACTCCAAAATCCCCTTCTGTGATTTGCTTTATGATAAAAGTTGTATCACACGCGGCGAAATCGAATTATACACAGCTCCTACCACGGAAAGATGCGAAGTAATCTCGCCGGTCAGCAGCCCCGTACTTTCATACATGGCGATGCTACTAGGTCGATTATTCGTTTGAAATGCAAGTGGTAGCACACCCCGGCAGTGATCTGAGTTGTCCAGTGGCACAGCAACTTCCACTGTATAAATTCTCGGCTCAGATATCAAAAACTAATCCAAGGTGTTCGTATAATCACCTCGGGTAACCGGCACTCGCGTATGTTCCTCCTCGAATTGAGTCAAATTGGGGCTAACAGCGAACATCTCCGCCAGCCTCCCAGCCTCACCGGTTCTGTTAGAATATACCAATCAGCCGGAGTTGTGTATATTAAAATCTGTATCCAGTCAACGGTACGTGAAAGATGTTCGAAAATAGTCGCTGGTCGGTCGTCATTCGGAGAGCGGTAAAAACAACAAAGAAATTTAACAGAATTCCTCAGCCCGACCTCCAACCATAAGATGTGCAAGTTATTGGGCTCTAACGCCTTTATCCTTTGGCAAGCCAGATCGGACCGCGTGAAGACGCAGACTCGAATCTTAAAATGGAATTTCGAATGTAAGTCGTATCCTGAGCAACAAAGATATATCTAGTCAGGTGAAGAATCGACTTGAGTCTCAGGGAGGGCAAGGATATCATGGTTCTCCGTTCGCAGATTTGCTGGGCGGCCTCTACATTCGTATTGGGGAAACTGATGCCCCTGATGTTACAAAATGCCGTTATCAGTCGAACGTCAACAGTATTTCGAGAGCGGAGCCGATTACACGATGACGAATTTCTTAAACTTCGGTTATTTATCAAAATATTTGCATCATGACATAGTCCTGTGGGGATTAGGAAGTATTGTGCCAGGCATGGGCACTCGGTTCACTTCCTTCCACCAGCTTAACGAAGACAAAGTTCCGCGGGAAAGAAAGTCACAATCAAAAGAAATAAATGCACCCAGAAACTGCAGCCGAAAAAGGAAACACGCTGTAATTCAGTTGAAGTAAATGTTTTTTTATTTGGTTTTACTTTCATTATTAACTTTGTTCTTAGCCATTATTAAATATGTTAGTTTTTTTTATACTTCACTTAAATTTATTATTAATACAGTATGAAACACTTCCATCACGACCCGACTTTTGTATATATACGCTTCTCCGCCGCGCGACGGAGAGCGGGAGATCGCGTGGCCGTGGTGGTCAGCGGATGGAATTAGACTCCATCGAGGGTTGGAATCTGGCTCTTGATTCCCCCTCGATTCGGTGGTCGTGAATATCCTCTTGCTAAGGATATGTTTTACTTATCACAAAAGAGACGTAAAGTTTCTCTTTGTGGGACAGAAAACCAGATCTCGTATTGAAGTATGTGTGCATCGTAATGGAGTATGTGTGCATGGGCGATCGAGAAGATCATAATGTTCAACACACGCGCGAAGGCGGTGGATGAACGAAGCAGACGGGCAGTAAGGACAAAGGGACCGTGAAGATCGTTGGTAGTACACATGTATGTGTGTAGGTGGGTTCTTTCGTGGGACAAAGCCACGAGAACAAATCTGAAACGACGAAAAGGGCATAGAGTGTATTCATGAGATGCGAGTTCGGTAAAGCAAACAAACCGAATCTCCTTGGATGATAATTGGTTTTCTATTTGCTCATGCCGCTGCTGATGAGAAGCAGATCCCGAAATATGAGAAGTCAAAGGGAATTTATGATCTGGGAGTTCAACTGAGTAAACAAGTTGTAACTCATTAGATGGGAGATGCATTTGGGATACTTCAAACGATATAGATTGTTTATCGTATCGCCAGTTTGTCTGCGAAGAACAGCATTCTTTTGTTTGCACATGATGCGAGTTAGGGAAATTGGCTTCAGCGTCGATTGCGCTAATTGAATGCAGCTGCTTGGGTTGTTTATTGTTGGAAGAAAAGGTCGCCAGCCAATGTGTATGAAAAGATGTTTGTCGTACATATGATGAAGCTGGGAATAGGCGACGCAATGATCATTATCCCTGGTTGTGATGGTTAGATGATATGTGAACCGAACTGTTTTCTGTCAGGGGTATGCTGTTTATTTCATAAAGAATTCTTTGTTGGGAAAATTTTGCCCATGCGTTAATGCATGGGAAAATGCCCTTGTAGATGCAATTCTTTTTAGGAATTTTAGGTAATGCTTGTATGCATTCGTGTCCTTGGAAAAGGAAATGCTTTTAGGTGCTGATGATTGGGATGTAAATATGGGTTGCAGATGTGGGGGTTTTTCCGGTAAGTGGGCCGTAGCGTTTAGCGGAACCGTCACAGTCCCCCCGGAGATCCGAAAGGAGAAGTAGTTTACCTCCGGAATTCTTTTTCTCAGAAGGTACCATCATTACTTATTTCCGTGTTAGTCCGGGCCATCAGCCATACATCTGAAACATTGTTGAAAATTTCTCCCAGCGCTATCGCGGAATGTACACTGTGACGTGGTGGTATCTCACCTTGGGGCCGACTACCACCTAAACCAACCTTTTCTCAAACCGGTCTGTGGCATTTCTAACAAATACACACACAATGCACAAGCAAATAGTGAAGAACACCGAATGAAAATCGAATAAAAAAAATGCATCATTGCCGTATACTGTGGCGGTTCCGCCAAACACCACTGCCTACTTACCCGAAGAACCCCCATCTATACAACCCAGTCTGCATAAGCTTTCGCTAATGTAATCGCATTAGCACCTTAAATGCTTCACGCATTAAATAAATCAAATTTATTTACCTAAAGGTCCCTGTAAAGAATCCTTACCATTTCTTGCATCTCTTCGCATACAATTCTTGTAAGAGTTCTTTCTTATCTTATCATAAACTCCCTGTAATAAAATTCATCGGTTCGCACATCAAACGGCCGCATATTTGGGAATCTTACCCTTTAGTTGGCTAATCCCGGATTCAATATGTGTACATAAAAACTATCTATGCACACATCGGCTGTCGACCCTTTTTAGCCAGCGATAAATAGATCATTAATGTGCATATGCACCATAAATCCAAACCATTCGGCACCCATTGTTGTCAATTGAAGCGCAATGTCAGACGGCTTGTTTTTACAGCTGTAGCAAGCCGACCAGCGGTTCCGTCGTTCAATAGACAATCCATGTCGTACGTCGCCACAAACGAATTACACGGCATATACAAATGCAAGCAAGGGATTCGGTTTAGCCACCGACCTAGGATACGATATACAATTCTCGTTGTATAAGGTATTGTAATACATTAACACCTCTTTCGAATGTCTATTCATATATTTACACAAGGGCATCATTTACCTAAGACTTTTATAATGCCCTCGTCCCATCTTTTCTTTTACCACATGTCTTCGCTGTATCGTCATCTATTTATCATCGATCGCACACATACCACCATGACCTTCTTTACAAGATCTGGTTTCCTATACCACCAAGAGGGAATTTACGTTTCTCTGATGGTAGGTAAAAACGATATCCTTATCGGAGAGGATATCTACCACGATACCATAAACTCACCCCAATAAGCGATCACCTCTGCACGAGATGATTATAGCTGAGTCGTTTTCCATCCACTGGCCGCCATGGTCACGCGATCTTCCGCTCTCCGCCGGCTGCGGAGATGCGTAATATACCCGGAGTCGAGTGTGGACTAATTTTCGACATTTAATTTTTAACCGGTCGAGTTTCAGTGCGCGTTTATTGTAACTACAATATTATGTTAAATAAATATATACCTGATTTTACCAATAAAATAACATTAGTAAACAATAAAAATTATTCAGGGTTTTAATATTCCATGCTGCAGTTCCTGGGAGTGTCATCGTTTATATTTACGCGTTGTGGACAATTTTCGGTGCTAGCATTCGTGGCGGAACTTACGATTAGTGATGGGGAAGGAAGTGAACCGAGTGTCCGGGTCGGCACAATACTTCCCACCCCGCATCCAAATCAAGGAACGCCTCTGGTGGAACAAAGCCGTTGCGACGCACGCTCTCATAGTACAGAGTGTTTGGATAATAGGCCCCGAAAATTAGGTCATTGGACGAGCTTATTGCTCTCGAGCACGTGTAAACCACACAGATCTGAACGATCGCACATATACCACCATGATCACGATGAGCGAGTGAGCTCTGCACGAGCAAGATATCACTGAGTCTTATCCCAACCACTAACCGGAGCGGTCGTCGTCCACCGCCTTTAGCGTGTGCATCGGAGTGCACACGCCCCTTAGTCGTGTTCATACCTTTTTTACGCTGTTGAGTCGAGAGTCGCGTGCCACAATAATGTATTCGGCCAGTGTAGTGTCCCATATAGAACAATTAAATAATCATTGTCCCCGTCGAGGCGCTTCTTGCAAATTTTTTAGAATAAAATAAGGAAATATCAACGACCAGCAATCGAGTGTTTCATTTAACTTGTGGACGCGGACGCTGAGTTGGGTGCCTGGTTGCGTTTCTTTTCTTGCGGGTGTTCAGTGCGTTGTCTTTCGTTTGTGTTGCTTGCTCTGGGAGAATGATCAGCAGCGGAACAGTGTTAAGGAGTTGTGGGGACGAGGTAGAACCCTCGACCACGCTGGCGTCACGATCTCGCCCCCCACAATACCATAGCGATAACATAACAATTCCACATCACTTGAGTGTACTTGAGTTTAGAACGCGAATTCGTACACGCGGCAGCGGCCTAATGTGTTGAGCATTGGTTACATTTTTAGTGATTCTAACCGTCATAGGGTCTGTTCGAATCACATGTGCTTCACTATCGTCCCAAACGCTATAGGTCCATCAGCCCAGCTCCGAAAGACGACCAGGGATTTCTTCCGACCATTTCACGGAGCCTATAGCTTAATAGGGTGGTATTTCACCGGGCGACATGATGCTGGGACCCCACATCCCAATCGACCTTTAGCCGACCTAGCTGTGAGTATATTCTAACGCCCTACTCACTAGGCCGAATGATAGCCAAACAAAATGTTGTATGTGCATTTAGCAGGTCTGGAAAAGAACCCTCTACTAACAGCCAAACTTTAAATTCAGACCTTTAACCCTAACAATTGAACCGTTTGAAGGTATCGATAGACCGAAAGTGAACCAGAGGAGAGGCATTGTGTATCTTCTGGGCAACGCCGAGTCCCACAGGCCTATCTACCTTATATTAGAGACGTGCCACTAATCTAAACTAAATTGTCATTATTTCTGTCATTGTAAAAGATTATATTGTTATAAAAATCGCTGAGATGGCAATAAGGATCAGATTATCTACAAGAGAGGCATTATAAGGTTACCTTTAAAATTGTGACCAGTTGTAGAACAGAACGATCCAGATTAAATATATATTAGACAATCCAAATTATGTTTAATAAAGTCTTTAAATACACATAAAATAATATATTTGTTTCTTCCCAACCTAATAATTTTCATCTGAATAGAAAAGTCTGTTTTTTACGGGTGCTATGCAGTATTTAACACATGTTAAGGAGACATAACAATTTGTTTTTATTGCAGCCGAAAGTGTGTAAAAGACGTTCGGAGTAAGTCCCCGGCCGATCGTTATTTGGAAAGTGGTAAAGACAAAAAAGAAGTGGGACGGGGCGTAAAACGGTTGTCAGCCAAATACAATAACATACACGATATTAAGAAGGAAAAAACCAACCTCGAAAAGACAACCTTCGTAATTTCTTTCTATCACTTGTGGAACGATAGATCTACAGGATTTATTCAGTTTTTAGGGTTTTAATATTGCTGGCAATGTTTAAAAATGCATTTACAGTGATTTTAGCTTACCACCATTATTAACCAGCGTGATACAAATTGTATGTGTTGAGTGAATTGCGTTTAGGTTAACTCCAAACTACAATCTAGCTTATGAATTAAACGCTTGGACTACATGGTTCGATGAAACAACAACAAAAACCATTAAAGCTTAATAAAATGGTCTCTAAAAACGAAAAAAAAAAAAAACGAGACAGAAAACCATTTCATACTTTAACCGCTGAACAATGTAATAAAAACCGACAATCGCCTGCGACTTAATTAGGTCCTTCATTGGCTCTACCATGGCCCATTATTAAGTTATTTATTATTTATAATTCCTATATATTTTGCCAACCATTTCATATGCATTAACAAAAAAGAAACTAACAAAAATGATACACAGTAATAAGTTTAACAATGTCCATTAAAACCCCCATCCCATGTATCTCATTTGCTTCCCTTAGGTGCCGCCCCAAAATGAAACACGGCTCGAGGGCGAGAAGGTGTCATTCACATGCGAGGCGAAAGCCATGCCTGGCAATGTCACCGTTCGATGGTTTCGCGAGGGCTCTCCCGTCCGTGAGGTGGCCTCCCTGGAGACGCGTATCACCATTCGTAAGGATGGCACTCTAGTAATAAATCCTGTTAGCGCTGATGATACCGGACAGTATCTGTGCGAAGTATCAAATGGTATTGGAGAACCGCAAAGTGCTTCGGCTTATTTGAATGTTGAATGTAAGCTTTTTATTTTCATACTATTCGATGTTAGATTAGAAGGATATTTGTGTGTAAGAAGAAAAGGATAAATGTTTATGTTTGTATTTTGAATCGTTATTCTTCTTTTTTTATCCATATGTTGTAGATCCTGCCAAAGTGACCTTCACACCAACTGTACAATATCTACCCTTTCGTCTAGCCGGTGTCATTAAATGTTATATTAAATCAAATCCACCCCTTCAGTATGTCACATGGACCAAAGATAAGCGTCTCCTCGAGCCATATCAGAGCAAGGATATCGTCATTATGAACAACGGTTCAATGTTGTTCACTAGAGTCAACGAGAATCATCAAGGCCGGTATACATGTACTCCATATAATGGTCAAGGTACCCAAGGCTCATCGGGACCAATGGAAGTGTTAGTGCGTAAGCCACCAACATTCACTGTTGAACCTGAATCGCTGTATCAGCGAAAAGTAGGAGATAGCGTTGAAATGCACTGTGATGCTGTTGAAGCTGAAGGTACACAACGACCCACAATCAAATGGCAACGACAAGATGGCCTTCAACTTACGGAGTCACAAAAGAGTCGGATCCGAATGAATGGCGGCAACATAACAATTGAGAATCTAAGACGTGAAGACTTCGGTTACTATCAATGTGTTGTATCCAATGAAGTGGCTACACTAATGTCGGCAACACAGCTGGTCATCGAAGGTACTCAGCCCCATGCACCGTATAACATTACGGGTAAGGCGACCGAGTCTTCGATAACACTGCAGTGGATGCCAGGATATAGCGGAGGTCAAGAATATAAACAAGATTACACAATTTGGTATCGCGAAGTTGGTGTATCCGATTGGCAAACAATATCAGTGACTCCATCGGGTAGTACACAGGTGACCATTAATGGACTCTCTCCAGGTACAACATATGAGTTTCAAGTAGTTGGACGTAACACCCTCGGCGATGGTATGATGAGCAAAGTAATGACAGTCCGAACACTTGGTAAGTTATAAAATAGTTGACCGCCCCCACTTAATATTTCTTCCCTTCATTACGACTCAGTGCAATTTTGAATTAATGAGATCTTTTATCCTCTTGGAAATAATTGAAACCCTCGAAAATAATACTTTATTCTGTATTTCTTTGGTTTGCGTGATTTAAGATGCCAAGGCTCCTCCTCGTAATGTTAAGGCTGTTACTCAACCCCCAGACCACGTGTTCCAACTTATGCCAGATGATGCCGGTAAGACTAAATTTGTGGTACATTATAACGACCCACTTCCCCCATGGAAGCAAGTCGTTCTCTTAATGGCCTAACATCTGATTCCTGCTTAACATGTTCTTAAGACACATTTATACACGGCATGCGTTATTCTAATGTTAACTCATTACACATTTTAACTCTTTTGTTGCCTTCATGTCCATGTTAATTTGTCAAGAAGCTGTGGTGTCATTTGTAAAGGATTTCGTGTATGAAAGCATGACATCGCCGCTTAAATGTACTTTCTCTTTTCATTCATTTTTTCTATTTTGTTACTATTAAATTCTTCTTTTGTCACACACAACAGTAAACCATAATGTGTTCATTAATTACAAAATCACATCCCCCCAACGCGACGTCACGTAAGATATTGCGTGAGATAGACACCTAAATAAAATTCTGACGATAATGTCAAAATGTTTATTAAAGACAACAGATGAACTCAAATGAAACTTTGACGAAACTTTACAAGTAGAATTTACCGTTTAGAGGTTACACTTTAACGGCAGACACCTTAATGAACTTCTGACAATAATGTCAGAATATCATTTAGGTCAACAAAAAAACGCACATATCAATTTGAATACACTTTACACGTAGAAAGTACCTTCTTTGAACTACACTTTAATGACAGAGACATTTAAATAATATTCTGACCATTATATCAGAATATGTAGTTCAAAAAAAAAACAATTCTATTTTAATGTACTAAGTATGTAGAAGGTACCTTCTAGATTGTATACTTTAACGAAATGCATCCACATTTTACTGAGTCAATATAACACAACAAAAACCAAAGATTATGGGACTTCGGAGACACGAACAAGTACTTCCTTAATCGTTGTCTCTATTTTCTGGCTAACTTGCGACCCCCGAAAATAAGAGTCGGCACGCAAAGGTGGGTGAGAAGGGTGATTTTGGGGACTAGGACGAGTATGTCATTCATCGTTGTATCTGTCTTGTGGTTTTTTTCCGACCACTACAATTATTCAAAGCTACGAAAATATTTAGCTTTACCACAAACAAGGATGAGAAAGCTGACTTTGGTGACTACGAAAGACTGTATTTCGACCTTTAGACTTATCCAAGAGAATAATGCGCTTGGACAGAAAAAACACAGAGGATGTCGACTTTGGAAACTAGTATAGGCATGATCTATATCGTTCTCTTTGTCTTTTGGGAACGAGCACAAATGCGTCCTTCATCATTTTCTGTATTTTATGGTTGTCTTGCAACAATAAAGTTACTCATGAAAGTGTAGTCTAAACCACTAAGGTTACTCACGAAAGTTACACTAAAGTTACTCACAAAAAGATTAGGTTTGGCTACACGCAGCGGTGAGAAGGCTGACTTTGGAGTGTAAGAGAATTATGTATTTCATCGTTGTCTCTACTTTCTAGCTGTCAACCGACCACCAAAATTATGTTAAATCTGGAAAATATTAGGCTTGGTCATAAACAACGATAAGAAGGTCCACTTTGAAGATTAGGATAAATTGTCCTTCATCGTTGTCTTGTGACCACTAGAATTTCCGACGAAAATATAAGGCTTGGCCACAAACAAAAGTAAGAAGGCTGAAAACTTTGGGGACTATATATGTTTTTCATAGTTGTTTCAGTCCTCTGACTGGTGAGAAGGCTGGCTTCAAAGGCTATATTGTATATTGGTCGAACAAATTCCGACTTGTACTGGCTGAAGGATGACATTCCAAACAAACAAAAAATCCGTGGTCGATTTTTGGTTGCTTGATTCAATTCTCAATTATAGAGTGTGAAATATGGCTATTAACAGAAGAATCGACCACCGCTATTTTATTAGGTCTACAAATAAGTTTCCGCCGTTTTCTATAAAAAAAATTAGGAATGTGTTGTAAAAGACCGGTACATTACGTTTTATTCAAAGTGTTGTCCAGAGAGAGACTAGACACTACTTTTTCCCATCTTACTGGCAGCATCCGTATACCACGTCGGAAGAACTCTTCATCTTTTGAGGATATCCACGAAACGACCTATTTTTTTTAGTATCTTCATATGCTCGGAGAGACCATGTGCCATCGATCGAAATAAGTGATCATCAGAAGGGGTGTGGCGGTTCCGCCAAACCCCACGGTACACTTAACTAAAAACCCCCATAACCTCATCCCAAGTCGCATAAGTTTTTGCTAATGCAATCGCATTAACCACCTGAAAATGCTTCACGCATTAATTAGATCAAAGCTATAATCGTAAAGTCCCTGTAAAGAAAACTTACCTTTTCATGCATCTCTTCGCATACAATTTTCCGTAAGATTTCTTTCTTTGCTTATCTGGAATTCCAAACCAATTTGGCACCTTCGGTACCAGACAAATTCCTGTAAACAAAATGATTCGGTTTGCACACAATGTAACCGTCGTGTCAGGGACCATAAATATTGCGCCGTCTATTTTCGAACTTCGCCATGTGTACGATAAATTTCTTTACATACACATTGGCCGGCGACCTTTTTCTCCCAGCAATAAAATTTTCTAACTCGCACCATGTGCAAACAGAAGAACGCTCTTCCTACATAGGTTTCCTGTGATACCATAAACAATTCATATCGTTTGTGGTATCCGAAAAACATTTTTTTTCATTTAATGAGCGCTGCTATTTATTTAGCTGACCCTCATTACCGGACGATGGATAAGCAAACCCATTAGCATCCGACGAGATTCGATTTGTTTACACACATCTCTTGGATGCCCATTATGCCTCTTCTTTGTGTTCCACGTCCGTCTAATGGTTTTGATCCTTTTTTTGATACATGTGTGCCATCACGATCTCCTCTAATGAGATCCGGTTATCACTACAAGTAAAGGAGATGCATCCAAAGATTCTTTTGACAGCCACTTAATATCGCTGTTTCAAATTCCATCCGCTGACCAGCGTGGTCACGCGATCTTCCGCTCTCCGCCTTCCGCGGAGATGCGTAATGTACCTCGGGGTCGTGTTGAAGTGTTTGCAACATCCATGTCGAATATTATTTGCGGCAGTCTTCGAAGATTGTGTTTTTATTGACTTCCTAATGCAACTTTCACGCAGTGCTACCGTAAAATTTTAGTAAACAAAAGAAAATGAAACGGAACAATAATCTATTAACTCAAACAAGTTTGTTAACAAAAGTAGTGGTTTAATATAACAATAAAACTAAATAAAAGAAACAGTGTCTTTTAATTACTATCTGGTGGACCGCTTTCCAGTTTTGCACAAGTTGGTGTCCGGTGTTTGTGTTTTCGTCATCGTTGTTCCCTTGGTGCTCGTGACTTTCTTTCCGCGGAATCTTAGTGACAATTTAGTGTCAGTGGACACAAGGTAGAACTCTCCTCCATGCTGGCGTCGCGACTTCGCTCCCCACAGGGGCAAGATCTGGTCAATACGGCGGGTGTGGTAGGACTTCCTAGTGAAGTGTTTCCAAATAGTTTTTCACTGGCACCGCAACATGCGGACGAGCATTTTTATGGAGAAGAATAATTTTTCTATGTCTGGGGTAGTAATGAACGGGTTTTCCCTTGAGTGCTCGGCTCAATCTCATTCATTGTGTTCGGTAGAGAACTCCAGTGAAGGTTTCACTCTGTTTCAGCAATTCATAATACACGACCTCAATCTGATCCCACCAAATACACAGCATGAGTTTTTTCCCATGAATATTCGATTTTGCTCTCAATGTTGAAGCATGGCCAGGTGGTCCCCATGATTTTCGCCTTTTTTTAGTTATCGTAGTGGATCCATTTTTCATCCCCAGTGGCTATACGATGCAAAACTCTCTTTTTTTTACCTGGCAAGCAGCACTTATGCAAAGTCGGCGTTCAATGTCTCTTGGCTTCCGTTGGTATGGAACCCAATTTCCTTGTTTTTGAATCATCACTAACGATTTTAAACGATGTGAAATTGCTTGTTGAGTTACATCTAATGCACGTGCAAGTTCTTTCTGCGTTTGGGATGAATCTTCCTCCAAAATTGCTCTCAATTCCTTGTCTTCGTACACTTTCGACCTCCCACTTCGTTCGTTGACTTCCACGTCAAACTCACCGTGTTTACACTTTTGAAACCACTCACGACAACTTCTTTTACTCAAAGCAGCCTACAGCAAATCGATGCGCTTCAGTGGCAGATTTCTTCAAATTAAAAAAGTAAATCAAACGTTCCCGCAAATCACGCTTATGTGGCACAAAACTAGACATTTTTGCACGAAAAAAATTATGTAAAGGTGATACAAATTCCTCCTCGATAGTATAGTGGTTAGTACACCCGCCTGTCACCCAGGAGACCGGGGTTCGATTCCCAGTCGGGGAGCCCTGGCGCAAGACTAATGACCTTGCCCAGAAAAAATAAATCATTATGGAAAATTTAACAAGCCTCAGGACTTGCTAAATAAGGCCAACTTTCTTATCCGTTGTCTCCAACAAATCATTTATGTGAAGCAAAAACAAGGTTGGACCCCAAATAGAACATTGAGGCACCTCCGAATTAACAAGATACAGATCCGAACACTCGCTGTCCACAATAACCCAGATCGATCGATCCTCGAGGAAGCTCGTCGTCCAGTCGGAAAGCTGCTGGGAAAGTCCATATGAACGAAGTTTGATCAGTAATGCCCTGTTCCAGACGCTGTCAAAGGCCTTGGCGATATCCAATGCGACCGCCCTTGACTCAGCATGCCGCTCAATCGCAGCTGTCCATACGTCGGTTATAAGTGTCAAAAGGTCATCCGTGGACCGTCTGCCACGGAATCCGTATTGACGGTCATTCAGAAGTCCGTTTCATTCCACACACTTACTTAATTCATTATTGATGACTTTTCCCACCACCTTAGATAACATAGACAGTAATCCTATCGGTCAGTAATTTTGTGGGACACAATTTTTTCCCTTCTTTGGGATTGGCTGTACTCGAGCGATTTTCCAGGAGGTAGGAAATGTGCTCCCTGCATAAGATAAGCGAAAGAGCCTGCCAAGAACCGGCGATAGTTCTGCAGCACAGTTCTTATGGACTATCGGTGGTATTCCGTCCGGGCCAGTTGCTTTCCTACAATCCAGTTCATGTAGAATACGTTGAATAGTATGCGGGCGAAATCTTACATCCCGCTTGGAAGACCGTACTGGCGCGGTCATAGGTGGCGGTAATGATTTTACCGATTCTGTTTGGTGCTGTGTTCTTCACTATGGTGAGCTTCTGTGTCCGTTGGAATTATTAGAAGTTTGTAGTGTCAACGTCGTGCCAGCTGATAGGCGGCCAGACCGATTCTCTCAATCGGGATCTGGATGGAATCTTGCGATGGGGAAGGGCCAATCTCATCGACTTTAATGCAGTGAAGAGGCAATATATAATACAATACCTACAAGAAATCGGGTGGCAGAAACCTTGACGTGGTGTGGGGGGTTAAATTGCAATGAATCAGCCAGGGTATGCCTACGCTTCCAGCGGGGTCACCCATGTCAGACATGCCAGCGAGGAGTAACATACAAATATTTGCCACCCCTAATCCAGGGTGTTACGCGTCACCGTGCCCATTAGATGGTTTGCAGTGAGGCATATACCGATTGTTTTATAACGGCGCCTCTCTGACACCGAGTCGAATCAGAGCAGTAAGGAAACCTTGCCAAACTCAATGTGGGACCCTGATAAGCCGGACTATTTGAAACCCCAAGACTCAAGGGGGCAAACATGATTGAAAACTGTAAATACAGCAAGCATACAAAACACTCGGTAGGCGTAGATGTGATGAGCCGACACTACCGTAAGGGAAGAATTCATCAAGAAAACGCCGACTCGGCAAAAAGAAGACGTAGATGAGTCAGTGAGGTCATGAACTCTCGGGTTCTTACAGGCCAATAAATAGTAAATAATAATAGTAATGTTTAAAGCTTGGCGTCTCCTGCGATTCGCTTGTTGTATATTTTCCATTATCGATTCACTAACAAACTTAAAAACTGCTGGCGCCCTCGTGGACTTCAGGTGGCGTTCATTTGCTATTCTTACTGTCGATCCGGGTGTCCCAAACAATACGATCCATCTTTTCAAGTTTGCCCTTGACTAGCGTCTGCTAAACTGAAGTGGGCATGATACATTCCTCTTGAAATCGGCACAAAATAATTATTTACGTAACATACGCGAACGCAGAGCACGCTGTACATCCTGTGAACGGCTCCATGACGACTATAAATTCCATGGAGTGATGTGTCTAACGACAAAGCTAGCCTTCCTACAGTCTGTTTTTTTTAATATGTAAGACGATCCAGTGTCACAATTAAGATCCGTCCAGTATACAGTAGGGTGGAAATTCAGTCAAGCAAACAAATAAAGAGTACAGTTGTGCCAACTTAGCGACAAAAGGATTTTGACAACCCCTTTAAATGGGTCTTTTAAATGATCAATTCCCTGTCCTTTTTTGACAGGATGTACTTTTCTGCATTTATTGTAGTGTTTTCAACTGTGGGTTAATTGACACTTGACATTCGAATATTTTTTCCAATCAACTCTTCGAGATTTTGAAATTTAGAAGATCTCCCAACCAGTTGATCCCTCTTGCACACTTTGCTGCTGATATGTACTCGGCCTTGGTCATTGTGAGACGGATTGCTATTCTCAACCACTCTTTATTGAAGTGTAAATGCAATGTTAATTGCTATAGTCGATGGCGCTGGTGGGTTATTTCTTCGATTGTCTTTTGGTGCTTCTTGACTATTGTTTACGTAGCGTGTATATATGTTGCAAACAACGCAAGTCCTCCCATTAGATCGTAATAACGATGATCCTCGGGTTCCCTACTTTCGTCAAAACATTTGGGTTGTTTTGATGATGCAGTCGGAATTTTTCTTTTCAAAGTTTACGCCAAGCTCTTGAGACCCTTCTCCAATACGCTTGTGTTAACTTCAAAGCTACTCTTAGGCAATTGTTTGACTTATTTACGTCATCTTCATAGACTATTAATTAACATTGGTCTTATATATTTCGTGTATAGATCGTAAACACTAGAACTTTTCAGAGATTCGTTTAAATGGTCGTTTAAGCATCTTTCGCTTTGCTTCAGTCTATATAATAATTTTCTGAATTTATTATTATTATTATATTATTATTGATTGGCCCGTAGGAACCCCGAAGTTCATGACCTCACCGACTCGACTCCGCCATCGCTTCCTGTCCTGTGCACTCTCCTTCCACGCTCAACCATCCGACCCGACCTCCCCAAGGTCAAACCTAACATTGTCGTCCCATCTCCGTCGCGGCCGTCCTACCGGTCTTTTTCTTGTTAGTCTTCCGTCAAGAATTCTACGCACGGTCCTATCGACACCCATTCGCGCCGCATGTCCGGCCCATCTTAATCTTCGCGACTTGATTACTCTCACTATTGTAGGTTTGCGGTACAGCTCTTCCAATTCGTGGTTGTGGAGTTTTCTCCATTGTCCTGCCTCCCCGTTATATTTACCTCCAAAGATATCCCTCAAAACTTCATTCTCGAATACGTGTAATTTGTTTTCTTCCCGTTATGTGAGAGTCCATGTTTCGCTTCCGTATAGAACAATCGGCATGATTATGGTTTTATAGACACGGAGCTTTATGTTACGTGATGGCACTTTGTACTTCAGCAGTTTACTGACTGCGTGCCAACTAGCGTTGCCGGAGTGTAGTCTTTTGTTAATTTCCTTCGACATTTCGTTACTGGCCGTCAGTATCGTTTCCAGATATTTAAATTCTCAAACTTTTTCAAATATCTTGCCTCTGATATTTATATGTGTTCCCTGAGTTCCACCTGCTCTCGCCGTAATCATGTATTTTGTTTTGTCTTCATTTATTTCTATGCCCACCTCCTCTGCCGCTTGCATGATGATTTCACAATTTTCTGAATTTACAGACTGAATTACCTCTTCTCCTTGCACAAATCCTTCTGCCTGTTTCATCTACAATATACGATCTCTTTTAAATCACTATGGAGATAAGCACTCTCTGTGTCGTATAGGTCGATACGCTGATTTTTCAACATTAGGCGTAGTAAGCAGACGCATTGGTTAAAATCTGGACACAAGAACAGATCTGCATAGTCCACTTCTCTTGTTCGGCTATATCACTTAGCTACTAAGCGCATTTCGAAAAACATTTGTGTCCGTTATATGTTTTCTTTTAAAAACCTATACGCACTTCACGGGAGTAAAACCGGGAAGTAATTCTACTAGATTCCCTCACTTATATACTGCCAATGACTCGATTGCTCCAGTGCGTTTCGTAACATTCCACATGTTTATCATCATCGCCACCACAGGCGGGATCTGGTCTTGGCCTTATTTAGCAAGTCTCTCCACCGTTCCTGATTTCTAGCCGATGTCATCCAGTTTGGCATTCCAGGCTCTGGTCGTTCTGGTCTACGACATCCCTCCATCGCAGACAAGGTCGGCCGCGCTGTCTCCTTCCATACATCCTGCCACAAAGGACTTTCCGGGCAGGGTCCTCTTCGCTCATTCGAGCTAGGTGTCCCGCCCACCGGAGTCTACCGAGCTTGATTTTTCTTACAATATGAGCTTCAAGGTAGATTGCGTACAACGTATGGTTGTAGCGTCTCCGGAATCGTCCTCCCTCACATACGGGGCCAACAATTCTCCTTAAGACCTTCGCCTCGAACCCGGCTTAGAGTTCAGAGTGCCTTTTACTGAGCACTCAGGTCTCATGAGTACTGGTAATACCATGACATCAAAATTATCGTAACGGAATCGACGAAACCAGAATTCCGCGTGATTGACTGTTACAGTATCAGTACCATAACCACTATTCACGTTTTCAACCGCTTGGCTTGCATTTTCGCCCTTGTCGAAGGAAAATTGTAAAATATTACGTATTTACGCTTTACTGGACTTCACAGTTAACACGCTCTCAAACAAATTGGGTCAAGCAATCACAAAACTATCTGAAAGGTTTTTTAGTACGAAATATTGTGTTGCTAACACTATCTAACGTAACCCGATCGCAGTTACATAACGGGCGATACAGATTACTAAAGCCATCTATTGGAAAAATAATGGATTTCTTTATATGAGACATAATACGTTGAGTCGGTTGACGAGTCTATTTGAGTTTCGGTCACGGCTAAAATATCGGATTTCGCTGTTTTCAAACATTGTTACATGGCGGTTGCATTTGTATTAGTAGAACCGATGTTTCTGATGTTACAAATCGCTAGTTAGTTGTTGTCATTGTTTTGTGGGTGACCCGCGGAGGCGACTTATTATTAGTTCGGTGTCTTTCCAAAACATGTGTATGGTGTTCCCTCTAAGATAGTTTCCTGGAAATTAGAATGGTGACTAGTTTACCTCCGGAATTCTTGATCGTAGATAGTAATCTGGCGTTTCTAACAGATACACACACAATATAGAAGCATGTAGTGAAGAACAACACAGAGAGAAAATCGAATTAGCAAAAGGTATCAGCCGTATACCAAACAATAACACAGCAATTCTACATCAGTTGTGTGTACTTGAGTTTAGAAATCGAGTTCGTACACGCGGCAGTGACCTGGTGGGTTCAGCATGAGTTCAAAATTTTAGTGTTTCTAGCCGTCATAGCGTGGTTCGAATCACACATTCTTCATTATCGTCTCAAACGCTATAATTTGTGGTCCCGACGTGATCTATGTACAATCGGCACACAATCTCCTATAGGTAAACGGGACTTTACTACAACGGTCCCGACTTCTGTACAGAGCACTGGCTTACTAGCCTGCTCCGACGATATCTCGCTCGTTCGCTCCTCGCCCCGTCATTCGCACACGAAGTTGATCGTAATAAAGTTACAGATAAGGGAGTAGTGTGTTTTCAAAACATGTATATGATGTTCCCTCTAAGACAGTTTCCTGGAGATTAGAAGGTTGACTAGTTTATCTCCGGAATTCTTAATCTTAGATAGCACTGTGGCATTTATAACAGATACACACGTAGTACACAAGCAAATAGTGAAGAACAACATAAAAGAAAATCGAATATGCAAAAAGTATCACCCGTATACCAAGCAATAACATAGCAATTCCACATCAGTTGAGTGTACTTGAATTTATTCGAAATCAACCTAATGTGTTGAGCTTTGGTTCAATTTTTATTGATTCTAACCGTCATCGGGTCGATTCGAATCACAGGTTCTTCACTACCGTCGCAAACTCTATAGTACCATCATGTCTTATCTCAACTTCAGTCCGGGCCATCAGCCAAAGATTCGGAGCTTAGTAAAAGATTTTTCCCGACGATATCGGGAACCTACAGAGTGATGATGTGGTGGTATCTCGCCTTGGAGCCGTCTTACCACCTATACCAATTTTCTTTTCGGGTCGATCCATCAAGAAAGCTCCCAAATATGGCTAAAGATTTTTTCTCCCTAGCCCACCTGCCAGTTGAACTTTAGTCGCCTTTTACGACAAGACCTAGCCTGGCTGAAAGTGTATTCTAAGGGCCTACTCAAAGCGCAAGCACGCATTTTTATTACAAAAGGTCCCAATGCTGCACTAAAAATGGGGAAAGAAGCTTTGAACATGAGCAGAGAAACAATCCGTACCATTATTAATAAGAATTTCATCAAAACAAATGTGTGTGCAAAATGGGGCAAGAAGCTTTGAACATGAGCAGAGAAACAATCCGTACCATTATTAATAAGGATTTCATCAAAACAAATGTGTGTGCAAAATTTGTTCCCCATTCTTTGATAGGTAACCAAAGATTTTTAGGCGTCGATCATTCCAAAGAAGTCGTTGCGGTCGCCAGAAATGGTCCAACTTTTCTGATATCAATTGTTACTGGTGACGGAATATGGTCCTTTCGGTATGATCCAAAAACCAACTCGAAGAGAAGTCAAAAAATTCACCACAAGCTAGAAAGATGAAAATTTCGATCTAAAATCAAAACAATGCTCAATTCTGTGGAAGTTTTGAAGAGTTTGATGGTCAGAATTCATCGTATTCGATACGAATATCGTGATCCACAGGCCCTATTTCTGTTGCACGATAATATGCTGAGTCACATCTTACTAATTTTTCATCAATTTTTGACGAGAAATCAAGTTATTATATTGAATCATACACCGTACTCATCTGATTTGGCCTCATGCGAGTTAGCTCTATTCCCAAATTGCAGGAAGCGACGCACAATTCCCCGCCGCTCGCGCGCCCGTATGGGTAAGACGTATGTGTGCCGTCGTTGGCACGGGTTCTACACCTATCCCACGCTGTTGCCCCGTTGGTCGTCACCAATGTGGGGTAAAGCGTGGGATAGGCGTAGAACCCGTACCAACGACGGCACACATCCGTCTTACCCATAGTTGGTGACCGCGACGTGATCGATTCCGTGCCATCCCCGGTACACACGACACACCGTCAACGATCCTCGAGGATCGATCCATACGAGGATGCGCACACACATCACATACAACCGTCGCCCTTGCCGGGCATCCTCCAACAAACGTAACGCGGACACAGATCCGTCTCCGGGACGCGAGCAACTCCTGCTGTGGCAAATCATCGTACGATGGTGTTTACATAAATTCAACTGCGCACAGTACATTGGGTTACTTGTGCCTGTTCGCAGACGGTCGAAACATTAGGAAACGAGACCGCAACCAAAAGGGTACACTATGTGGCATAGGGCAGTGGATGTTTATTCCCTGGACTAATGCACACAGCGTTGCCGACGATCATGTATCTTTGTGTTGTCCGCATTAACTGTACCGCCTGACGTGTTTTTCCTAGTTTTCTGTCGCTCAGCTAAGCGACCGAGATGTTTAAGCTGGCTAGGGACAGAAAGAGCATCCTCTGCACGTGTGCGGCGGTATCGAACAGGGAATACGTGCGCCCAGACACATTTCACGTTATATTGGTTGCTCAGGGATCAACCGTATCTCCTACATAAGAAGATGGTGCACTTGGTGGAAATCATGCTTGGGATAAATATCGTTGGCGCCATATAATGCCGTCGCAATATATGAATGAGATTTTCTTCTTAGGGCTTTTTCGAAGATACATTGCATGCATTTTGTGGGTAACACTCGTAAGAGTAGAAATGTCTGCATGCAATTGCGGTGAATGGAAAATTGATATGCCCACTTTCCAGGTAAGCCATGCCGCTCAGTTATACCTGCCAAAATACTTGTAGTATAGGTTTTTTTGTAGGCTTTTGGAATGTTTCCGAAATATAGGTGAAGAGATAAGTATTGGCATTAGAAGAAACAGCCACACCCCTCCCACTAACGGTTTTTACGAAGTCAAGTGTTGCCATTTTCAAAAATGTATGCCCCCCCCCCCCCCCCTATAGTTGAAATGATGTTTTTTTAATGACATTTCAACCATCAAAACATCTACAACCCAACCACTTAATGCGATTCCACAAAATGAGCTAGAACAACCACTTAAAACATTGTTGAATCTCTGTGACAAGTGCATTGAAACTAGAGGAGAATGTTTTGAATAACGAAACCGAATAAGATTCCGATATCTTGTCTCATTTATGTTTTTCACGGCCCGTCTCGAAACCTATTTGTCTCACATGCAATTGCAGTCGTCGGGGGTGCGCTGTGTCAGTGCTTCCAATAATAAAACCACACGAATTACCACAGATGTATAGTGATAGTAAATTGGATTGCGTAAGGGCACGCCTTAAAAATATTACAAAACTCTGACTATTTTAAAATTCGAATGACATCATTAACAAGGGTTATAACAATACCCAATAGGATTATTTAAAAAAAAAAAGTGAATTTCTCCCATTGGAGTCATGTTAGTTATTCAAAAAACTGTATTTATCCATCTCTTTCAACAGTGGAGTGTTTAAAAACCCAGCTATACTATTTATGAATTATCCAATAATCTATGACTCATTTGGGATACAAATAAACCAAAAGTTTACCCTAATTTCTGAGCGTATACCCACGGGTGAAATGTTTGTTCTTTACGACTAACGCTAAACTTAATTTAATGGCCCATAATAAGTAACCGTTCCCTCACTTAACAAAAAGGACATTTGTTGGTAATAATACAATAATAATAACCAAATCCATCTACTAAGGTAATTACCAGCTGCCGCATATGAGTCAAGTGAAAGTTATTCACAACTCCAAGCCGATACCCTTCAACAAAAGCTACTTACAAAATGTCTTCCTTTAACGCCCACCCATACCAAATTTCCCTTTAACTACAGGTAAAGACGTCAAGTAACGCAGAACGGTAATTGGGAGAATTTTTCATACAAAAGACTGAAACTTTGTACATATGTTCAAAAGATATTAAAAGAACTAAGGACGAAGTAAGAGGGTGGCAATAGTGCCAAGGTTGTCAATTACTTCTCTCCTTCTGCCGCCGCATTCAATGTGGGCCATGTATCCAGCTGATTAAGCAGAAACTACAATATACCGCGTGCCATGATGTCTGATAGTCACGCAACCGTCAGCAATGCGAAAGTATGCTATTGTTATCCTTCGTCCTACTTTCTCTGCACATACACATATATTTTTGAAAATACTGCTTTTCCTTATTTTACTTCGACTTTGTTTTTGTTTGGTTTTTTTTTTCTCCTTATTTTATTTATTCATTTTTTTTATGCTTTCCTTAAATTGAGTTCAATTTTTATTTTCAGACAGAGTGTTAGAGTTTCATGAAATGTTCTTTAGAACCGATTCGAATGGGTCGATTGTTTATTACCCTCCGAGATTAAAATTGAGAGGTACACACACAAATTCATTTACATCAAACATACTACGCACTTTGATATTATTTTGTAGTAGAAACATTAATTAAAAATGTTTGCATTTATGTAGTTAGAAAATTATTTATCTGTTTTTATATTAAAAATAGTAAATGGCATTGATATAGAATACTGTATGTGTAAAAACACGACTACATGTGTGTGTGTGAATAAAGAATCCTATTTAATCACTCGGTAAGTACGGGATCTAATGAATTATTAGGGAAGCAAAGAGCATCCATCCAAGATTATGCTCTAATCCAGGAGCCATTTATTTGCTACCCCTAAATCCAAAAGCAAAACGAGACATAAAGAGCTTCACGTAATTTATCTTGTAAATTCATTTTGACTTAGATACACAGCGCGCTGGATGTGGCAGATAAAATTAAAATATAAAAAAGATACAAGCGGGAAAATGAACAGAGAAGACGTCGAAGGATAAGACAAGGCAATTTACACTCGGATGGTACAAAGAGCTGTAGCTGTGCAAGGATTTCTGTTTGTTTTATACCGTCGACAGTCAGAGATGAAATGACAAGTGATACAAGTGTCCTTTTTGGCAGAAGGATTTGCATATAAAAACATACGCAAGACAGATTCATCCTTCCACCGATCCCATACATTTATCAACCCCTGGTCCCATCAACTCATCCGCCATAACGTTTTTTGGATTAAATTTTTAAAAGATATACACAAGACGTCCTTTTATCTCCCAGCCTGCTGGCTGATATTCTCTCATGTGTGTATGCCCTTGACTTAAAAATTAAAGTGGTTTCTTTAAAAGATGAACCTTGTCGTCGTGAGTTGTACATTTTATGTCCTTTTCCTGTTGTTTTGTTTTTTCGTTTTTGTGTTTTTTTTTCCCCTATTGTCTTTACTTGTTTTAGCTTTTATTTTATGAGCGTGCTGTGAAATTTACACTGGAAATGTTGTTTTATTGTCGTCCTAGGGCTATGCTGATGGCAGTTTGCTGCGACCCGAGCAATAAATTTAGATTTCTTTCTTTCTTGTAGCTGTTGTCGGAATAATTATTTTTTGACACGAGTCATGTCTTATTTGCATGATATTCTAATCACCTTTTGTAGAACACTGTAAGTTAAGTATAAATCATGACTGTACAAGCTATTGGATAATCTCGTTTAATCCTTGTGTCGAATATAAGACGAGGGGATGGGCAACTTTCGGTACAGATAAACGTGCTTTTATGATTTGATTTTATATTTTTTAATTTCATTTTTGTATACCCTGTCGCACAGGAGAAGAGAGACCTCAAGAAAATTGGGTAAATAACCTTGTACCGAACAAGACACCTCAGCAAATAGAACCTGATATATTAAATGGAACAACCTCTAGGCAATACAATATAATTATATATATATGGAAAACAAAAATTTAATTAAGCAATCCGGAAAACTTGTCCGACGAATAATAAAATGTAGTCATCTTGAAAGTACTACGATGGGATTCGCGAAAATGTAATTAAAAAATCAATATACTCCACTCCTTTTGTTTGAGAACACGTACTACTGTTATTTCTATATTCAGAAATAGTTAATACAAATCTTATGCAGAAATCGAACATGACTTGCTTAAATATTCGGCACTCTGTTTTGGTATCTGTTGTCTGACTTTCCTTCCTTGGTGTTAACATCGGTGAAACTCTCAGCTTTGGGGACTTTTTAATGAAACTACCATTTAGAAAACTACTTTTATAAGCAACATACAACAACATATATATATATATATATATATATATATATATATATATATATATATATATATAAACCATTGCTATCATAAAAAAACCGAAAGGCAGAAAGAGGGTGACAGTGGTGTCATTTCATTTTCATTTTTACAACATTTTTTACTTCGTTTGATATATGCTAGACAAAATATGCGTAAATTCTAGCTTAATTATCTTATATTATAACTTACTGGTCCTTGGCAGACGCTCTAAGCTAAACATTACTTAACAATTGTATAATTTGCCTTTCGGCGTCAGAACTTTGTGGCAGTACTTATAATTATTTGAAAGACAAAGAAAATTTAAAAAAAATTTGTGTCGAATTTTTGTTGTTGTTTTTTTTCTTAAAATTTAAATTTCATCATCATCATCGGCACTACAACCGGGAACCGGTCTTGGCCTTGTTTAGCAAGTCCTGAGTCTTGTTAAATTTTCCATAATGATTTGTTTTTTTCCGGGCAAGGTCTCTTTATGAGTCGGTTACACATGCAGGTGTTGTCTATTACTGATCCTCTTCCTGCTTTGTGATATATGTCCATCATGCCAGTCATCATCATCGGCACTACAACCGGGATCCGGTCTTGGTCTTAATCAGCAAGTCTCGGTCCATATCCGAGGCTTGTTGAATCTTCCATAATAGTTTGTTTTTCCGGGCAAGGTTTGTGATGGTGATTTCCAAAGGTTTCCAATAGGCGAAGTCTCCTGGTGTTGGTACATTTGCGCCACCACTCGGTCGACCATACATTAACCGAGCATGACAATGGACTTTCTGCCTCCCATGCCAACCATGAGGCTGTTTAACATAGTTTGGTATTCGTTTTTGGTCCAACTAGGCCGTGAATAACAGCTGTAGAAGTTGACACCATTAATTTTATTACTTGTGAAGCCTGTCTCTTGGTCACTGACGTTTTGAAAACCACGTCTTCCGCATACGAATATGACTGCTTGTCTGGTCTCATTACTGATCCATATATTGCTAGCGCCACCGATTGTGTACTGTTCGGATGCGATAACAGTAAAAACTAATGATACCTATATTATTTATTGAATTGGTCGAGGTTGGAAATTTTGGTCCAACTGATACTTATTGGTGGCTTATTTATTAAGTTCGAAACCCCGAAACGCGACTTATTAATTTTTCCCCAACAAATTCAATGATATATATATCATCGACACTACAACCGGGAGCCGGTATTGGCCTTATTTAGCAAATCCTGAGGCTTGTTCAATTTTCCATAATGATTTGTTTTTTCCGGGAAAGGTCATTCATTAGTCTTGCGCCAGTTGCGCCAGAGGCTCGCCGACGGGGAATCGAACCCCGGTCTCCCACGTGACAGGCGGGTATACTAACCACTATACTATCGAGGAGCCCCAAAATTTAAATTTAATATATATATTTTTTTTTTCTTGCTCCACATAAATGATTTGTTGGAGACAACGGATAACAAAGTGTTCAGTTTTGCGGATGATAGTACGCTTGTTTCCTCCTTTTCGAGTGATCGGCCACTTGGTGCATCTACGTCGCACCAACTTAGATGTAGACAGATTGACTCTCTGAATAGGGATCTAGATAGGTCCTGCAGTGGGTAGGGCCAATCTTGTCGACTTCAACGCAACGAAGACCCAGTATACAACATTCACAAAGAAAACTGGATCATCGGTTCCACAGCTGATGATGAATGGCCGGGCCCTCGAGGCTGGGGAAAGTTTGAGATTGCTCGGCGTCACGGTCTGTGGGAATGTATCATGGCATAAACACGTATCGGGTATCGCCAGATCAGCCTCAGAAAAACGGAGCTATCTTTTTAGAGCCAAGAAATATTTTACTCCGGCCCAACTTCTTCTCCTATATAAATCCCAAATTAGACCCGCGCTCGAATATTGCTCTCATGTTTGGAGCTCTGCTCCTAAACATACCCTCGACCTACTTGAGAGCGTACAGAGACGAGCGATCCGCCTGATCGGGGACTCGGTGCTGACGTCGGAACTGTAGTCGCTATCACATCGAAGGCGCGTAGCCGACCTCTGTCGGTTTTTCAGATATTATCACGGGTGCTGTTCTTCGGAGATTCTTGGCATTGTTCCACGCAATTCGGTCTATATGCGCTCCACAAGACAATCCGCCGGATCGCACCCGTTTGTGGTTCATCTCCCGACGGCGCGAACATCCCTGTATCAGAACTCGTTCCGTTACAGAGCGGGAAAACTGTGGAACTGCTTTCCCACGCGAGTGTTCCCGGAGCGTTACAACCTGCAACTGTTCAAAAAGAACTGCAACAGTTATTTGATGACATCTCGGGGTGGCCAGTTGGCGCTATAGGTTCGCTTCTCCCGAGAGAAGTCTAATAAAAAAAAATAAAATAAAAAAAATATATATATCTATATATATATATATATATATATATATATATATATATATATATATATATATATATATATATATATATATATTCTTTTTTTTTAATTTTTAATTTTATTTAAAAGCACTTAACTTAACTTAAATCTTATACTACCCTAATTCTTGACAAGCTAAGTCTATGTAAGCTGGCTAATGATAGTGTGATTCTATGCCGACATTGGTATCCAGGTCCTTTTTTTTTAATTTTTAATTTTATTTAAAAGCACTTACCTTAACTTAAATCTTATACTACCCTAATTCTAGACAAGCTAAGTCTATGTAAGCTGGCTAATGATATTGTGATTCTATAGCGACATTGGTATCCAGGTCTTTATATGCCATTCAACCACCAGAACTGTTGACGCTGTCCAATTCTATCGTCCCGGTCTCTGTGGGCGACAGCCCTACTGAAGCGCAAGAGCTGTTCTTCGGTGCGCCTTACGTCCCAGTCGTAGCACAGTCGCCCTTCTACGGATGATCTACTTACATGATAGATCAGCGGAATTCCGGATCTATCCTGTATAAGCCCTTTCATGTCCATGTGGGGGTTCCGCCAAACCCCACTGACTACTTACCGTAAAACCCCCATTATTACAACCCAATCTACACCAGTTTCTGCTAATGCAACAGCATTAGCACCTGTAAATGCTTCACGCATTATATAGATCAAATCTATAATCTTGAAAAGTCCCTGTAAAAGACTTCTTACCGCTTCTTGCATCTCTTCGCAGACAATTCCTGTAAGAGTTCTTTATTACCTTATCCGCAACCCAACTCCCATTGTCCGCCGCCAATGCAATCGCATGGGCACCTGGAAACATTTCCTTTTCCAAGGGCATTTAATGCATACAAGCATTACCTAAAATTATTAAAAAGAATGTTTTTTTCTACAAGGGCATGCATACATGTATCAATGCGCTTTGGCATAAGCGACCAAAACTCGAATTTCCAATTAGTGTAGATTTTCACACTAACGTTCGACACTTGCGTCGCCATAGATGCCATGTTCCATTGACACAGATGGTATATACAAACCATCATTGTATAACCATCTAATCTGCCTTGCAATGACTTGCAACTATCAATACAGCTGCAAGCACTTTACCCAGAATTCCTTCTTTGTTTGAATCTCCAAACAAGCATCGACTTCGCGCATAGCACCTTTCCCAATGTCTATTCGTATATTTACACAAGGGCATCATTCATCTAAGACTTTTATGATGCCCTCGTCCCATCTTTTCTTTTACCACATTTCTTCGCTGTATCGTCCTTTATTTATTTAGATGCGATACACTCCATAGACGACGATCTTTTCGATCCTTTGTCTTTACCGCCTGTCTGCTTCGTTTACCCATTGCCCTCGAGCACGTGTAAACCACACAGATCTGAACGATCGCACACATACCACCATGACCTTGTTTACAAGATCTGGTTTCCTATACCACCAAGAGCGAATTTACGTTTCTCTGATGGTAGGTAAAAACGATATCCTTATCGGAGAGGATATCTACCAGGACACCATAAACTCACCCCAATAAGTGATCACCTCTGCACGAGATGATTATCGCTGAGTCGTTTTCCATCCACTGGCCGTCATGGTCACGCGATCTTCCGCTCTCCGCCGGCTGCGGAGATGCGTAATATACCCGGAGTCGAGTGTGGACTAATTTTCGACATTTAATTTTTAACCGGACGAGTTTCAGTGCGCGTTTATTGTAACTACAATATTAAAAATAAATATATACCTGCTTTTACCAATAAAATAACATTAATAAGCAATAAAAATTATTCAGTGTTTTAATGTTCCATGCTGCAGTTCCTGGGGGTGTCGGCGTTTATATTTACGCGTTGTGGACAATTTTCGGTGCTAGCATTCGTGGCGGAACTTACGATTAGTGATGGGGAAGGAAGTGAACCGAGTGTCCGTGTCGGCACAATACTTCCTACCCCGCATCCAAATCAAGGAACGCCTCTGGTGGAACAAAGCCGTTGCGACGCACGCTCTCATAGTACAGAGTATTTGGATAATAGGCCCCGAAAATTAGGTCATTGGACGAGCTTATTGCTCTCGCATTATGTCCTCTGATTAATTTAATCATAAAATTATCCACCCTATTTATGTACGCTTCATTATATAAAGTCTCATTTGAATAATACTTTTTATAGTCCGATTCCGGTGTCCGATATAATCTGAGACAACTTCTGAGACACTTCTTTTCGAACACCCGAATCTTTTCCATCAAATTTGGACCTATGTTAAACCATACTGGACAACCATATATGAGCATTGGCCTGATTAGCGTCATGTAGCATATGACCTTTACCCTGCTGTCAAGTTGGCTACTGTGAAATAGCCTCCCTGTCATAGCAAAAGTTTTCCTCGCTTTGAGCAGAGCAGCCTCTACATGTCTGTTGAATACAGATATTGGTCTAGCCAGATGCCAAGGTATTTAACTAAACTCTTGGTTTCCAGTTTATCTCCATGCGGTCCCACGATAACTAGCTTTCGCCAGTTTTTCCTTGTGTCGTTCGTGGCTTTATATAATGGAGTTCTAAATAGGATGGCTTCACATTTCTGGAAGCTAATCTTAAGTTTCCAGTCATCGCAATAGCGCTGCACGTTGTTGAAGTCTCGCTGTATTAAACAATTTATGATCTCATCTTTCGGAGCTGTTCTGTAAATTATGAGATCGTCTGCGTACGCAATAGCCTGCGGGAGTGCATCTAATAAGTCGCTAATGTAAATGTTAAAAAGAATCGGAGAGAGTACCGCGCCCTGTTGCAAGCCATTCTTGATATTATACATTCTATTAGAGGTCACATTACCATTTTTGACCACGAACTTCCTGTCCTTTAACATATCGTAAAGTACTTATAGTAAAGACTTATGTATGCCATGTCTGACCAGTTTGTAATATAACCCTTCAATCTAGATGGTATCAAACGCTTTTTCCAAGTCGACCAGACAGGCCCCTGTGCATTGGTTCCTACATTTATTCCATTGTATGTCAGAGACCAGTGTAGCTGCGGCATGTGTGGTTTCATGACCCGTCTTAAAGCCAAACCGGTTATTTGGAATAATGTTGTTGTCGTCTACCCATTTTAGCAGAGCTTTGTTTATAGTCTTTTCAAACGCTTTACTGATGCTTGGGAGTAAATTTATCGAACGCATGTTCATTGGGTTGGTACAGTCTTTGCCCTGTTTTGCGATGGGCTGAATGTTAGCCGTTTTCCAACGCGATGGATAGTATGCATTATTCAACGCGTTGTTAAAGAGGACCGTGTATATATCTATTGCCATTGGGGGCAAGTTCTTGAGTACGATGTTAGGTACTCCATTTATTCCCACTGACTTTCTGCTTGTTGGTGAGTCGAAGATACTCTGGATTCCTTCCCTCGTAATTAAAAGGCTATTAGCCTCACCATTGGCATTAATGTCAATTGACCGATTTTCGTCACTGAATTCGGTAAAACCCGGATTCTCCGATTGTCAGAGTGAAATTTCATTTCGGAGGTGTAGGTGATTCAGTAGAGGTCCGTCCTCCAAGTCGTGATTTCGGCGAATGCTTTCATTCACCTTGTACATTTCCTGAAAGACAGCTCCCAAAGCGTTCACCTTTTCCAAAGGATCTTCGATCACGAAGAGCTCACTATTGAGGATAGCGTTCTCTGCATCTATGCCAATGTTGGTTAGCAGGTGCTTGTTTACCTGAGTACGTGGGATTTGGAGACACTGAATATCATTTTGATTATTTCTCCTGAATATTTTATTTATTTGTGGGAACATATTCGGGTTATTAGTTTTTATAGCTCGAATTCTGTTGTTCCAATACAAATTTGTTGCTAATCTATAGTTAGCTTCAGGTAGTTGTTGGAGGTTTTTTAATCGGGATTTCAGTGATATTATCTCCTGGTCTTGTCTGTCTGTAAACTGTCTGTTTAATTGTTTTAGTTTCGATAGCAGTCTGCTCTCTTTCTTGGGGAGTGCGTTTATTGTTCTGTTTCTGTACATGTTTATGTGATCTGTAACTGTTGTTTTGGTAACTGTTTTGTCCATTGTTCGTTTTATAGTTTCGTCCATTTGTTGAATGTATTTGTCGATTTCGTCATTTGTCAGATTTCTGTTTACTGCCAGAATAAAGTCTTTCGAACGAAGTTCTCTTGTTAATGATATGGTGACTCACGAATTCCTCCAGATATGCGAGATCACTCGGATGCTCTATCACTGCCGTGAATGCACAGTGGTCACTCTCGTGTTCAATTGTCCGTAAACAGTTTCTGTTTCGTCTGTTGGTGTTAAGTAGTCTCAGTCGTGAGTCAATTAGCAAGATATCTAAGAACGATCCACCTCTAGGGAACGATGGATATTCCGTAGCTAGCAATTCAGTTCTATATACAATATGATACTGATCTAACCAGCCAGCCAACTGATTTCCTCTGGCATTAGATATAAAATTTCCCCAATTTCTATGTTTGACGTTCATATCTCCCCCTAGGATAAAGTAGTTTTTGTCCAGGTGCAATTATAAGCATCAAAAGAGTGTCTCGAGATCTGCTATAAATAAGTTGTGTTGGTGCTCCTCAGGTGCATCGACCGCAATCGCATACAAACTCCTTCCCTGCTGAAGGGGTATGCGTACGATACAGGCTTCCAGCACCCGGAACTTGCGCACTTCTCCACTATATATAACTTTCTTTTCCCAGAGGGCATTCTTCTGCCTTATGGTCTTTTCCGCATTTTACGCAACGGCGCTACATTTCACAGTTCGCCGTTGCGTGACCAAACCTTTGGCAGCTGACACATTGCAGAATGTCCCATGTGACCATTTGATGATCCAAGACTGTAATTTTTCTTAGATCACCAATTCTACTGCTGGGTGTTAATTGAACCAAAAAGAAGGGTAGCCTGCGGTTATCCCTTCTTGCCTTGGTTGTAGTGAACGGTTTTACCGCTGTAAACTCGAGATCTTCGTGCTTCAGGTTTTGAAGCGTTTCGAGCAGAGCCTCCGGTTCCATTTCAGGGTCGACACCCTTTATTAGAACCATTGCGCTATTCGTTTGTTTCGGTGTAAACGAGTAAAATTCCGCGGTGGCTCTTTTTAAGACCTCTTTAATTTTGTCGTGGTCTGCCACCGCATAGGTTTGAATGGCATGCCTGTTACCTGCCAGTCTTTTCACTACAAGATTGTTTACCATCGCTAGCTTACAGAGACTTACCAATTCCTTACACTCAACATCTATGGTGTTGATTGGTGGCATCTTTATTTTTCCGCTGTTATTGTTGATTTGCTGCTGCTGTGTTGCTTGCTGTTTCGTTGATCGATTTTGTGTTGTTAGTTGCTGTTGATGTTGAAGTTGATGTTGAAGTTGATGTTTGCTGTCGATGGTGAAACTGTTGCTTTTGGCCGACTTTGGGCTTCGGCTTTTGTTGTTGTTTTGTGTTTTTTTCTTGTTCGAGCGCCGCTATTTTTTTCTTTCGGCGTCTCTCTTGTAATCGGGCTCTTTCCATCGCAAATTTCGCCTCCAATTCACTTATCTCCTCTTCTTCATCCTCAGACTCTGAGGATGCAAGAGAAGCGAATGAATTGTTTGCCCCATACATGTTAAAGTTGGAAGGGGCAGGGAGCTCACTGTCCTCCTCCATCTGCTGTTCTCTTTTCTCTGTTATTCATTTTGCGGTTTTACTTCGCGTGACAATGGGATTTTTCGGAACTGCTTTTCTTTTTTATATTGTCGCGTTTTTATCTTCCTCCGTGTTCATTCCGGTAGTGACACTGGTGTATTTAGGGTTGAATGCTCGATTTTCTAGCCGCCGAACATATTGCTTTCCTTCGGAACCGACTCTCTTGATTTTTGTTTCATCACTTCACAATATTTTTTTCCACTGTGAGATGTTCCAATTCTCATGTTTCCTGGCAAAAGCTAACCTAGCCTTGTGGTTTTTTAATGATAGCAATGGTTTTTTTCTAACCGATCTTCCAAAAAGCTGGCTGTCAGTCAATTGCTCTCTAGTAGAGCGTGCCGAAAGTTCATTTGGGTCCTCACCGAAAACTTCCTTTCGTATTTCTTTTGAACTCATAAATGGATTTTTTTTGCAGCTCGTACAATTAGCCTATCCTGGGCTTCAGTCGTTTTACGAGATCTTCTCCGCCTTGCTACGAGTTCTGTGGTTTTATGTTTTTCTACATAGTTTATAGCATTAAATACCATTGTTTTAGAGCAATTAAGCTTTTTTGAAATTGCTTTATACGACAACCTTTCATTATTTCGAAGATTTATTATCACTTCTCTCATGTTTTTTGTACAGCATTTTTTCTTTCCCATATCTCGTTAAAATGTCTTAAAACAAAGCAAGAAGTTATAATTCCGTTTATTTTCAAACAAATTATTATATTTACCAACAAATATTTACGTTTAAAACGAAATTATACAAAAAGAAATTAATTAGATCGCGAGCTAATTTTGTTTTACAAAACCTTTTGAATTTGATTTTGTTTTTTTGTTATTTTTTTGTAAATATTATTTATACTTTAATTAATATACTAAAATTCATATATAAAAAACATTTTACAAACTGTTTATAGCAAAGAATTTTAATAAAAAATTATTGCAAACAAATTTTCTAGTATCGTTCTTAATTAGTTCGCCACAACTGTATATACCAGGTGTACCGGTATGAGCGTTTTTTTTAAATAAAACTCTAATTTTAAATGGGAAAGTAAAAAACATTTTATTCGAAGTATTGGCCATTGCTTTCTACACATTTCGACCACCTTTCTAGCAATTTGTGGATACCACGCCAATCTTTTGAGGCAAACCATTCGAAGACCCAATTTTCGACTTCTTCGTAGGAATTGAAATGCTGCTCAGCCAATGCGTGTGCCATCGATGAAAACAAATGGTAGTCGAAAGGAGCCAAGTCTGGTGAATACGGCGGGTGGGGTAACACTTCCCAGCCGAGAGCTTTTATTGTTTCTTTGATGGGTTTTGCTGTATGACTCGGAGCATTATCATGTAACACACTTACATTTGCCTGTCTTGTGGCCCATTCTGGTCGTTTTTCGATCAATACATGGTTCAAATGGATCACTTGTTGTCGGTAGCATTGCGCATCAACAGTTTCACCAGGTTTTAGAAGTTCGTGATACACCACCCCCTTCTGGTCCCACCAAACACTGAGCATTGTCTTTTTTCCCAGCCGATCAGGCTTTGCAGTCGATGTTGACGCTTCTACTGGATGTACCCATGATTTTTTGCGTTTAGGATTTTAAAAATCCATTTTTCATCACCAGTCACAATTCGATGCAATACTGACTTCCTTTCGTGTCGTAGAAGCAACGTTTCACATGTGGTGTTTCACTTTTCCATCTGCCTGTCCTTCAATTCATGTGGCACACAGTTTCCACACTTTTGGATCTTTCCCATAGCTTTTAAACGGTCAGAAGTTGTTTGTTGTGCAACATTTAACATTTGTGCTATTTGTTTTTGACTTAAAGTGTCATCTTGATCCAATATTACTTGCAATTCAGCGTCTTCAAACTTTTTTGGTGGTCTTCCACGTTCTTCATTTCGCACATCAAAATCACTATCTCTGAACCGCTTAAACCATCTTTTGCATGTTGCTTCCGATAGAGCATGATCACCATAAGCCTCGACAAACATTCGATGCGACTCAGGAGCACTTTTATTCAAATGAAAACAAAAAATTAATGCTTTCCGCAAATCATCATTTTCTGGTACAAAATTCGACATTTTTAACAGGATTAAAAAAAAATGATGTTGTTTGTACAATGACTTGATGCATACTAAATATGTGTGACAGATGTCATAGCAACCAAATAACAAAAAATAAGGGCTCGTTCACAACAAACGTTCCTTATCGACACATTTGTATCTTGACGCTCACTTCAGACCGGTACACCTGGTTTCTCTTCATGAGTCGGTTACAGATGCAGGTGTTGTCTATTACTGATCCTCTTCCTGCTTTGTGATATATGTCCATTATGCCAGTCATCATCATTGGCACTACAACCGGGATCCGGTCTTGGTCTTAATCAGCAAGTCTCGGTCCATATCCGAGGCTTGTTGAATCTTCCATAATAGTTTGTTTTTCCGGGCAAGGTTTGTGATGGTGATTTCCAAAGGTTTCCAATAGGCGAAGTCTCCTGGTGTTGGTACATTTGCGCCACCACTCGGTCGACCATACATTAACCGAGCATGACAATGGACTTTCTGCCTCCCATGCCTACCATGAGGCTGTTTAACATAGTTTGGTATTCGTTTTTGGTCCAACTAGGCCGTGAATAACAGCTGTAGAAGTTGACACCATTAATTTTATCACTTGTGAAGCCTGTCTCTTAGTCACTGACGTTTTGAAAGCCACGTCTTCCGCATACGAATATGACTGCTTGTCTGGTCTCATTACTGATCCATATATTGCTAGCGCCACCAATTGTGTACTGTTCGGATGCGATAACAGTAAGAACTAATGATACCTATATTATTTATTGAATTGGTCGAGGTTGGAAATTTTGATCCAACTGATACTTGTTGGTGGCTTATTTATTAAGTTCGAAACCCCGAAACACGACTTTTTGTTTTTTCCCCAACAAATTCAATGATATATATATCATCGACACTACAACCGAGACCCGGTATTGGCCTTATTTAGCAAATCCTGAGGCTTGTTCAATTTTCCATAATGATTTGTTTTTTCCGGGAAAGCTCATTAGTCTTGCGCCAGTTGCGGCAGAGGCTCCCCGACGGGGAATCGAACCCCGGTCTCCCACGTGACAGGCGGGTATACTAACCACTATACTATCGAGGAGCCCAAAAACTCAATGATACTTTCGAACATTCACCTGATGCAGGAAGTGAGTGAATCTTTCACAGAACTCATTCACAGCTTCATTGCTCTTCTGATCGCTGAATCCGATCTGTTTTACTTAGATAACCTACAAATTGAAATGACCGTATAATATTGGGTTGTACCACATGAAATGTCCGATTGTATAGTTAACATTTAAAAGCCAACATTATTTTTCCGTAAAAGTTTATTCAATCAAAATAGGATCCATTGGCATCCATGATTTTCTTCCAACGTGGTACAAGGTCAAATATTCATTTTTCGTAGAAGTGTTGACTTTTTGAGGGAGTGAAATCTTCAAAGGCTTTTATGACCTCTGCTCGGTTCCGGAACACCTTCTACCGGCAAAATGAATCCAGATTGCGGAAAAGATGGGCGTCCGTTGGGGAATGTCAGGAGAGTACGGTGGATGCGAAAGAATTTCAAATCCAAACTGCAACAGTTTTCGCACCGTTACTTGTGAGGTACGAGGTCTTGCATTGTTATGCAAAAGGATCGGGCGGTGCCAATTTGGCATGCGATAATTCGATTTCCTCAGAATATTAGATAGCGTTTATCGTTTCTTCTGGTTGAAGAAATGAAAAGTGGATTGGTCCTTTCGATAGCCAACAAATTGTCACCATAACCTTTTTTGGGTGAAGATCGGGCTTGGGGGTGTGTTTTGGTTTTTCACCTGCTTCCGACTACTGCCCAGGTCTTTTACGGTTATCATACTATCCTATCATCATAGGTGACTATCCGGTGCAAAAACGGTTCAGTTTGGTTTCTTAATCTAAGCGATGCGTAGATTTCCGAGCGCAGTAGTTTTCGGGACACGTTCAGTTCAAGGGGTAGTTGTGGGGGTTCTTTAAGGCGCCCGAAGAACCACCCAGCCTCCTAACCCAACTCCCCGTTCCCAACCTGCAAATACCAGCACCAACCATAAGCAGCTCACCGGTATACGAACAGCACAAAGGTCTCTTCAACATTTTCTTACCTGAAAAATAAGCCCACGGCAAGATCATCAGCTTGCCATGGCATCATACAAGAACATACACTAATCCTCCTGTGTCTTCTTATTCCAACAATCCGTTGGTCCACACGTCGGGTAACGTGCTTGCTTGCACATCTGCAAGCCAAATTTCCGATGTTCGATCGCCTAAGCCGATAACGATCATCGAGCTAGACATGATCTTAATTGTTGTTTAAACAAGCAAATCAACGGCCGTGTCCTACGATCTGTTTCTAAACCAAACACACAGTAATTTCACTCAGTTTATCTTTTTCCTACCATCCGTTGGTCCATAGCCACCCGGGGTAAGTTGTATGCTTGCACATCTGCAAGTCAGATTTCCAATGATCGGTCGCACAAGCGATAAACGATCCCCGAGTTGCACACGACCCATGATTGCTATCCTAACAATCATACTAATGGCCATGTCCTATGATTAGGTCCTTAAATAAACAAGCACCCAACCATCGTAGACCCTCGCCATCGTAGGCGAGGCTTCTGTTGTCTTAACGTCAACAGAAAAATCGATCCACTATCGTTTACATCAACGATGTTTGCAGCCTCTATTCCTTCTCCTTTTGTTTGAACAGCTGCAGGATTGATCACCGCCCGCACTTCCAGCGAATGGGCATTGTACCAGACCTGTACGGTCACATGAGGAAATTCGTCCATTCAACCCCAAATCGATCGTTTATTGGTCGCCACCAAGAAGATCCGATTTGCTCCTCCCACAGCGGTGGGAATCCACCACCGTTGCATCTGGTGGGAAATGGAGTGAGAACACACGTGTCAGGGGACGTTGTGCTGTCGGAGTCATATTGTAGAGCAGTCGAGAGATTTGAGTGTTGAGTCGGAACGTATGGTCTTAAACTTTTCTACCGGTGTTAAATCGAAATTAATTACCGACGACATACATTCGTGCAGGTCAAAAGCTTATGTGCTGATTGTTCTGAACCGTCGCTGGGCAGTGAAGCTGAATATAGTAGCTGTATTAATTGCATTGGAGGCTCCTCGATAGTATAGTGGTTAGTATATCCGGCTGTCACGCGGGAGACCGGGGTTCGATTCCCCGTCGGGGAGCCTCTGGCGCAAGACTAATGACCTTGCCCGGAAAAAAAACAAATCATTATGGAAAATTTAACAAGCCTCAGGACTTGCTAAATAAGACCAAGACCCTTTCCCGGTTGTAGTGCCGATAATGATGATGATTAATTGCATTGGACGGTATCTTCTGTGGATAAATGTACAAGTGAATTGAATGTAATAGCTGTATTAATTGTATTGAACGATATCTTCCCGTGGAAAAGGTGATGATCCCAACAGAACAGTGAGTTAAATTTAGTCTCGCAAAAAAAAAACAATAAATGTACAAGTGAATATTATTCAGTAAAGTTTAGCCAAGTAGCTTCAACTAACCGGCCGTGTGTTTTATTATTGCTGGACATATCAGTGCGTTTGGTTTTTCTTCTTTTTTCCTTGAGGAACAATCTGTGAGGACGAGGTTACAACCCTGCGCCCATGCTGTCTCCGCGATCTCGCCCACCACATACTCACTTACCGAGTTTATTTACCTTTCCTAAAGTGCAGACTTATTTTCATTGGGGATACTCCCATGCTTTGTGCAATCTACCGCACCGATTTCGTTGGATCCGCATCTATCGTTGCTCTTAAAACATCGTCGTCATCTTATGCTTCCGGCTTCCCACGTGGTTCATTTTTGAGGCTGAAATCTCTCGAACGGAACTTTGCAAACCAACGTCGTATATGGCATTCGTTTACCGCTAAATCCTCAAATGGGTCAGTAATGTTTTTCATTGCCAATGACGCATTATGTCCTATTTTAAATTTATAAAGGAAGAGGGTTCGAATTTGAACTGCCGACAGCATGGTAAACAATTCCAAGAAATAAAAAATAACCGTACTTGTAACGAACCCTAAAATACTCACACGTCGAGGACACGTGCCATTTTCCTTTATAAGAAAGACAATTTAACGTTCTGGCACAGATGTTCACTCGAGAACATGTTATTTTCGACTGAACTAAAATCGGACATTTTATGTGCTACAACACAATATACATGAATTTAAAGAATAAAAGCGTTTTAATATACTAAGTCTCACAAGCCAGGAAAAACAGCATGACCTGATAAAAATTGCAAACAGTTGTTTTATTTTGGTAGAAAGAGGTTTGAAACTACTACGAATAATCCAAACGCTTAGGGATGGGAGTTTTGTAAAGAACATAAGCGATTACATTTTTTTTCAAAATCATATCACTTGTCACTCATCCCGTGTGACAACTTTCTTTTGGAATGATCTTAACGGAAACTGTGTGTCAGCTTCGGTTGATATCATTGGGATTGTGGAAGCCATTGCGTTTTGCTGTTGCTCGCATTAAATCTTAATCATAATAAGGGTGTTATTAGCGGTCGGAAAACAGACTATTTAACGAATAGACTTCATTCCATCTCCAAGACAAATTACAGTTCAATTAGAACTTCCAATAAGTATGTTTTATGTGTTTTGCTTATTTCAGCAACAAATCAAAGTAATTTTCTACATGCTTCCTTTTATCCAATGGTTTCCTTGCATTCCTTGCATAAAATAAAGTCCTTGTTGGTTAGGTATTCCAAAAACGTAATTTCCCGTATTACTGTTGTCATAATTAACATGTACCTACAAAAGCAAAACAACACTTCTTGGAGTGCGTGCCTTTTACCATTTGACAATCAAAACAAAAAAATGCGTCAAAGACATTTGGTCATTATTTATTAACTTCTCTCAGGGCGGAACCGTGATGGTTTAAAATCAAGTACCCAAACACACGCTAATTTACCTAAATATAGATCTTGAATATTTTATTACCCCGAAACACATTTAGATCGTATAACGAGCAAAAAAAAAACCTTATTCCAAAATATTGGTCTCATTAATGAAATGACATGTGATTAATTGAGTTGTGTTTCATTGTGTACCCATCCATCATGCTATTATTTGATCCTTCACTGAGGAGACCGTATCATAATTAGAAAACAACTGTCAAAAAAGCCAAAACCGTCAAAAAGCAAACACCATGTTAACAGAACGTTTTTAGCACATCTGCTATTCCGATCATCCAGAACTTTGCTCCCCCTCCGTCAATGGCGAATGAAACAACGAAATCGGAAATAACATAAAATTGTTATTTGGAAAACACTTAATATGCGTCATTTTCGTTTATCTCCATCGAAGTGTCTGCCCATTTTACAATCTTCCGGACATGTCTCGGTCTTTCCTAATGTCACATTGGCGGAAATATGCAAGTCCTTGTCATTGTTGCTCTTTACGATTCCAACTTTGTTACAGCTTTTGTTACTGTCTGTTGCCATGAACCGTACCACGTTTATGGGATTTTTCTGAAACGAAGCAAATCCGTAGGGAAACAATGCATCCATGAACATATCCTGCTTATACGATTATTCGTCATATTTTATGATCTCTTATTCAGAGTTATGAAGAAAAGATTACACTGCTGCTCAGTTTCACTCATTTCGGCACCAGTCACTTCATCTGTTTACTGGAACCGCATTTCAAATGGAAAATTGTCGTAAAGGATGCCAATGATTTGGGGTCAAGTAGTTCGTCCTGAAAACTGGATATACAACTTCATAACTTCTTTAGAGGAAGAGCTTTTTCAATCTTTAATCAGTTCATGATTGACAACAGTCTCATTCTTTGAAAGGCAAAGTTCATATAATACGATTATGAAATTAGCTACGAGAAATGCGTAGACATGTCTCGAGGGTGTGCTCTGAAGACATACTACATAGGCTGAAAACTCTCGGGATTTTTAATGAATACAAGTTCTTTTGGGGCAAAATTATATTTATTCCTCAACATAGTTGCCTTCGAGGGCGATACACTTGGTATAGAGATTTTCTAACATTTCGATGACCTTCCTGTAGTACGAAATGTCCAAGCCTTCGAAACACGTCTCGGTCTTCCAGATGGCTTCCTCATTCACTCTGAATTTCTTTCCTCGGAGCCACCGCTTTAGGTTTTAGAAGAGATAATAGTCGCTGGGGGCCAAGTCTCGAGAATATGGTAAATGAGCAACGAATTCAATTTGTCCAATTTGGCCATCGCTTCCAAGGACTTGTGTGATGGTGCGTTATCGTGATGGTACAGAACTCTTTTCGTCGCCATCTCTTCCCTTCTGCACATTACTAGAATATCCGAGAAATCCGGCTGATGTCGATTTCGCTGTAATTTGTGACAAAATGTAAGTTACTAGGCTTCTGCCACTTAAGTGTTGTGGATGGTGTTCGGTATCCTAACGGTAGTGTTTTTGCGGAGTCTTTCTTGACAGAGTGTCCCCTTGTTCTGAAAATAACAAGTCTCTTTAGGGATTACTCAATTCCCGTTGAGCTTTGCGTAGCAAAATACTTAAAAGTTCCCGGAAGAGCAGACAAGATTTGTCGTGTAATGCGATTGGAATAAAGTTTTAAGGAATCTTATGGGAATTTAGTTAAAAAGATTCCCGGAAGGTATGATCGTGAAATCCATTTGAAGACATGCATTATGATTTTAAGATTTTCGAGAATTCGTCTTTAAGCATGATAAATGAACATTTGGTTCAATTTATCATGCATTTGGTTTAATTGGGGAATTGTTAGGAATTGTTGTTGGGTTCCTCGATGGTATAGTGCTTAGTATACCCGCCTGTCATACGGGAGACCGGGGTTCGATTCCCCGTCGGGGAGCCTCCGGCGCAAAACTAATGACCTTGCCCGGAAAAAAACAAATCATTATGGAAAATTTAACAAGCCTCAGGACTTGCTAAATAAGGCTAAGACCGGTTCCCGGTTGTAGTGCCGATGATGATGATGATGATGTTAGGAATTGTGTTTATGAGTGGTAAATGCATTTTTGGTTCTTTTATTACGTATTTAATTTAACTGAGAATTTGGATTACTGATTATTATCAATTAAATTATACGAAGATAGTATGTCTATGTAAATATATGTGGGGGAGTGAAATGGCAGGGCTTTGCAAACCACTACAGTGTTTCAAAGAGGTTTTAGGAGTCTTTTTTTGTCAGACTCCTCATAACAAATTTTTGTTGAATAAGCACTGATACTCATATTCCAGTTGTAGTTTTTATTTCATGTATAATCAAATTCATTCAAGTTTGTAATATAAAGGCGTATACTATCAACTTCAAATAATACTAAGAAAAATAGAAGACATTTATAGTTTTTATACAATTACAGATAATACAAAGTTGAATGCTTCTTCACATTGGCTAAAGTACTAAAAATATCTCTCTTTAGCTCGGATTGAGCATTAAAGATTCCAAGAACAAAGTATCCTGTTTCCTTTAAAAAAAGTGATACAAACTGTACAGGTTATATATTTGTAATTTTTTTTTTTTTTTGCATCCCTTAGCTGCTATTGTGGGCATCTGCCCAAGTGGTGGGGGGGGGGGGGGGGGGGGGGGGTTCGGGTGGGGGCGGCGTAAAGAGCGTGTCCTTACAGCCTTTTTAGCAGGAGCCTCTCTGGTGAGATGATCTTCAGCGTAGCCTCCTTCTAGTCGGTTGTTTCCGACTTTAGTTCCCGATAGATAATGGATCTCCTGGTTGACGGTGATGCGAACCGCCGTGAACGTCGCGAAAACAACCACACTCCCTAAAGTTGGTGTGACCCGGGACATAGAAACAACGAAATAGGCAATGTTTTTAGCGGGCTTTATTTTTTAATTAATTTAACGATTTATTTTATAATTTTTCCCGTAGTCTCGATCTCTGGACACTGACTGATGTAGAATCCAAACAAACAAAAATGGGGTGACGATGTAGTGCTCTAAAAAGCCCTACCACCTTTCCCCCCATTCTTACATCCTAATCCCAGCAATATTACACTAAAACCTAAAATCTAAAAAAAACCTAAACTAAATCCAAAATTCGCAACAAACGAATCAAACATCCGTTTATCGCTTATCATTTGCCCCCACGACATAAATTAATCTAAAATCCTAATTAAATTCAAAATTCGCAATAAACGAATCAAATATTCGTTTATCGTTTTGCATTTGTCACATGGCATCATCTAAATTCAAAATCCAGAGATACGTTATCTCAATCTGGTAAAATCCCTCATAAATTAAACAAACAAAAACCCGAATTCCTTTACATATCCACATATGCACAATAGTTTCATAAGAATTCAGGAAACTGAATTCTTATCATAAACAAACATTGAGCATCTCACTCAGGATACCAAAATCGGGATTTTGGTATGAAATTGTGCATTTTCGAGATAAAAATCTTTATAAAGGAACAGTAGAGTAATCTTGGGGCCACAGTATCTGAATGTACATCAAGCAGATCAGTATTAAAATAATATCGAGGCCAGCAATATCTTGATATTCCTTGTAAAATCCGAATGTACATCAAGCCGAGAAGACGCCGGAAATAAAATTTTGTAGTAAGAAAAACTGAATTTCATTTTTGACCAATCCCCAATTTTCAAGCAATCCCACCGGCGGCAAGGGCTTGCTAAGAAAGAAAAAGCGGTAGAAACTGGAACAACAACAGGACGTTGCTCTTCCCTCAGGCTCTGAGGAAGCACGGCGACGACGTCAGTAGGACGGTTTTCAGGAGCGGTCTCAAAGATCGCTTCACGCTCCCTGAACAAACTACTACAGCGAAAGGTCGACTTTAGGTAGACAAGTACAAATGTGTCCCTCATCCTGTCTCTGGCTCCTGTGGGGGTGTTGGGCTCGGTCTCAAGATATCTGAAAAGAAAGGGGGACGGAGGTATCTAAGGATAGTGTGGATAGGGTTAGTTCGATTGTTCTCTAGCTACTTGGATCGGGGGATGGTGGGAAAGAAATCGTACACGACCGGTGAGTCTTGAGTGCGGTAGTAAACGCAGATCACGCCTTTGGCATCTGATAATCTGCGCTTTGGTCTGTGTGGGTGTGTGTGTGTGTGTGAGCATTTTTAACATCAAGCGTCACCACCGTGCAATATTTTTTGGCACCACCTAGCCATCGTACTCCAGCTATTGCATTGCGAACGATGTCGCACACCACAGATAGTGCTTTTCCGGTTGATCTACCTTTCCGGAACCCATACTGCGATTCAGAGAGCCTCGATGTTCCCTCGGTGAATTCTTCCAGGCGAGCGGCAATTACTCGCTCAAGCAGTTTTCCTGTTGTGTCCAGCATGCACAACGGGCGATAAGACGACGGCTCTTCTGGATTCTTGACGCCTTTTGGTATAAGAACAAGCCGCTGTTTTTTCCATCGTTTAGGAAATTGTCCCGTTTGGAAGCAGCTTTTTTGTTAGATCAGTCTTCACTACAGCGTTAGGGATACCATCCAGTCCCGGGGTCTTGTTTTTTTTTTTTTTGATAACCCCTGCAGCCAAAAGTACCTCTTCGGTGGTCACGGTAGGTATCTCTCCTTCAGTGATCCTCCACTGCTCTTGCATTTTCAATACGTCATCACACTGCGGGAAGAGGACAGTAACGATTCTGCCCATGTCACTTTTCCTATTTTGCGTTTGGCTACTGTTACTCTGTAGTCTTTTCATGACTATCCTGTAAGCGCTGCCCCATAGGTTGTTATTTAATTCATCCCTTAGGGAGCAGAACACGTCATATTTACTTTTGTGAATAACATTCCTCAACTCTTTCCGTTTGTTGACGAATTCCGCATGCAACTGTGGGTAGGTGTTACGGTTTCTTCCTCTTTGTTGCAAGCGTCTTAACCTGTTGCACTCCGATCGCACGATACACTGGTTTGATAGCCCCTGTGTAACGTTTTCCGCCACAGAAATTTATATATATCTTACCTGTAGTTATTCCCGCTCCTTGCATTGGGCATCTAATGATTCGTCTGCAGAGATTTCCTTTAGCGGTAGCTTGGACTCTTCTTCTGGATCAACTTCGCCTAGAAACACCGCAGTCTCTGCACGAATTAAAAACACTCCTCTGGGGATGTATCCGTATTCGTTTCCAACACGAATCCTCTCTATGATCCGGTGTAGAGGTAAGTTGGCAACTTGATTTTTGACAGTGTCCCGGCTCTCCGGACAAATTGTTAAACACACGTTTTTAAACACACATGCTTTATTCTCAATTTAAGTATCTAAATTTGTTACTGAATTTTTGTTGCGATCATTACAAAAAACTTTTAATTTATCTGTACTTTAATCTCCTTTTACTTTTTCAATTTCTTTAATTTATGACAAGACAAACGGGACGTTGCAGTTCTTTCCTCTTCTGCTGTTAACACGAACTCCAACTGTTTTCCTTCTACTCATTTTTAAAAACCGTACCGAGCAGGCTAAAAACAAAAACAAACGGAATCAAAATATCTTGCCGCTTCTCTCTCTCTCTCACTCATCGACATCCAACTCCAACCGAGTTCGAACTCGAAACTTGTACACGATCCACACTCGAACTGGGGTGTGTCCGCACACTTACATGTGGATCGTGCACTTACTCCACCACCTTACCATCACATTATATTAAAATTAAATTATATTAAAACAAATAAATGATGGGGGCGGTGGATTGCCGAACGTCACGTAACACTGCTGGTTGACTTTTTCATGGCATAGAAGCATCACATGCGTTAGTTAGCCACTTCATGACTTTTCTAGCCTGCCTGTTCGCACCGGCCTCTGCGACAAACTGTGCGATTTGGTCTTCCAATATATAGTCGAGCAGTTCCGCATCGAGGTCCTTCTCTTTCCACCCAATTTTTTGGACTTTCTTCGCCAATTTGCCAGTGATGAATCCCCTGTGCGGTAATATTTCGTACATCACGGCTTGGTGGTCACTATGGGTGTAGGTGTCCAAAACTCGCCACTCCATACTTCTTGCCAACATGGGGCTGGCAAATGGACCGGATTTTGGACCGGCCTCTCTCGTTTATGAATGTGTCATCGATACCATCATTAAGTAACTAGGACTGCGAAGGCTTCAAGTAGTGCCTGGCCTCTACTGTTGGTCATTGTGCTTCCCCATGTGTGTGTGTGTGTGCGTTTGTGCTGTCTTGTACTGTGCGCGCGTGGTTGCAGTGTGTCAGCAGTAGACCCTATTGGATGTGTCCAGGAATCCTCTATTATAGAGGAGAATGTTGTTGGGAAGGGTGCTTTCTTCAGTTTTGTACTGAAGAAGAAATTGTGGTGGTCTGATCCGAAGAGATGGAGAGAGGGAAGGGTCAAGAACGCAAGAGTCCCGTACAAGTAGGTTCTCGCTGTTCTGAATGCTTTCGAGGTACTTATATGCTAATTGTAGCAAGTACTCGTTGATAGGGATAATGGAGGCGCCTTCGTATAGGTGAGAGTTTGGATAATGGGGACTGATGTAGAATCCAGAATGCGCCGCCCTTTTATACTCCGCATCTACAGAGTTTTGCTTCAAAATGTATAAAATGTATAAAAGTTCCAGGAAGCACAAACAAGATTGTGTATGTTCTTCAATCGGAATAAAATTCCTAAGGTTATAACCATAGCTTACACAAAACTTAAGATTTCTATTTTTAGCATTTTAATAGCTGTGCAAATGAAAACGGCTTTTTTGCCAATTTTTGCAAACTTTTTTGCAAAATATACTTATACAAACATTGATTGATATTGTTTGATGAGAAACTGATAACTTTTCTTCGAGCTCTTCTTGAGTTTGACATGGATTTTCATCCAGTAAACCTTGAAGTTCTTCGTCGTCAAATTTTTCTTCCGCACCTGGATGTGGAGCATCTTCAAGACTAAAACGTACTTCAGGAAATCTTGCAAATCACCTCTTTACTGTTGAATGACTTACAAAATGCTCACCCAAAGTCGAATTGATCAATTCTGTAGCTTGAGCAGTTTTTTTTTCATTTGAAAACGGAATACAATACAGTGGCGTAAATGTTGCTTATCGGTATCCATCTCTTAAGCAAATGATGCACACGGAATGGCACTTTGTAAATGACCAAAACCTAGTCAAAAAAAAAAAAAAAAAACGGCAATGACTAGGCTATGTCTTACGGGAAAAATATTCAGAGCACTGAACAAAGGAAAACAAAGGTGTATGGCCGGCTTTTGGCACTTTTTTCTAAGGACTAATATTTGCACGTCATTGTATTTTATTTTTGTAGTTACCTCGCCAACAGGCACTTCCATACTGCAACTTAGAAGGGTGTATACCATAATAAATTACACTCAAATTTTAGTGGAGCAAATATTACGTAAGAAATTAAAGTAGCGATGATTGGATAGGAAATATTTTTTCAGTGTATTTTCGTGCCTTGAAAAACTCATTCTAGAGTCAAGTGTAAACCCTAAATATCTAAATTGGTTTACAGTTTCAATTAGAAAACGTTTCTTACTCTAGGTTAGATTGTGACACAAAGAAAGCGAAGAGCAACCACTTTAACAACAGAATTTTGCCAACTTAAGTCTACGGCATTCAATTGCGTGGAAATACCAAATGGCTTTTAGGTCAGGTAAGAAAGATAAAGCGGAAAACATTGATTTAGTTTTAGAACTGATTAACAAACAAACTGAAATTTGGCAATTTAGTCAAAGCTTTACAAATCTGCCACAAGGTCCTTGTTCCACGTTAACGAATAAAAGGGCTTGAATGTTTTCTAAACGAAATGTTTTCTCTCGAACAATTTCTCATATTGGCGTCGAATATCCTCAGCCATAAGGGAGATACTAAACGATTTCTAGAACACTGAAAGCTGCCCCTTTGAATGCGTTTGTACTACATGGATGTGTGGTCTCGGTGTGCCATGAACAACAGGTTTTCCAGAGACTTGAATAAATTTTTCGGGAAGAAGTGTTGGCAGGTTTTTCACGTTTTTGCTCTGAATCCCTTCCAGATCGTCCGCGAGTGTGATTCTATTCTGGATAAAACTCCATGGTTTAGTCTTACTAAACCTATTTGCTTAACTTCAACCTCCTTAAATGTTTGCACTACCTGTTTATATTTAGAATATGTTGGCTTCTTGTTGCAGTTGCAGAAATGTGGCAGAGATTTTTTATCCTGCAAATCCGTTTTGTTGAACTGATTTACCATGGGTCTACGTCCTTCTTTTATAGTCCGTGTCATTGACATCGGTGAGATGCTGAACGTTGGGCGCTTCCTTGAAATGGGCACACTGGTGCAGGGTTTTCCGGGGAACAGGAACGCTATTCTAGGACTTAGTGCGCTTTGGCTTAAGGTGTCCACTGGATAGATGGGGCGCCATTCTTTTTTGTACTTCTCTTGTATGCGGCACATTATGACCCGTTGATTGATACGACGGTAACAGTACCGAATATCTTACATCTGTCTTTTAAAAGCAGCAAAAATAATTTGGTAAAAAGTTCATAGGGATCATCGCCCCAATTTGACAGTTTTCAGTGAACGCCGCCGCACACAAAACAAATCATGGTCACACATTGATATGTCCCCAAAGTATCATTCATTCATGCATTCACTCATGCGTTCATTCGTTCATTTATTCATTTTATTCATTTTATTCAGTTAATCATTATCATCATCGGCACTACAACCACGATACGGTCTTGGCCTTATTTAGCAAATGTCTCCAGCGATTTCAGGTCCATATCCGAGAGTTGTTAAATTCTCCATAATAATTAGTTTTTCCGGGCAAGGTTATTAGCCTTGTGCCAATCTTTCTCAGGGTGTCGCTGCATGCATTGGTTCACTACTTGTCGGGTGCCAAAGTAGCTACCCAGGGGTGTCACGTGGAGAATGCATGTCAACTTGGATTGAACAGGGACAAGGATCGTCCTGGCCTTCGCCGGGTTGAGAGCAGAGAGTATGCCCTGTATCACTTGTCAACTATGCGGTGTCGGGCATGGCGTTGTCATGAAGAATAATGCCATCTCGAATGGGCATACCTCCTCTTTTGTTTCGGTATGCGGCTTTTGCCGACTGTAACAACTGACAGTAGTAAGCTTTCACGTTCAATAAGCTCTTGAGCGGCACGGATGTTGTCATCCATACGACTTGTCTTTGGGCGTCGATCATGACTTTCGTTTTCGATACATTCTCGCCGAGTTTTAAATTCTCTGCCCCACGTATACACACGATTCTAAGACAGTGCATCATCACCAAGCGATTCTAAGACAGTGCATCATCACCAAGCTGTCTTCATCGTCATCATCATCATGATGATGATCATCGGCACTACAACCGGGATCCGGTCTTGGCCTTATTTAACAAGTCTCTCCACCAGTATCCGGTCCATATCCGAGACTTGTTAAATTGTCCATAATAATTTGTTTTTCCGGGCAAGGTTATTAGCGTTGCGCTACCAAACTGTCTTCAATCGAGAAAAAATTTGCGACGGTTTTACGCCTTCATTTGTAGAAATGTTTATAATAATACGTTGCTCATCGCTGTACTCACTACAAAGTCGAGCGCAAGCGCTAGCCCAACCGGATCCCCTACTCTTCATAAACCAAACAACAGCCACGCACCAGATTACCTAAATCGTAATTTGTTGCTAAGCAAAAATGTCGTATTTACAACTATTAGGGAAATAGTCTTAAAAGAGGTTACACTCAAAATACACCCCCCCCCCCCCCCCCCCCAACCCTTCTTTTTTTTTCTCAATTGTGATTTAACACATGATTTCTTACTTTTTTTTTCCCCAGACCATCAGAAAATATATTGAGTAGTTCACTGCATACTTGACTGAGGATCTGGGGAATAGTAACAGAAAGTTGTTGTCTGCCGTATGAGTTGTTAAATCGTGATGTTTGTAAGAAGCCTTGTGCTCTTCTTCTTGTATTAAATTGATCTTCAGTGGGTCGCTTGTAGAGCTGGTTGTTATAATATTCTTCAAAAATATTTAGTTTGAGTAGTTGTTTTATGTTCAAGAGTCCAAGTTGTTTGTAATTAGTACGATGATCCGCGTTGGGTTCCGCGCCTCTTCTGTTTTTGGCTTTTATTAAAATGTTTGTGACCCTATTGTTATTTTTTGTAGTTCTTGACAGCAGCTTGGTGTGGTATTGCCCCATCCCAGTACTCCTTACCCTAATATTGATTCCACTAATGAAAAGTAAACTTCCTTCAAGAAATTGAAAGTGGTATATATGCTTAAATGATGAATAATTAACTCTAGGCATTTGTCATTGTAATTAGGTTGTAGTACAATAGCCTTGCTCTCAGGGAGCGTGTCTCCTTGTACTTAAAAGAACAAGCAATTTTGGCGGATTTTTCGGTTTATGCCGGTCTGTCTATAACAGTGGAGGTGTTGTGTTCAACACTGTTCCACAGAAATCGAAACACGGATTTTTTTTTCGTTTAAAATTTTCTTTATTATAATACACAAACCGTTTCGATGTTTCGCAATACAATGATTTATTATAATATAACACCATAGGTCCTTGCTAATTCACATCAAACAAAACGCAAGTTACGGCGCTAACGTTTTGGAACACACATTTAAAGTTCAACGGAAAACAAAACACAAGTTACGGCGCTAACGTTTTGGAACATACGGTGCGACTTTCTCGGTTAACACTTACTGTATTCCTCCTCCTTCATTCGGAATCTCTGTTTCGACTCTCTTTTTTTCGTACAATTTTACGCGCGGATCACCTCCTCGTCGGAGTTCTCTGTGACGACTGTGGTTACTTTCTCTGGGGGGGGGTTCTTTTCACCCCATACTTGTCTTTCTCTCCTTTCGCCTCTCCTGGGTGGTGGCTTTCTCTCAATGGAGAATCTCTCCACCTGTGAAAACCGCACTCACACATACAAACGCGGAGTTTATTGTGATCAGAATTTCACACCTCTAATGGATTGCTTACGTAAACAATCGAGTGTGCGTTTTCTTTTAGGCGATCATGGGATAATGTAATTGTCGTTGTTTACATAGCCCTATGGGAACAGCATTTTCGTTTATTGCTGTTGCATCGCAATGGCCTTTGTTTAGATGAACTACATTGCGGCAAGGACAAAGGTTTTGTCGACGGATTGTTTTTCCGGCAACTCGCTTATCGCCGGCGATGTGATGTTTGTCGGCATCTGGCCCAGCTGTGCCGACCGTTTGTGTATATTGAGTTAATGGATCGGCACACAATTTCTATGGTGGGTCATGTCCTTCGATCACCGGCAGGCGTAGGAAAATTGGTCGGACTTGCGGCCCATGTATCTGTGGATACGTGGGGTTGTTGACTCCAGGATGAATGTTACCTTTTATTTCAGGTGGAAAGAAGGACTTTGGACGACACGTGTCTGTGAGCACGTGTAGTTTGGTTATAGGTGAGTATGTTCTTTGGTGAAACGACGATATCTCGACCTACAGTGGATTGTGTGATTCGTAGAACTGTGGAGTAGTTGAAGTTGTGGTGCCTGACACGGGCCCAGTTTCACTTCACCCCCACCAAAACGTCGTTGGATAAATGGGTTCGCACTGTTGATTTTGTCGTGTACTTATTTATCTCTTTATTTTTGAACAGTAGGCTGGTTTGGTCAACAACTGAATTTTATTAATATTGTTTGAACATTTAAAAATTCCAAATCAACGATATCTTAACTATGTCTCTTGAATTATTATAGCATACTTTCACATAGAGTTTGTACGATAGAATGAGTTAAGACGTTAAGATTCACCATCAACGATCTTTAAATTATGACTTTGAAATAATACTTTCACAAACAGTCGTTATAACAATAAGCGACGACCGCACCAACAAGAAGAACCTCTGACTCCTGCCCACACGCTGGTGGTTCAAATTTTACTATCCAGTTGTATATGCATACTCCGCGGGGGATGAATATAAACTATTCGTGCCGTCGCACCAATCATACCGCAATCGCAACTGAGGTGGATTCCCACTGCTGTGGTGAAAAGCAAATCCGGTGTTTGATTCCAGTGGCGGCCAATCAGAAATCGATTCAGTTTGGTTGGAAGTATTTCCATTGTGACCGTACAGATCTGGTTGAATTCCAATTCACTGGAAGCCAGGACAAACGAAAATGCGAAGGGTGCTGTGAAGAGAATCCAAACATGCAGCTGGTCAAATAGATGATCGTGTACGGAGGCTGGCTGCATTGCTATCATAAAGAATAGGGAATGGATTTTTCTGTTGATGTTAAGTCAACAAAACTTCGCTTACGATGGCAAGGGCTAGGATGGATGGGTGCGTGTTTGGTTTGGGAAACGAATCATAGGGCCTGACCATTAATATGATTGTTTGGGTAAACAATTATGGGTCGTGTGCAACTCGATGACAACTTACCCAGCTTGGATTTGGACCAACGGATGGCAGGGAAAAATAAATGCAGTGAGATTACTGTGTGTTTGGTTAACATGGTTGCCGAGCAGAGGAACCGACCAGTTCCTAAATAGTTCGTGATAGCTGAACCGAAATGGCTTGGATGACATGATATCGTTGATACCATGTCAAGGTGATGATCTTGCCGTGGGTTCATATTTCAGGTAACAGATGGTTTGCACCTCCTAATTGCAGGTGCGAAACGGGAAGTTGGGGTAAGGGAAATGGGTGATTCTTGAGAGATGCTTAAAGAACCCCGACAGAGCCGCCACAGGATCTCTCAAGACCGCTCCTGGGGAGGCTCATTGCGGTCGCCACCGTGCTTCCTCAGACCTGAGGGAAGAGTGACGACCGATTGTTGTTAAGAGCAGTCTGGCTGGGCCCAATGCCGGAATGTCCGCATTTTCTGCTGTTGCCTGGTCTGCACCTGTGTGGGAACAACTAAACTCAACAAAAAAAAACGACTGCTTTTTTTTGAATTGCTATTTATTTTTAGAGATTGGCCTCCTCAACAATAGGACGCCAACCTAGAGACTGATCTAAATTAATTTGCATACATTTTATTTAAACTTGGTTAATTGGCGTCCTTACATCTCGGGCGCCAATCACGACTGAACCACGAATCTGAAATTCATCACCCCTTTATTTAAAATGCTATCGGGATTGCGTATCCCGAATGCATCAAAAAAGATTCTTGGCTGGAAGCAAGTGTTTGTATTTGAGATAAGAATTCGGTTAGGCGAATTCTCGGAATTGTGGTTGTGAACATCTGGTTCAACTTACCATGTGTTTGTTTCTGTTTGGGGATCACGGGAAATTGATGTATATGGATGATAAACAAATATTTGATTCGTTTAGAAGGAATTTTGTTGGATCAGGATAATGTCTTTGTGGATTTGAATTAAAGATTATGGGGAGTTGGGTGCAAGAGAGATAAACGAACAGCAGAACATTTGATTCGTTTATCGCGATTTTTGAATTTAGATGATTGTTTTTTGAATTGTAGTTAAGGATTCTGGGATTTGGCTGTATGTGTGGGGTGAGGCGATGGTAAGGCTTTTCAGAGCACTACAAAGTTTCTCTTCCTTAGTCATCATTCATGTAAGCATTTGGTGTTGTGGTATTTCATCTTTATCATTGTTTTCCTTACATACGCGGTTCTGATGTGCATTAGTTTCGTTTTTATAACATAATAAAGGTAAGGTACGTAAATAAATTATAAAGAACAAATTGCAATCGATGTGCTTGCAAAAAACATGTTCATAAAGTCGTAAAAACACTTGTGTAAATTCGTAAGTAATTTATATTCACACATATTGTAATTAATCAGCAATTATGTAGTGTTGCTTAGTCGATAGGTTGGGTATTTCATGATGAATATTAACTAACAAAACTTAGATGCATGCGCCATTATTTGCATAAAACATTTTTCATAACACAGCATTTTTTATAAATAAGCTTAAGATAACATGTTTCAATCTAAATTACTTAATTCTCAACCTTTAACTATTTGTCTTTTATCAATTTTCGAAACTTGCTTTTTTTCTAGGTCCGAAACCAGGTCCGCCACGCAATCTCACAGTGACCGAAGTATCAAATGGCTTTCTAATATCATGGCAATCACCACTAGAACGTGCCCATATTGTTAGATTTTACACGATTAAGTATCGGACCGATGCCCAGTGGAAGACCCTTAATCGAGGCCAAATACGACCCGAAGAAACTCAATACTTAGTCAAAAATTTAGTAGGAGGTCGTACATATTATTTTCGTGTTTTAGCAAACTCGGAAAAAAGTTACGAATCCAGCGATGAGGTGAAGTTCCCAGTTCCAGCACGCGTCAAACATAAAGCAATAACGGCCGGAGTTGTTGGTGGTATCCTGTTTTTTATAGTTGCGATCATTTTATCGGTTTGTGCCGTAAAAATTTGCAATAAACGTAAGCGACGAAAACAGGAAAAAGGTAAAACCACATTGGTTACTCTGATTTAAAAAACAAATCTATTAATTTGATGGCTTGTTATCTGGGATGCTGTTGCGATTATGATAAAACCAAAAACCAAAAAAAGAACTAAAACATTGATCCTTGTAGATGTGAATTTCGAAACTAATCATTTGTAATTGGATTGAACCTGCTTGGGATAAAAAAGAATTAAAAGTACAAGAAGCATACAACTCTTAGGCAATTAGACACCTAGTAACAGAAAACATTGTAACACTATTTTGGCAAAGGCTGCTTTTTATGTATCTCGAAGCTTGTCATTGTAGTTTGATTTGCATTGATTTGTTTAATATGGAGCATTTGATGCATTTATTTTACCTCTATTGTTTTTGCTTATATTGTGTGTAAACGAGTTGGCTTTTGGAATGGTAGAACGGCAAACAAAGGTAAAGAAACTATAATGTATTTTTCTCATCGGCAAGATGGGGTTAGAGTTCACTACCATCGTTTTTTGAAACAACCTTTAGTATAAATCAATATAAATAATCCATAACAAATAGGTTTTTATTGTCCAATTGATTACGAATCTAGGAGCTGCTAATAAACGCTCACAAATACTGTTTGTCTAAACATCCCGTACCGCGAATAAGTATTCATACTTTATGAAATAAGCCTTCCAAAATTGTCTTGCAACGCCAGATCTCCATCTATTTTTGACAGGATATAGAAAGAATTAATCCAGGCTTTTTACTCCCTGTACTTACGGTTGAAACAATGCGATTTGGGTAAGAATGTCGGTCAATAAACTCGTTTCAACTTGTGTTTACAGTGTTATGAATGTATCCATATTTTTAATGAGTTAGAGGCATATGTCGGTCATCATCATCATCATCATCATCATCATCATCGGCACCACAACCGGGATCCGGTCTTGGCGTATTTAGCAAGTCCCGAGGCTTGTTAAATTTTCCATAACAATTTGTTTTTCCGGGCAAGGTTATTAGCCTTGCGCCATTATGTCGTTTTTACGGGGATAATTTTTAAAATTGAAGCTGCTAAAATACATTATGGGATTCGAATTTTCTGCCACCCCTAAATTTCAACGCGAATAGGAATACGAAAGAATGTGTCGTTTTTATATCACTAGGTTCCTAAACTCCCTTCTAACACAGGTATTATAAGAACCTTATAGCTCGTAATTCATCATCACCATCATCGGCACTACAACCGGGAACCGGTCTTGGCCTTATTTAGCAAGTCTTGAGGTTGTTAAATTTTCCATAATGATTTGCTTTTTCCGGCAAGGTCATTAGTCTTGCGCCAGAGCTCGTAATTACCCAAAAGAAAAAAAAAGAAAAAAAAACCGAATTCGCATTTCAGAACGTGTCAGGGTTACAAATTCCCTTTTGTTAATTATTTTGTTATTTATCCGAAAGGTGTTCAGTATTGACTAGCACTACATGGATAAAGCACACCAACACTTCAGTCACGTTCAATTTACTCTTTGCTACTTCTTAACGACGTGTTCAAAGCCATTTTTGGCGAGGGCGTCCAAAACCACTTCTAAAAACCGTACAGCCACACTTTCACTTGAAAAACGGTGACTTTGGGCTCTCTTTTGACCTGACGATATAAAAAAAAAGTCATTCGAAATAAGATCTGGCCTAAAAGGTGAGGATGCACGATCGTGATGCATTTTCCGACGATTAATGAGATCTGAACGTTTTTCCGGAATATGATCCTTCAGTAGTTCTGTGGGGGACGAAGTCGTGGTGCCGGCGTACAGCACGGGGTTCCACTTCGTCCCACGAATTGTTCGCTCGTCGGTGCACTGCTGAGAGCTCGAAACACTGGTCGCACGAGTGAAAAATATAAAAGAAAACACCCAAGAACTGCAGCATGGAAATAAAATACACTAAGTACTGTCTATTTATTAAGAGGTTACTATATTATTCTGAATTGGTATAAAACGATTTGTATTAATTTTAAAACATATAATGAACGTTCTCTAAATACAATTAAGTTTTTGTCGCGTTTTACAAGTCAATGTAGAGTTATGCTAAGTTAGGTTTAAAACGTTCACGACGGATATACACGATTTCAATTATATTTCCGGAACACGTACGCAACACAAAGAGGGCACTCCTTCGGTGGTTGAGAATTGACTCTGGAACTGATGCGTCCCCGCGGCCCCACGGGGAGCAGGAGAAGAACCGACCAGCGTGGCTGGATGTTAAAATACGACTCGATCGAGGGTTGGAATCTGACTCTTGATTCACCCTTGATTCGGTGGTGGTGGATATCCTCTCCGCTAAGGATATGTTTTTACTTACCACAAGAGAGACGTAGGATCTCTCTCTGTGGAAGAGAAAACCAGATCTCGTAACAAAGATCATGGTGGTACAGATGTATGTGTGTACATTGGTTCATCCGTGGGACAAACCCATGAGAACGAAACTAAAACAAAGACAGGGCATAATGTGCATCCATGAGATGTGAGTTCGGCTAAGCAAACAAGCCGAATCTTCTTGGATGCTGATTGGGTTTGTGTTTGCTTATGTGAGAAGGGCAATGGTTACCGGTTCCAGGAATATGTAGGACAAAGGGAATTTATGACCTGAGAGTTCAATTGAGTAAACAAGTGGCAACTCATTAGATGGTAGATGCATTTGGAATACTTGAATGGTTTGAATTGTTTGCCGTATCGTCAGAACGCCTGCTGAAGGACGGCGTTCTTTTCTTTGTACATGGTAAATGCTAGGGAATTAGTTTCAGCGTCTATTGCGCGAATTTTACGCAGCTGCGTTGGACTGTTTATCGTTGCGTGAAAAGGTCGCCAGCCAATGTGTATGTAGGTAAATTTATTGTACACATGTTGAGGCTGGGAATAGCCAACTCAAGGTTAAGATTCCCTGATTATGCGGTTGCATTATATGTGAACCGATGAGTTTCCTTTCAGGGAATTTATGATAAGTTTGGAAAGAATTCTTATAGGGAAGTTTTAATTCGAATTAATGAATGAAGGTAAGAATTCTTTTCCAGAAACTTTTAGCTAAATACATTTGGTCATTTGTTGCGTGAAGCATTTATAGGTGCTTAATGCGATTGCATTAGCAGAAAGTTATGATGGATGGGTTGTAGTTATGAGGGTTCTTCGGGTAAGTGTACAGTGGGGTTTGGCGGAACCGCCACAATTCCTTCAATACGGTGATTTAATAAATTCTAACGAACCCATCGTTACCATCTTGATGCATGTAAAATCACTTATCCATTGAAAACACATGTGTTTTCTAATTGCAACATTTTTTTTCTGTCGTACGCAACTTTTCAGAAGTGTTGGCAGCTATTGACCCACGCAAAACACAAAACTTCATTGCATAGCATAACATAGATTACACTAAATTTTAGAGGCGACATTTCAGAATGTGTATTCTGCGCGTCAGGTGAACTCGTCGTCGGTGAACTTGGTATGTTTGCAGAAAATTATTCCGCTTCACAGTTGCGTATCGTAAGTGCGTTAATTATATATAGATATATATAGATATATATATATATATATATATATATATATATATATATCTAGTATATATAGTGTATGTATATACACCAACACACACACACACATATATATATATGTATATATATATATATTTATATATATATATATATATATATATATATATATATATATATATATATATATATAACATGGGCTCCTCGATAGTATAGTGGTTAGTATACCCGCCTGTCACGCGGGAGACCGGGGTTCGAATCCCCGTCGGGGAGCCTCTGGCGCAAGACTAATGACCTTGCCCGGAAAAAACAAATCATTATGGAAAATTTAACAAGCCTCAGGACTTGCTAAATAAGGCCAAGACCGGTTCCCGGTTGTAGTGCCGATGATGATATATATAACATATATATATATATATATATGTACTTCTCACGAGAGAGGCGAACATGCAATCTGAGGTGCCATAAAATAACGGTTGGAATTTCTCTTGACCAGTTCTAGCTTGTAATAGCTTTCCCGTTCTGGAACGGCATGAGTTTTGGTGCAGAGACTAGTTTGCCGTCAGTAGATGAACAGCAAACTAATAGAATTCGTTGGTTTGTCTTTTAGGGCGGAAATAAATCGAATTTCGCAGATTAATACCATGAACCTCCGAGGAATTGTCCTCGTGATAATATCTGTAAACCAGACAAAAGACCGCCACCCACCTTCGATGCGACTGTGACAGTAGTCCCGATGTCGGTGATGCCTTTTCGATCAGGTGGCTTGCCTGTCTCTGAATGTCGTCAAGTGGGTCTAGAATATGCTTAGGAGTTCAAAACATGGGAACAATATTTCAGTCGATGTCTATTTTGGGATTTGTAACGGAGACAAAGTGGTGCCAGGATAGTATATTTTTTGACTCTAAAAAGATAACTCGATTTTATACAGGTGGTCACTCGTCTCTGTATGCTTTCAAGTAGGTTAAGGGTATGCTTAGGAGCAGAGCACTAAATGTGAGAGTAACATTCGGGTGCATGTCTAATTTGGGATTTATACGGGAGAAGGAGCTGAGCCCGTTTTCTCTCTGGTTTTCCAGAGGCGAACCAGGCGATGTTTGATACGTGTTCATGCTTTCCTTAGATTTAAAGGCCTGACCGTTCATCATTAGCTGTAGAAACGATTACCCATTTTTTTCTGGTGAACGTTGTATATTGCTTTTTCATTGCATTGGACGAGATTACGAGATTAACCTCTCCTCGTTGTGGGATTTTATCTAGATCTCAATTCAGAGAGTCGATCTGTCCATATCTTATCTGGGAACGATCAGTCGAAAAAAACGAAATAAGTATAATTTGTAATGTGCAATTTGGTGAGGACAGAACCCTCATTTATAACGCTTAGAGCAAGCGGTACAAAATTATAAAAATAAACTTATGAACTAGCTTAAAAACTAGGGATTAACAATAAATTAATTATAATTAATTTAAAGGGGGAAGAGAGAGGGTGGTGTAAGTGGCAAGACAGGGTACAAAAATAGGCTGGAAAGTTGGAAAGGATAATAAGGATGGGTTTAGGGTTTAAGTGAGGTCAAAGTCCTCATTCATTCAGCCCAATACAAGCGTTATTTATATAACTTAGGTGCGGGGTAAGAAGAGAAAGTAAGGAGACCGGGTTTGAGAGCAGGAGAGGTGGCGTTAAAATCAAAGGAGATGGGGTAAGAGTTGACGGTACGTAGCATACGTGAGATTTTGGCGGATATAGTTCAAATGAAACGCAGAGATAGTTCGATTTATTTTAATTTAATTTTATTGTCACATTTAGTTACACAACTGGGGATTGAATACCCTAAAACATCCGTCGTTAGTCTACAAAGTTTTACTCTGTCGATTACTTGTGAAACAAAAGGAAACACAGTTAAGTCTTTCAGACCCCTTTGACCGAAAACAAGTTGTTCGATACTCAACGCTACTCTTAGGAACGACACCACAATAAAACGACACACTATCGATATTTTTCGGGACTCGGTCTTGACACCACCAATCTTCTTCGTCTGGTTCTCGATTTCGACTATTCTTAATTCGCGTAGTTAAACATCACGAGACTTCGGGCCGGCGGTTTCTTTTTATTGAGTTATTTAAATTCGTTACGCGGATAGCTCCTCGTCGGAGTTCTCTGACTGATGCTCGAAGTAGACTCCGATGTTCGATGTAAAAAAAAAACTCACTCTCTTGCAACCTATCGGATACTGTTTTTCCAGTATCTGTGTGTTTTGTATCTGCAGTTGTGCAGGCACAATTTCCTGTAAGGAGAAAATTCTCACGCATACATATGGAAGCTTCACCGTCGTTGTTGACGGTGGATTCTATTCCCACGCTGCTTGGTTAGGTCGACCATCTGGTGTTGACGATCGCCTGGACGTCTAGTCCGCTGGTATCTATTGGATTTGAAATCCAAGAGAGTTTTTCACATGGTGTGAAAAACAAACATTCCGCTGATGCATTTCTGCTTGGCGGACAGTGGCAAGGGCGCAATGCTGTGCCGTATTTATTTATTGCAGCTGGCCTTCGTAAAACTCCAAACAAAGTATTGTTTGGAGTTACGTGGTGCTTGGTTTTTCGCGCCATCTGGGTGTTTACGAGGCTAAGGAATGCGCTCCTTTGTTTGCGGTGAATATTTGGGTGATCTAATGTTTAGATCAACCGCACCACGTCCGTTGGTCGGTTAATTGTTTTGATTGTAATTCCCTGCATCTCGTGCAGATGTTCAGGGTTGCCGACTTGTGGTGCTGGCATTCACTTAGCTTGCGATTGCACACGTCGAAGGATGCATGGATGTTTCTCCTTGTTTCAGGTCGTAGGTTTTAGGTATGGAGCGTTTAGCTCGGTATTAGAGGCTTTGGGGACGTTAAGTTCCTTGCCTTCTGGTGTCGACTCAACGTTGGGTTACTGGCGGCCCCCGCTGGGCTTGGGACCGCGTCTGTGGACGTGATGTTGTCCAGGGAAGTGCGTTACCTCAAGTTGGTCTGGACTTTTTCCTGTGGGGAATTTGTACGTTCGCCACAAGATCGCTGGACGTTACTGTCTATGTTGTACAAGGTGATGGAAAAGGTCATTAATGGCGAGTTGACAACTAAACCATCGCTAATACGGATTCCATAGGAGGCGATCCATGGGAACTTTTTTGACCCTTATAGCCGATATCTGGGCATTTACAATTGAAAAACATGGTGAATTAAGGCGGTCGCATTGGATATCTCCAAGGCATTTGATAGCATCTAACGATTATCCGCAAAACTAAGCAATGTATTCCATGTTTTTTATAACAAATCATTAATGTAAAGCAAAAACAAGGATGGAGCCGAAACAAATTCGTTAGACACCCTGGAATTACTAGAACACCAATACGAAAACACTTCATTCACAACAATCCGGCTTAATCGTGTTTTGAGTAAGCTGTTCGTCCAGTCACAAGGTTGTTGTGAAAGTCCGTATGAATGAAACTTGCTTAGCAATGCCCCGCCTTAGATGCGATCAAAGGCCTTGAAGATATCCAATGCGACCGCTCTTAATTCACCATGTTTTTCAACTGCTTTTGCAGGAGACACTTTTTACGTTTCTTTGGGATTTTCTGAATTCGGCCGATTTTCCAGCAAGTACGATAATTAATCTGTGCATAAGATAATTGAAAGAGTTTGGTGAGGACCGGCGAAAATCCTGGAGCACTGTTTTAAAGGACTTTCTGGTATTATAAGCGGGCCGTTTGCTTTCTTACACTCCATCATCACCATCATCATCATTATCATCATCATCATCATCATCGTCATCATCATCATCATCATCATCATCATCATCATCATCATCATCATCATCATCGGCGCTATAACCGGGATCCGGTCTTGGCCTTATTTAACAAATCTCTCCGCCCGTCCCGATTTCGAGCAGGTATCATTCGGTTTGGCACTCCTAGGCTCTAGGCGTCCTGGTCTACGCCATCCCTCCATCGCAAACAACGTCTGCCGCGCTGACATGAATAGAAATAAATCTACAAATGTTATTTTGTTGATCATTTAACTAACGCAATAAACGTTTATTGAATTTCTTTTTTAAATGACATCGTCGTTGGCGCTCCTGCAATCGACTACGCAAGCTTTGGAAAACTCGCTGACACATGCTGATTTTGGATCGTTCCGTACGGAAATTTCAACCTCCCGAATGTTCTCATCGCTTCGTCTTGAACGTGGCCACCCTGTTTGTTTAATATTCGTTACCGATCCGGTTTGCTCGAACTTCTTGACCCAAGCTTTGATTAAATTAACACTTGAACAGTCATTTAGACGTCGCAATCCGTATTCAATTCTAAATAGGCGTCGTACAGTAACGTACAAATCGTTGTTTTTGTAAAATTGTTTTACACAAAAAGCAATCTGTTGTCCCGTGAAGCACTCCATCGTGACTAAAATTGCATGAAGCGACGCACAATTCCTCGCCATTCGCGCGTCTCTCCCTCTAACGGTTTTTAATAACTCAAGTGTTGCCATTTGCAAAATGCTTGGCCCACCCGATATATTAACTTACAGTTAATTGATACAAAATGTTTTATATACTGTTGACAATTCTTCATCGCCTGCACAAAAAATCAAAGGTAGTGGTTCAGCTCCCTGTATAAATTGAAATATAGGGTTTTCCAATAGGGAGTTGACAACTTATTTTCGGTAGTAAATTTTTATAATTTGCAGACGTTGTTTGTTCGTGTACTTAACCACGATGAAAATGTTGAGTTTCCTGAATAAATTGACAGTGAAAGTTCGACGATTAGTGAAAGGGTGCGTTCACAAATTAAATTCAAAGTTGTCAAGTCCCTATTGTATAACCCTATATTAAACCCCGACGCTCGATATACTGTTTTGTATTTACCACTGTCAAAGTTTACTTCCCGAAAGAAAATTCTCGTCGAGTCAGCTGAAAATAGATACCCGAGACGCACAGATCTTAAACATTAACGGTAGATAAATAAAATAATTAAAGGAAAATAACTTCATTAAAAAAAATTAAGTAAATGGAAATACACAATTAGAATTTTGAAAGTAATTAATTCCAATTACTAAGTAAATTATACAATTTGATTTATAATTATAACCAGTCGGCGTTTGCTCTTCAATAGGTAACATCGCATAAGGGGGAGATTCAAAATCTATTTTGCCTCCCGAAGAAAATGTTTGATCTCCGAGCGGAGTTCCAAGAATAGTCTGCCACTCAGATAAAGCCTGTTTGTCATTTGGAAAGCCTGTGTCATCATCATCAGCACTATAACCCGGATCCGGTCTTGGCCTTATTTAACAAATCTCTCCCCCGGTCCCGATTTCGAGCCGCTGTGTGTTTGGCACTCCTAGGCTCTAAGCGTCCCGGTCTACGCCATCCCTCCATCGCAGACAAGGTCTGCCGCCCTGTCTCCTTCCATACATCCTGCCCCAAAAGACTTTCTGGGCAGACTCCTCTTCGCTCATTCGAGCTAGATGTCCCGCCCACCGGAGTCTGCCGAGCTTGATTCAAGGTAGATCGCGTACAACTCATGTTTGTAGCGTCTCCGGAATCACCCCCTCACATACAGGGCCGACAATTCCCCTTAAGACCTTCCTCTCGAACGCGGCTATGAGTTCAGAGTGCCTTTTATTGAGCAACCATGTATCGGATCCGTACATGAGTACTGGTAAGACCATGGTCTTGTACAGTAGTAGCTTGGATAGTCTGGATAAATTTCGGGATTTAAAAAGCCTTGATAGACCATAGTAGGCTTTGTTGGATTACATCAGCCATTCGCGTATTTCTTCTTCCATATTGTTATCGGCTGATACTATTGACCCAAGGTAGTTAAAGGATTGCACTACTACAAATTCGTGCTCCACTACCGTGATAGTTAGACCAACGTTAGGTCTTCTCTTCGCAGAAGTTGCCACCATGTGCTTCGTTTTTCCCTCATTAATGTGCAGTCCCAGTTTTTGTGCCGCCTGATCGATCTGGGTGAAGGAGTCCTGTACTGCCGAATCGGTTCTACCGATGATGTCGATGTCATCTGCGTTGGCAAGTATCTGGCTGGACTTGATGACAATTGTCCCTCTAGTTGTGACGCCAGAGTCACGGATTCCTTTCTGCAACGCCAGGTTGAAGAGGTGGCAGGCCAGACCGTCACCCTGTCGGAGTCCATTAAAGATATTTATTGGTTTGGGCAGCAATCCCGCTATTTTTACTTGACTAGTTACGTGGGTCATATTCAACCTACAAAGTCGTATCAATTTGTATGGAATGCCGAACTCTTTCGTGGAATTATATAGTTCTACCCTGGCTTTACTGTCGTAGGCGGCCTTAAAGTCTGTAAATAGAGATGTAATGGAATATTAAATAGTGATGCAAAGGGATATTAAATTTCAGACATTTTTGCATCGCCTGCCTAAGGGTGAATATCTGATCAATCGCTGATTTGCCTGGGATGAAGACACACTGATATTGACCAATGCTGACTTTGGCGTATGGGGTTAACTGTTGTTGTAGGATAGTGGAGAATATCTTCTAGGCGGTACACAGCAATGTTATACCTCTAGAGTTGCTGCACACTGTGATATCTCCCTTCTTATATATGGGGCAAATTATACCACGACGCCAATCTGCCGGCATCTCCTCTTGCTCCCATGCGTGCACCATGATCTTATGAACTGCGTAATGTAAAGCTGCCCGTACTTGTTTGATCAGCACAGCTAATATGCCGTCAGCTCCGGGGGTTTATTTGATTTGAGCTGTCTTATGGCTTTTACTGTTTTCTCAATGCTTGGTGACGGCATCATTTGGTATTGATCTTGCATCAATAGAGCCTGCAATTCTTCTGTGAGCTGACTATTTAGCAATTCATTGAAGCGCAGTTCCCTTCGCTCCAGAATCCCTTCAGAATGGGTGATCAGATTACCCTCTTTATCCTTGCAGTAAGTGCAGCGTGGTGTATAGCGCGTCATACGCGGATTATTTGGCAGAACTTCCGCGCCTGGTGTGGGCCTCGCTCTCTACTTTTCTCTATTTCACATACTGGGTTTTCTTCCCAGGCACTTTTCCGTTGTCTGTGAAGTCTTCTTTCAGTTCTTCTGAGCTCTTTGTATTCTAAATTATAGGCTACACAAAAAATGCTTAAATTCTAGCTTAATTTCTTATATTATAACTTACTGGTCCTATGCAGGCGCTCTAAGCTGATCATTACATGACTATCGTGTAGTTTGCCATTCGGCGACAGAATTTTTTTGTGGCTGTATTTATGACTATTTGTATGACAAAGAAAAATTAGGAAAACTTTGTGTCGTTTTTTTTTCGCGGTATATTACTTGTGTATTTCAAAGCACGCATAATCAATTTTTTTGCGGAAGCAAATATCATTACGAATATTCGTTTTGAGTTTTTAAATAATTCGTCATCTAGCTTGAATTCGTTTTTGAACACTTTGCTAGTGATTCAAAAGATATGATATCCACCAATTGGACTCGATTGCTGAAGACGCAGGCACTTCGAATGGTACTGTGGGGCTTTTCAGGGCCCGAAGAGCCACGCATCGCTTGATCCCCACCATTACCAGCAATACAACTTACCTTAAAGTTGAAATTTCGGCAAGATTATACAATCCTGCTAGGGCATTAACCGCCACCCAATTAGCTGGAATCAATTCGGTTATCCCTAAGGATAACCGACATAAATACATATTAGGCAGCTTACCTTTTTTGGGGGCTGTTCCAAGCCTCTTCTCCACGGTCATTCCTGAAAGCATAATTCAAGGCAAGATTATCATCTTGCCATGACATCAATTTAGCATCAACCGAGCTTCCGCGACCGAACAATGAATGGCACATATCCACCAACACACGCTAATCTTTCCATGTGTTATCTTTGTACCCATCCATTGTCCTAGCAGTCATTTCGGGTTGCTTGCACATCTGCAAGCCAGATTTTCAACGGCATGTTCTATGATCTATCTTTCCTAAAGTAGAGAAGATCAAATTAAACATTGGCCTTTCAGGCGCGCATATTTGCTTGGTTATCAGCATGACCGATTTTATGATCCGTTGCCGTTTCTTGGAACGATCACCAGCATCGGTCATGACCACCAATATTTACATAAGCAACGAGTAGCCACGATTCTCACGCTGGCTATCGAAGCTGTTTTAGTTTATAAAAAGTAAACACCCAAGCGGATACTTTCGCCTGATAGTACCCACAACGGGATTAACATATCCCTAAAACAACATGCATCGAATCATACATGACCGAAACATGTTTATCTTAAACGATCTAGCAACGGCCATACCCAATGCTGGATTCATTATCCCAAAATAGATTCCTGCCTTCGGCAAGGGTTTTATTGACTCACGTCAATCAAAGAATCTATCCCTTGCGGATGGCGGCAGTTTATCTTGCCCATACATGTCGCAGCACATTTGACCTGCAACATGAGTTTTCCTTTTTTTTCTTTTTTCCTTGTTTTATGACCTTTACCATTGGCTGCCCTCTGGCGGCGAATCCCTTAGGTTCGTTTTTGTTGGATGTCTGTAAAGAGACATCCAGTGGAGTCAGATGTTATCTCTCATCGAGGACGGTGTAGGAGCGCTTGTGGAAAATTCAAGGAGACCGATTTTAACATTATACGTGTACATACTGGTCGAGTCGTAGCCCGATAGACAGAGTTAGCCGTGCATTCTAAGACGAAGTTCGTATTTCCGGGAAGTGTGCGTGATCCCTCATTAAATTAAATTAAGTTCAAAATATCTAGTAGAACTACATGTAGAGGCTGAGACCACAATAGAAAATAAGTGAACAATTAAAACGCAAATGGTGTAAACCCTACCGCGAGTGCTCAGTAAATTTTGGACAGATTACCAACAACATTGTCGTGTATTATTTCTTCTCGTTGTGCTCGTTGGCTGTGAAGTTCGGTGGGAGTGTTGCTGAACCCACGCCCATGAAGGCGTATTAGCTAGACACTACCTACAGTACCACATTATCTAATCAAGGTGTTCGACTCATCTCAATTTATAGGAAGTATTAAGTATTAGATGGCTAACTATAGTCGGGAACACACGCCATTACTGAACAGTAAAAGTTGTAAGAAACAAAGAAAACAAGTAGCAAACAGCTGTAAAAATAAAACCCCCCAAGCAAAAAACAAGTTAAAGCAATCCCTATAAAGCCTCCTATTTCCTGTAATATTAAAACTTTTCACAATCAATTATTACCTCGTTATACTTTTTCAAACAAAATAAAGCAGCTTGAGTTACAACTGTAAATTGGCTTACATGGAATACAATTAGCCATTCTTAATATGGTATCAACATATCAACATGGCAGACGAAGAATACGTATCACGCATTTTCACCGCAAACCGATGGTTAATTAAATTAACAGATGTGCTCAGATCGCTTCCTGTAATCTCGCTGTAGAACACCACAATTGTCACATTGAATTATTTATCGTCAACTCATATCATAGCAAAAAAAAAACACAAAATCTGTAATTCCAAACAGATCTCTTATCTACTTATAACAATGTCTATTTTCAGATAGGAAGTCAGTCACTATTGCAAGTATTAACATACATTGGTGTCTCATTAAAGGGATGTACTATAATTTTAAATACATTCGCTCGTGTCACGAACATTCCCTTTCTCCACAAGTGAAGTGAATCGCATTAATGTTTTACAATTGATTAAAGCATTTCTGGCCAATGTTTTAAACTACTTTCATCAACAGTAAAATTAATTAAATGCCCCAGCTGCTAGATATGTCTCATTGATTGGGCAATCCGTGCGCATCCGATGCTTTTGCGAAACCCGTCAACTGACCCCTGAATCTCATTTGAATTGCAAAATATCAAAATCTCCTCCCTTGAATGGTTGGAAAAACCAACCGCCCCCACCTATGAGACGCACATCAACACGATTTACGGCGTATTCCTGAAACAGTCGAACATTGAAATATTATTTCCCTTCAGCTCCTTGCATTTCAATTATTCTGGAAAACTTTTTCGAAAACAGAAAACAAGAAAAGGAAAAACAAATGACAGATGTTCATTGATTGTTCATTAATTTTTTGTTTTACTTCTTTCTTTCTTTTTTTTATAGTGTCTAAATCTAGGAAAAACAGCGAGAGAAAGAGGGAGAAAAAAGGAGGAGTGTATGGTTGAAAAACTTACCCAAGAGAATTTAATAAACACCATGTTGACACAGCAATAACACTGATAACTGGTAGTTATGAGTGGTGTCAATTGTTTTTCACGTCATAAGGAAATTAATTCTTTCCAAGGGCTCGGCCCAGATGTGTATCTTTTTTTTTCCCAAAAAACAAATTAGAAAAAAAAATAATGAGAAAAGCCGTATTTGGAGATGAGGATGCTCTTCTTCGTTGCCTCTGTCTTCTGACTACCTTGTGACCACGTTTTCACCGATGTTAGACATAAGCTCTGTTTTGAGATAATAAAAAACGAAGTGTTGTCCACCATTCTAGTGGAATTTAACATAATTATTTCTAATGGTTTCTTTAACTACAAAATAGGATAAAATAATGGGAAGAAAATATGTGTAAGACCAGTTGATCTGAAGTGGGGTACTATACATTCTTACGTTGTACGTTTTTGATTATGTATATTGGTGCTTGAGTTAAAAATAGGTGATTTATAGTCTTCTCTAGGAGTAAACGCAACTAGATAGCTAGATAATATCATCTACTGCAAGGTGAAATTCTGGTGATAAGAGTAGGTTTCTCAGTTTTAAACTGGGAAGGTCTATGTTCCTCTGTTGATCTACAATGCGTATGATTTTATAAAAAGCATTTTGATTATTCTCCTTGTGCCCGTTCTGTCCCATCATTCTTTTACTACGCATATTTGATGTGAGCCCAGTTGTCTACTCACCGCACATTTCCTTGATAGCACATTAACGAATAGTTGACTGAACATTCAAAGAGCGGAAAACTCTTGAGTCTGTGGCGGTTCCGCCAAACCCCACGGTACACCTACCTAAAACCCCCATAACTTCCATCCAATTTTTGTTTTTTTTTTTTTATTAGACTTCTCTCGGGAAAGGCGAACCCATAGCGTCGAGTGGGCGCCCCGAGATGCCATCAAATAATTGTTGCAGTTCTTTTTGAAGAGTTGCAGGTTGTAACGCTCCGGGAACACTCGCGTGGGAAGGCAGTTCCACAGCTTCCCCGCTCTGTAACGGAACGAGTTCTGATACAGGGATGTTCGCGCCGTCGGGAAATGAACCACAAACGGGTGAGATCCGTCGGATTGTCTTGTGGAGCGCATATAAACCGAATTGCGTGGAACAATGCCAAGAATCTCCGAAGAACAGCACCCGTGATAATATCTGTAAAACAGACAGAGGTCGGCCACGCGCCTTCGATGTGATAGCGACTGTAGTCCCGACGTCAGCACCGAGTCCCCGATCAGGCGGATCGCTCGTCTTTGTACGCTCTCAAGTAGGTCGAGGGTATGTTTAGGAGCCGAGCTCCAAACATGAGAGCAATATTCGAGCGCGGGTCTAATTTGAGATTTATATAGGAGAAGAAGTTGGGCCGGAGTAAAGTATTTCTTGGCTCTAAAAAGATAACTCAGTTTTCCTGTAGCTGATCTGGCGATACCCGATACGTGTTTATGCCATGATACATTTCCACAGACCGTGACGCCAAGCAATTTCAAACTTTCCCCAGCCTCGAGGGCCCGGCCATTCATCATCAGCTGTGGAACCGATGATCCAGTTTTCTTTGTGAATGTTGTTTACTGGGTCTTCGTTGCGTTGAAGTCGACGAGATTGGCCTTTTCCCACTGCAGGGCTTTATCTAGATCCTGATTCAGAGAGTCAATCTGTCTACATCTCAGCTGGTGTGACGTAGATGCACCAATCGGCCGATCACTCGAAAAGGAGGAAACAAGCGTACTATCATCCGCAAAACTGAACACTTTGTTATCCGTTGTCTCCAACAGATCATTTATGTGAAGCAAGAACAAGGTTGGAGCCAAAATAGAACCCTGGGGCACCCCCGAATTAACAGAATACAGATCCGAACGCTCACCGTCCACAACAACCCGGATCGATCGATTATCGAGGAAGCTCCTCGTCCAGTCGCAAAGCTGGTCGGAAAGTGCATATGAACGAAGTTTGCTCAGCAATGCCCCGTGCCAGACGCGGTCAAAGCCTTGGAGATATCCAATGCGACCGCCCTTGACTCACCATGCCGTTCAATCGCAGATGTCCATATATCGGTTATAAGTGTCAAAAGGTCTCCTGTGGACCGCCTGCCACGGAATCCGTATTGACGATCATTCAGAAGACCGTTGCACTCCAAATACTTAACCAACTCTGTATTGATGACTTTTTCCATTACCTTAGATAAAATAGACAGTAATGCTATCGGATGGTAATTTTGTGGGAGACACTTCTTTCCCGTCTTTGGGATTGGCTGAACTCGAGCGATTTTCCAGCAGGTAGGAAAGGTCCTCCGTGCATAAGATAAGCGGAAGAGTCTGCCAAGAACCGGCGATAGTTCTGGAGCACAGTTCTTAAGTACTATTGCTGGTATTCCGTCCGGGCCGGTTGCCTTCCTACAATCCAGTTCACGTAGAATGCGTTGGGTAGTGCGCGGACGAAATCTCACATCCCGCATGGAAGACTGTACCGGCGAGATCACAGGTGGGTCCAAAAGGCCGGGATCGAGGTTTGAGTTCGCGGCAAATAAATTCGCGAACACATTAGCTTTATCCTTTGGATTCGTGACTAACGTCCCGCTGTCTGTCACCAACGGGGGGAAAGAGGAGGAAGCAAAGTTACTGCTGACAGCCTTTGCCATTGACCAGAAGGAGCGCGAACCAGTTGGGCACCGAAAAAGCTTATTGATCACCCTGTCGTTGTGAGCCTTCTTCGCGGTATCAATCGCCTGGTTGCACGCGTTTCTGGTTCTAACAAAATTCGTTCTGTTAACATCAGTGGGATTGGAGCGCCATTGCTTAAAAGCTCTATTTTTTGCCGCAGTAATCAGCTCGCATTTTTTGTCAAACCAAGGTTTATCAGACGAACATCGTTTGATGGTATGCGGAATATGCATCTCCATCCCCAGGAGAATAATCTCTGATACCGACTCCGCGCAAGCGTTAACGTCGGAATTCCCTAACTTCACTAATGCAATCGCATTAGTACCTGAAAATGCTTCACGCATCATATCGATCAAATCTATGATCTTAAAGTCCCTGTCAAAGAAAACTTACCTTTTATTCATTCTCTTCGCATATTATTTCCCGTAAGATTCATTTCTTTACCTTATCAGGCAGAACCTCATTATTACAACCCAATCAACATCAGTTTCCGCTAATGCAACAGCATTAGCACCTGTAAATGTTGCACGCATTAAGCTTGCCGAATTTATTTACTTTCAAGCTTCTGCAAAAGAATTCTTACCTACATGCATAACTTCGCATTTAAAATCCCCTATAAGAGTTCTTTCTTATCTTATCCTAAATTCCCTGTAATGAAACTCATCGGTTCGTATATCATGCGACCGCATATCAGAGAATCTTACCATGAGTTGGCTAATCCCAGCCTCAATATGTGTACAAAAAACTATTTACAAACACATCGGCTGGCGACCCCTTTAGCCAGCGATAAATAGTCCAACGCAGATGCATGTAATTAGCACCATTCACGTTGAGACTAATGACTTAGCAATGCACTAAGTGCAAACAAATGAACGCTGTTCTGTGCCAGGCATCTGGCGATACGGCAAACTATAATCGTATTCCCAGCATTTCCCTATTGACACACAATCTTCAATTTTTTTGTCGCCATAAAGCGAATTACCCGACACATACAAAGGCATGCAAGGGAGTCGTTTCTGCCACCGACCCAAGATACGATATACAATTTCCATTGTATAAAGTATCGCATCCCATAAGCACCGTTTTTTCCTAACTTCTATCATAGCGACGTTGCACAGCATAGACATAGATCATGAATCTCCTTTGTCTTTGCCGCCTCCTGTTTCGTTGTTCGACTGCCTTCGAACCCATGTAAATAACATCGATCTGTTCGATCGTGCACACACACCACTGCACTGAAAGAGTGCATTTCCTTGGCGGCCGCACTCTTAAGAGAAAAGTTCTTCTCTCTCTTCTTTTGTTCTTAACCCTAACCTAGGATGGAATTCATGTCAGAGTTCTATCCTCGGCGAGTCTTATTCCATCCGCTGACCGCCACGGTCACGCGATCTCCTGCTCACCGGTGCGCCGGATAACGCAACTATAGTCGAGTCGTAGAGTTAAATCCCCGAGTGATAAATAAATAATTGTTATGTTTCTGTCTAAACGGTAGTTATTTTCGTGAAGAAAGCTAAGATCCAATCTTCTTAGTTCACATTTGATGTTTGTAAGTACTTTCGTAAGGTGGTGAACGTATGACAACTATCAGACGTGTTGGCAATCGTGTTAAAGTTAACGAAGGATTTATAAATAAAAATTATTGACAACTAACAATATCCTGTGAGTTCTTATTTCTGGCGACTACTACCTGTGTGTGTTTTTTGTTTCGTGCTGTGGTGGCGATTTCTCGTGAACAATTTGCGGCTGAACGTTCGATGAACTTGTGGCAACTCTAACAGATACACACAAATTCACAAGCAAAAATAGTGAAGAACACAAACGAAAAAAATCGAATAAGAAAAATACATCAGAACCGTATAAATAAAAATAATTCACATCGGTGGAATATAGTCGAGTTTGGAAATCAAATTCTAAACACGGTCAGTAGCCTGGTGTGTAACGCTTAGGTAAAAAATTTTTCGTGATTCGAGCTGTCATAGCGTCAGTTCGAATCACACGATCTTCTTCACTATTATTTCAAACGCTATAAACTTATCATGAGGGCGAAGTAGAACCCTGTGCCGTACGCCGGCACCATACTTCGTTCTCCACAAGCCCACCCACTCATAGGGAGCTGCCTTTCTGCTCGCTCAATCCAAGCGCTTCTAGTTGACGACAAATAGGCATTCCGTCGAGCTGAAGCTGGTGTGCGGCTTCCTACTTTCACTAACAATGGAGTTTTATTGTAATTACATCTTGTCAAGACAATGCAAGAACTTGATATTGAGTTTGGTTTTTGCTTCAGAGTTTTTTTTTTTAGTGAAATGTAAACGGGATTGTTACCTTTCCTAAACTATAAAAAGCTCCGACGTTGGAAATACAGAGCTAAAGGTGTTTTCAAAAAGGACACAACAATTGTATTTTAATACAGGCACATCCATAAACCTTTTTCTGGATCTGTCAATCTCGAGACGTCAGTCTAGATTCACACTTTTATCGTAATGATGTTATGGCGTCTGCAAATCGAGCCATCATAACAGCAATTAGAATGAACTACTTCTGAGTTACGAAAAATTAAATTAATAATCCTAATTTAAGAAAACATTTTTATAAGCTACTTAGGATATGACGGATATGACTCTACACAACTCTTTCAACTCATACCGCCTTTCGCATGCCTCTTTCCTCGCTGGGCTCATGTACCGAACTACAAATAAACCCTGTAGCTCTCCTCGGTGTTTCTTCACGCCGAAATCTCGGCATTCCAAATCCTTTTTTTTTTCATTTCACTAGCCATTCCCGCCACCGTCGTTCTGCTTGAACGCTTCTTAGGCTCAATCCTAATTTTAGATTGCAGGTCGAACCGCCGCGTTCCACTTAGGTTTTTCTCCCGTACGTACGACAAACCCGGACAAGTTCTAGACTTGGTTCGGATATTGACCGAACTCCGTCTCAATCCGTTCTCTCTGACCACTGGAGTACGTCGACACCACGACCAAGGACTCGGGCGCCACTATTCCGTTTACGCCATACAAGACAATTTGTGGTTCCAATGATTTAAAGGAAATCCAAATGACCATGTGTTGTGGACTTTACGCCGAAATTGTGATCGGACTGTATTTTGTCGTCAATGATAACGATGGCTATATCAAGGTCAAAGGAGTTCGCTATCATGTCACGTCGGAAGACAATTTCTGAGCACAATTGGGTGAACTTGATGTCCAGATGTTTGGTTTCAAAAAGATAGAGCCACATGTCACAAAGCTGGTCATATAGTCGATCTACTGAAGCAGACGTTTGGTAATCATGTAATCTCCAGAAACGGTCCCGTCGTATGACCATCTTGCTCACACGATTTAACGCCATGGGGGTCTTGTTACAGAGTTGGTTTATGCCAATAAGACAACAACGTTAGAGGAACAATATAGAGCGGGCACTTTTTTTTACACTTCTCTCGGAAGAGGCGAATTTATAGAGCCGAGTGAGCGCCCCGAGATGCCATTAAATAACTGTCTTCTTGAACACTTGCAGGTTGCAACTATCCGGGACTACTCGCGTGGGAAAATAATTCCACATCTTTCCCGATCTGTAACGGAACGAGTTCTGATGCAGGGATTTCCGCGCCATCGGGAGACGAACCGCAAACTGGTACGATCTGTTTGATTGTCTCGTGGAGCGCATATAAACCGAATTGCGCGGAACAATGACACAAATCTCCGAAGAACAGTGCCCGTGATAATATCTGTAAAACAGACAGAGGTCGGCTACGAGCCTTCGATGTGATAGGGACTGAAGTCCCGACGTCAGAGCTGTGTCCCCGATAAGGCGGATCGGTCGGCTCTGTATGCTCTCAAGTAGATTGAGAGTATGTTTAGGAGCAGAGCTCCAAACATGAGAGCAATATTCGAGCACGGGCGTAATTTGGGATTTATATAGAAGAAGAACTTGGGCCGGAGTAAAATATTTCTCGGCTCTAAAAAGATAACTCAGTTTTCCAGAGGTGGATCTGGCGATGTTCGACATGTGTTTATGCCACCATACGTTCCCACAGACCGTGACGCCGAGCAATTTTAACCTTTCTCCAGATTCGAGGGCCTGGCAATTCATCATCAGTTGTGGAACCAATGATTAACTTTTCTTTGTAAATGTTGTATATTGTGTTTTCGTTGCATTGAAGCTGATGAGATTAGCCCTTCCCCACTGCAGGACTTTATCCAGATCCTGATTCAGAGAGTCAATCTGTCTATATCTCAGCTGGTGGGACGTTGATTGACCAATCGGCCGATCACTCGAAAAGAGAAAACATGCGCACTGTCTTCCGCAAAACTGAACACTTTGTTATCCGTTGTCTCCCACAAATCATTTATGTGAAGCAAAAACAAGGTTGGAGCCAGAATAGAACCCTGAGGCACCCCAGAATTAGCAGGATACGTACCCGAATACTCGCCGTCCACAACAACTCGGGTCGATCGATTTTCAAGGAAGCTCTTTGTCCAGTCACAACGCTGTTGGGAAAGGCCATATGAACGGAGTTTGCTCAGCAATGCCCCATCCCGGACGCTCTCAAGACTCTTAGAGATATCCAATGCGACCGCCCTTGACTCACGATGCCCCTTAATCGCAGATGTCCATATATCGATTATAAGGTTCGAAAGGTCTGCTGTGGACCGCCTGCCAGGGAATCCGTATTGAAGATCATTCCGAAGTCCGTTAGACTCCAAGTACTAAATTAACTTGCATTTATGAACTTTTCCATTACCTTAGATAACGTAGACAGTAATCCTATCGGTCGGTAGATTTTGTCGAAGACTATTTTTCCCCTCTTTGGGATTGGCTGAACTCGGGCGATTTTCCAGCAGGTAGGAAAGGTTTTCCCTGCATAAGATAAGCGAAAGAGTCTGCCAATAACCGCCAATAGTTCTGGAGCACAGTTCTTAAGGACTATTGCTGGTGTTCCGCCCGGGTTGCTTTCCTACAGTCCACTCCATGCAGAATGCGTTGAATAGTACGCGGGCGAAACCTCACATCCCGCAACGAAGACCATACCGGCGCAATCACAGGTGGCTCCAAAGTACCGGCAACGAGGTTTGAATTCGCGGAAAATAAATTGGCAAACACATTAGCCTTATCCTTTGAATTTGTAACTAACGTCCCGCTGCCCGTCACTAACTGAGGTAAAGAGGGGGAAGTGAAGTTACTGCTGACAGCCCTTGCTATTGAGCAGAAGGAGGGCGAACCAGTCGGCCACTGAAGGAGTGTATTGGTCACTCGTTGTAAGCCTTCTTTGCCGTATCAATCGCCTGTTTGCGCGGGTTTCCCATTCTATCAAAATTCGTTCTGTTAACCTCTGTGGGATTGGAGCGCCATTGTTTGAAAGCTCTATTTTTTGCCGCTGTAATCTGTTCGCATTTTTTAATTAAACGAAGGCTTATCAAATGAACTTCGTTTAAAGGATTGCGGAATGTAGATCTCCATCCCGAGAAGAATAATCTTCGTGACGGACTCCACGCAAGGATGCGAATAAATCTTGCAAATCGTCCCAGTTAGCAGCCCCATACCTCCATATATGGCGAAGCCGCCCAGGTCGGCTATTCGCTTGAATAGCAAGTGGTTGCGCTAGTTGGTATATCCCCACAACTAAACCCCCAAAAGCCACGTACGTCGCTATACCAAAACTCGTTTTGCTTTTGTATATTTCCAGAAATCTCAAGATTTGCAACTTTTTTATAAAGAATATATCAACATTTACCGATTCACACCTCAACAAGGAAACCAAAAAAAAAATAAATAAATAAATAAATGCCTCAACACGCTAACCGAGCGTGATGCCTCAACGCTATAAGCTTGTATCTTCTAGGAGTATACATTTAAAATCTAACGCAATTGGTGAGCTTATCGGGTTGATGTTTTCAAGACGGTTGGCACTCGGTGTTTAGCCACATTTAAGGCAAACAAGAAAAACGGCGGGCTTAGGTGTCCTGCCACTCTAGTATTACTAGTTGGAACCTTTTTGGTTGAACCCTATCATCGAATAGCTTAACACATTAAACTCCTATTTCAATAAGACACAAATATGTGAGATTATGAGTGAGTGCACTGACCTTATTTGCCACCACTTCTTCGATTACATGAGACAATATTTCGCAATATTGGTCCTTAGATTATTCAATGGCATAGTTGGATAATTTAAAGTGTTATATGAACCTTACACGAGCACCAGGCATAATCGAAAACCTCTTTTTTGAAAATCATCTCGCGAAAAAATGCTTTACCACCGAGAATTTTGTAACCAAGCATTATTTAATGCTTCGACAACCCAAGGATATTGCGGAATGTTGGTCATTAGACGATCCAATGGCGCAATTTGACAATTTAAACTGTTGTATAAATTTCATTCAGGTGAAAGGGATCACTGAAAAATCTCTTTTTGGAAATCCATTGTGCAGCAAAATGCTCTACCACCAAGAATTTTCTAACCAAGCTTTATTCAATACGTCGAAAAGCCAAAGCTATTGCGCAGTCTTGGTCCTTAGACGACCCAATTTGGCAATTTAACAATTTAAACTGTTCTATAAATTTCATTCAGGTGAAAGGGTTCACTGAAAAATATCTTTTTGGAAATGCATCGTGCGGCAAAATGGTTTACCAATTTTCTAACCAAGCTTTATTAAATGCCTTGAAAACCCAAAGATATTCCGCAATGTTGGTCCTTAGATGACCAAATGGCGCAATTTGACAATTTAAACGGTTGTATAAATTTCATTCATAGCTCCTCGATAGTATAGTGGTTAGTATACCCGCCTGTCACCCGGGAGACCGGGGTTCGATTCCCCGTCGGGGAGCCTCTGGCGCAAGACTAATGACCTTGCCCAGAAAAAATAAATCATTATGGAAAATTTAACAAGCCTCAGGACTTGCTAAATAAGGCCAAGACCGGCTCCCGGTTGTAGTGCCGATGATGATGATAAATTTCATTCAAGTAAATGAGATCACTGAAAAATCCCTTTTTGGAAATGCATTGTGCGGCACAATGCTTTACCACTGAGAATTTTTTAACGAAGCTTTATTCAATGCCTCGAAAACCCAAATATATAGCGCAATACCTTAGACGACCGAATGGAGCAATTTGACTATTTAAACTGTTGTATAAATTTTATTCAGGTACCAAGATTCACTAAAAAATCTCTTAGAAAATGCATCGTGCGGCACAAAGCTTTACCACCGAGAATTTTCTATCCAAGATTTATTCAATGCCTCGAAAACACAAAGATATTGCGAAGTGTTGATCCTTAGACGTCCCAATGGTGCAATTTGACAATTTAAAATGTTGTATAAATTTCATTTAGCTAAAAGGGATCACTGAAAAAACCCTTTTTGGAAATGCATCATCCGGCAAAATGCTTTACCACCAAGAATTTTCTAAGCAAGCTTTATTCAATGTCGCGAAAACCCAAAGAGATTGTGCACTATTGGTCCTCAGATGACCCAATGGTGCACTTTTACAATTTAAAATGTTGTATAAATTTCATTTAGGTGAAAGGAATCACTGAAAAATCTCTTTGGAAATGCATCGTGCGGCAAAATGCTTTACCAACGAGAATTTTTTAACCAAGCTTTATTCAATGCCTCGAAAACCCAAAGATATTGCGAAATCTTGGTCTTTAGACGACCCAACGGTGCAATTTGACAATTTAAGATGTTCTATAAATTTCATTCGGGTGAAAGGAATCACTGAAAAATCCCGTTTTGGAAATGCATCGTGCCGCAAAATGCTTTACTACCGAGAATTTTCTAACCAAGCTTTATTCAATGACTCGAAAACCCAAATTGATTGCGCAATATTGATCCTTAGACGACCCAATGGTGCAATTTGACAATTTAAACTGTTGTATAAATTTCATTCAGGTAAAAGGGATCACTGAAAAATTTCTTTTGGAAATGCATCGTGCGGGAAAATGCTTTACCACCGAGAATTTTCTAACCAAGCTTTATTCAATGCCTCTAAAACCCAAAGATATTGCGCAGTCTTGGTCCTAAGACGACCGAATGGAGCAATTTAACGATTTAAACTGTTGTATAAATTTCATTCAGGTATCAAGAACAGCTGAAAAATCCCTTTTTGGAAATGAATCGTGCGGCAAAATGCTTTACCACCCAGAATTTTCGAACCAAGCTTTATTCAATGGCGCGAAAACCCGAAAATATTGCGCAATGTTGGTCCTCAGGTGCAATTTAAGTTGTGTATAAATTTCATGCGCATTCTGGTGCAAGACTAATGACCTTGCCCGGAAAAAAAAATCATTATGGAAAATTTAACAAGCCTCAGGACTTGCTAAATAAGGTTTCCGGTTGTAGTGTGGATGATGATGATGATGATGATAAATTTCATGCTGGTACCAGGGATCACTGAAAAGTCTGCTTTTGAAAATGCGTATTATCAAAAAACACTTTACCAAAGGTAGTTTACTACCCGAGACTTATTCAGTGCCTCGAAAACCCAAAGCTGCCTCTTGTCAACAAACACCAATCTCAAGACAAATCGTCTGTTGATAAATAGCACTTGTGTCCAATTTCCGACTTTTTTTACACTAACGCGCGTCCAATTGTCGACAGTCGAGTCAGTTCTACTACATATTTGAAAAGGCGAAAAATAGGACGAAAAGTTCACTCAAAAATTCGACACCCCTCCAATCAGTCTACAATTTATAAGGAGTATAATAGTCTTAAACTGGAATTTTATTGTCATATTTGGGCAGACGCATTACCAGCAACGTTGTTCATATTTGACAGTGTTCAAAGGTGAGTAGCGAAATTGTTGAAGACTCAGTCCTAAGTCGTTCAATCGTTGTGATAAGCACAACGTATGCTGCATATATCTTCTTTATATGTACTATTGCAGTCGATTTTCAACTGAATTCAGTGAAAGTATCCTACGTCTTCTGGGCGCAAGGGTAATAAACTTGCCCGTAAAAATAAATTATTATGGAGAATTTAACAAGGCTGGAGACTTGCTAATAAATTAGGCCAAGACCGGATCCCGATCGTAGTGCCGATGATGATGATGACCCCACGTCTTCTTTTTTTTTTTTTTACATTTCTGTATTTATTGACCATAAATAATTTTTACAATAAGCAATACAGATAACTTATGATACCTTAGCTATAATTGTTTACATATACTTACTAGTACATTTTTCAAACAATATGATAAAAGTGATATATTGGTTATGGATTAAGATTTTAGTGGATAGAGCTTCCTGGAAAAGGTCAGAAAACCAGGATATAGTTATTTACTTAACCTATGCTAAATTGCTTAACTTAACTTAACTTATCTTAACTTAGTCTAGTTACCTAATTATTATTGAAATAAGTTAGTGTGGTGTGGAAGGGGGTAGCATAGTGATCAATGGGTTAGTGAGGATATTGTCAGTCAGGGATGTGGGTTGGGGAACTACTTTCCGTTTGTTCGTTGAAACGCAAAATATTGGAGAAGGGTTGAATATTACAATATTTAAATTGGTGAGGTGAAAGCTCTGTATTGTGGTATACAATCTCATTAGAGTTATTAACCAATCTGCCAGAGGTGAAGAACGTTCTGATGTGGAGACAGTTCGGGAAGGCAGTTCGGTTATCTGACGGAGTCGATGTGAGCGCATTTATTATTGGGTTGGGATTATTGGGACGATTTTCGATAAATTTGATGGACAGTTCGAGGAAGCGTCGATCTATACGTTCAATATTAGCGGCATAGTAGAGCAAACTACTGTTGTAATATTTGTGGGAGTTGGGATGTCGGTTGAGGCCAGTGATCAGTCTGAAGCATTTCCTTTCGAAAATGCGTAGCTTCTCCATTTGGGCGGGTGTGATATGGTACCATATCGGGCATGCATATGTGAGAGTGGTTCTGATTATCTGTTTGTATATAAGTGATTTAACTTTGGTAGAGAGACCATTCGGCTTGTACATCACTTTTCTGCAGAGATTAAGTTGAATTGCGGCTTTGCGAATCGAGTTTTTGGTGTGGGCGGAGAAGGACAGATTGTTGGTGAAGGTTATTCCCCGGTACTTTAAGGTTTTGGAGGGTTTAATTATATTGTTATTTAACTTGATTCTGATTTTGTTATGGCAGCGTATGGTGTTGTTAGTACAATTCGCATTTCTGCCTTTAAACACTATGAGTTGAGTTTTGGCTGGATTGAGTCGGATTTCCCACTTAGTAAAATATGCAGAGAGATTCGGGAGATAGCTGTTAATACAGTTTCTTGCCTCCTTGACAAACTTGTTGCTTGAATAGATTAAAGTGTCATCGGCATAATTCAGCATTACTGTATTAGGTGACAGTGGCTGCGGGGTGTCTGAAGTATAAAGGAGGTATAATAATGGTCCGAGAATGGAACCTTGAGGAACACCCGCGGTTATACTGTATGGTGTCGAAAGAGTTGAATTTATTTTCACCATGAACTTTCTATCAGAAAGGTAGGAAGCGAGAAGTTTTATGGTGTGGGTGTTTAATCCGAACATTGAATGTAGCTTATAGAGCAGTCCTGCAATCCAAACGCAATCGAATGCTTTTGCTATGTCGAGAGAGACGCATATTGTAGGGGATTGGTTTTGGAGATTCATTGTTACATCATGTGTCAGTTTTAGCAGAGCATGACAAGTTGAGTGTTGTGGACGAAAGCCAAATTGAGAATTCGGGATAAGGGAGTTGTCTCTAGCAAATGAGAGAAGATTTTTGTATATCTTACATTCCAAAACCTTACTAAGCGAATTTAGCTGTGATATGGGACGGAAGTTAGCCGGGTTGTTGGAAGAACCGGATTTACTAATAGGGACTATCACCGCTGTTTTCCAACATTTTGGGAAATGTGAAGCGTTTATTATGTGGTTGAGAAGAACGAGAATGGGGAGTAAGTTTTCCGGGTGAAGCCTTTTAAACAGAAGGTTAGGGATTCTATCCAAGCCTGTAGATTTTTTATTGTTACGCGAAGTAATCAATTCAGATAATTCTGTAAAGCTTAGGAATGTGTCGGTTCCCATGGGATGTGATGCTTTATTGGTTTCGTTGAATTCAGTAATGAATGGTGGGAAGGATGGCTCAAGTGTGCCTGAGATGAATTCATTCACGGTGTCGTGGAAATTAGTGACTGGGAGGGAATCGTTTTGTTTATGAGTTTTACAGAAGTGTTCAGCGAGACAGTTTGCTATATCAGTGTCCGATTGGGCGATGTTACTGTTAGTTGGTTGGATGAGATAGTCTATTCGAGGCTTGAATTTACGACCAGTTAGTCGATTTATATTTTGAATACTTCACGGTTTGGTTTGATACTGTTTAGAGTAGACGTGTAGGTCTGATCGGTGAAATTTTTAAGTTGTCCATTTATCAGGCTGGTCAAAAGCTGTATCTGTTGTTTAATAAAGGGTGAGTAGCTAATATGCAATTTACGTCGGAGTTGTTTATTTATGCGCAATAATTTTGTGAGGAGGTTGGGTAATGGTTTTCCTAAGTGGTTATGAGGGACGATCGTAGGGGTATGGCTGAAGAGAGCATTTCCCAGTATTTGCTCTATTTTTACAGCTGCCTGGTCAATTTCAGTAGGGAATAGGTTTGAAGATTCCGGTAAAGAATAATTTGAAAAACTGGCAGCAATATCGTTATTGACTTTTTTCCAGTTTGTTTTGGAAAAATTTGGAATAGGATTCACTGTGTAGAGTGGTTCGAGCGAAGGGATTTGAACCGTGGAGTGAACGGACCCATGATCGGATGGGAATGTAAAGGACACTGTAGGGGGATTAGATGAATAGATATCTGTGGTTTTTAGGAAGAAATCGATTGTTGATTTGGTTGTACTACAAATTCGAGTAGGTTGCAATGGACAGTCTGCGTAAACATATGGGTGAAGTGGGAGGAGATCTAGGAGTTGGTAGCCATATTTGTTGCACTTGATGTCATTAAATGATGTATGTCGAGCATTCCAGTCTCCCCCTATGATGAAAGGTGCCGGCAGAGACTGCTGGATTATTTGAGAAATGTCTGCACTAGGGAAGTTAGGTTCACGAGAAGGGTGAATGTATATAGACGACAAAACCAGTACTTTATTACTTCTGCAGAAGAGTTTAACTGCCGTGTATTCGACATTAGTTATGTTAGTGAACCTGATTTCAGTAAATTGGAATTTCTTGTGTATTAGAATTCCAGTACCACCATGAGGGCCAGTGGTTCGCGGGTTGGACACAAATGTGTAATTAGGAATGTATACTCGAGAGTTTGATTTAAGCTAAGTTTCTGAGAGAAGAAGAACATCTGGGGAAAACTTTTCAACAAACAAACGGAGGTGTTGTCTACGAGTGTGGGAATATATGGATTCTGTGTTGAGGGAGACTAGGGTTAAACTATTCATTAAGGGAAAGAATGTGGGAAGTTATTAAATCTAAGATCTGACCTTTTTTTGTTCTATTTCCGAGCTGTGTTTCAGTTTGGGTAGCAGCGTATTCAGGCTTCTAATATAACCCATGATGTCCAGGTTGAGGACGTTGGAATTGGGTTGATGAGGTTTAGTCCAGTTTCGGGAATCTTTCGTAACTTCTGCATACGATATTCCTGATCCCGCGAGATGAGATGGTTGAGGTGATGAGGGTTTAGTTGCAGTTCCTTTGGTTGATGCTGGTTTATTTGTTGTCGTGTGTGCCGATCGTCTCTCGAGGATTCGCAGCTTTTCGGGACATTGGGAAAAGTTCGCTGGATGTGGGCCTCCGCAGTTACAGCACGTTACTGTGATTTTATTTATGCTTGTTGATCCATCAGCGTTTGTTTTTTGAATTGTTGTTGGTTCAGTACCAGGCGGGCTTACCTTGCATTCTCCAGGTGTATGCTGTTCGGCACATTTCCCGCATCGTGCACTTAAATGGCACGCAGCTGCTAAGTGACCTGAACCTTGACATCTTTTGCAATGGAGAACGTCCTGTTTGTGTGGTTCCTCAATCGCAATTTTATGCGTAAACAAATATTTTATTTGTTTAAGCCGGCTAACATCTTCGTTCGGTGGAATCTGTACGATTCGTAAACTCCGAATATTGTTTTCTCTCATATGAGGAGTTTGGAAGTAGTCCAATCTGTGTATACTCAGTTCCGGGCAGATCCTCGATATTTCGAGTAGGAGTTCCTCATTCGTCCATGCTGGATCAATGTGCCTTATGATGAATGTCTTTGGTTTACTCTGGGCATGTTGAAAAGTGAAGAACTCATGTTTTTTCTCTGTGAGTTTTTTACTGCCGTGTCGTGGTCCGTCAAAGTTGTTGTCATGATCGAGATCGAGGAGCCTTTGGAATTTGTGGTAAAGTTTCGATGTCCTAGGGCATTCTCGAACATCTTGATTACTTCCTTGATGCTAGTTGCATTTTTGATGTAAATTGGTGGTGGTCCCACCTTATTTGTAATTTTGTGTCCAACTGTTTGCCACTGGTCATCTATTTTGTTGGTATATTGGGACGTTGATAGTTGTGAAGACGATGGTTTGATGTTGGTTGTTAAGGAGATGTCTGATCTTTGGGGATGTACTTCCTTCATGCAGACATCGTCATAGGTTTTGGTCGGTGATTGAAGAGAGCGTATTTTGTCGTGCAGTTGGTTCATTTGGGCTGTAAGCAGCCTTATTTGTTCCATGGCGTCATTGTACTTCTTCTGGTAGTCGATGGTTGGTTGAGTAGTCATTGTAGCGATTTTCTTCGGGGCGTTTAAGCTACTGTGGATGGTTTTTTTTCCGTTTTATAGTCAATCGTTGGGCAGACCCACGTCTTCAAAGCCCAAGCTTTTTTATGATTTTACCAAAGGGCGCATAATCTTCTGAAGATATCTTGGACCTGAACCTCTGGTATGCACAATTCACTGAATTGTTTGTAACGGAACTAACTTTGGGTTTCTGTTCGTGGGGCTGTATAGCCCCTAAGGCTAAACTATTATTTCATTGGCTTCTCGTCTTACCCTTTCAAGTTCATGTAACTTATGATGCACTAGTGTTACTAGAGTGTACACTATGATTAAAAACTGCACTGACTGGATCATATAATCTACATGGAGCCTTGGGAGGTTGTTTCTCCATAGGGTGAAAGGGGTTCATAAAAAATAATATGTTGTACATTCTTTTCTCGCTCTTCGCATCGCGGACAGAGAGTTTTACTGTCATGCCCAACACGATTTTAATATTGCCGATATCCATCATGCACCAATAGGAATTATGTCAGGTGACAATTGCTTTATCCAGGCTTCTACAGATGGGCTGGGTTTAAAGGTCTATCTACCTCTAAAATTCGTGTTTCATCTAACCTGTCATATAGCAACAGAAGCACCTACCTAGCAATCAACAGCTGTGCATCGGTGTACATTAGGAACTAACTCCAAACGCACGAATACACCCAGAGAACCATTCTCCAGCCAGACGCACAGTGTGTTTCCTCCTTATAATCGTCAGAAATTTAAGACCAGTTACGTCCCCTTTCTTCTACCTGCACTAGGATTTGACATTTAAGCTTACCACAGAATTGCTTTGTGTATAAGAGAAAAATGAAAATAAGGATTCACCATCCATTTCTAAATTAACCCCTTCTTAACTATCTATACACTCTTGTGCATTATCAAGCGACATAACTCGTGAGGCACAATTGAAAAAATTGTTTTAGCAAAGTGATTTATTTCGGGGAACTTTTAGAAAATACGATCAATACTTATAAGTAGCAAATAGGCTTTCTAACACCATCAAGTTCCGTAGCAAATCGATCGAAGCCATTTAAAAAAACTCCAAACGATTTTACTATAGCAAATGCATGATTAAATTACCATAAAAGTGTTTTACGTTTTAGAACTTCGCTAATTTATTCTATTAACTTCAGCTTTCAACTCGTGTGCATTAGTTTTATATGTAACTCGTATTTATTTAATAACACATTAGCTTTATATCGGATTTCGAATAAATGTAAATTATTGCAGTTTAACGTTATTCGTTCCAAAGGCGTTATCCAGTATTTATGTCAGCTAATATTTACCAGCTTCTTGCAAATAAGCTCTTTTTCATAATTTTTCTTATTACAAAATAAGTTACACACGAAATTTATACATACATCTTTTTCCCGAAGAAACGTTTTTTGTAAAATATTCACGCACAAAATTGGTAAAATATCAGAAATACAAATAACACTACCTTAAAAGAAAACACACATCTTTAAAATAACCTAAATATGATTTTAAATTCAGCACTTTTTCAAGGTGGGTAAGTTTAGTGTAATTTTGTACATACTTGTATATTGTACCAAGTTTTTGGTTATTTAAAAAATACACAACGTACTTCAAACAATTAATTTTAATTTGTTTTTTAAAGGTTACACTGATGAATTCATACACAATTTCTGATGCTTACAAATTTTCTTAATATTTAACTTCTAGTAACAAAAGTATTTTTTTGTTTTTGTTTTATATTTTAGAAAAATGTTTTGACTGCCTCGCATGTGTTTTGTTTTACTGCATTCAATTATTCCGGAGGTTTTTATGTAAACTAGTCCATCTTTGATTGATTTATTATAATATTCACTAGTTCACTATTCAAGCGCATTTATTATATAATTCATAACAAAGAGTGGGACGAAGGGAAGGAAAAAATTAAAATGCAAATAATGAACTAATAATGAATTGTAGTTAACAATAAACTTAAATTCATTCAAATACATTGTTGGATAACATTTCCCAAGAAAAAACGAATATCTTCCTCAATCATTAATTACATATTTAACTAATAAATAATTAATAATAATGAAACTGGTTCATTGGTAGCTCCATATAGACTACTACAATATTCGTGGCAATTATATTGGGTTGAGGAAAAGTTATTCAGCTTTTTTTTTTAATAAAGGCTCGAAAGTTTTTTTTTTTCTTGTCATGATCCATTCTTATGCCGTGTTAATTTCTGTGATGAACCGTGATGTGAGTGGACTGTATTTTGCACTTTTGTAGCAACTTACAATGGCTGGCGAAGTATCAGAACCCTTCTGTAGATTTGCTGTGGTTGTCGGAACACGACTCCAACTCTTCTTCACAAACAACATTCGTGGAGAAGTCAAATCAGTTCACTCGCCATGGTATCTCAGCAGAATTTCTCTGTCAATTAAGGACTGATAAAAAATTTGAGAAAGTAAATCACAAAGTCCGAATTTGAAGCTAAAAATATTTTATTCTTTTAACGAGAATTCACAACTTATCAATCTTCCTGGTGTAGTTGTTTGTTCTGCTAATCACGCGGATTTTTTTTTTTCGAATAAGCTTCCTTAAGGAGATGTTTTTAAATCGACACTCGTCGCAATCCTGTAATCTGTATCCCTTTGAATAAAACTTCAAGTGTCTAGTTTTATGTTAAATGGAACTGGTGAATAAATATACTTCACTTAACTACCGAATGTTTGCAATTTCGCCTGGAAACTCCGAATCCATTTTTTATTTCGTATTTATGTATCTTTTGATATTGCGCGCCGGCACCTCTTTTTCTTTTCTTCGATCCCTGTTTTGAATATTCGCCTTGTTGTCTTCGCTCCCTACTATCCTCCTTTTTTCTCGAGAAAACGTTATCGTTGCTCCTCTTCTCCCTAAGACTTTTATGGTGTGTTTCGATCAAGAGCAATACTATTGTACTGTTCTCATGAATTCGCCCCATTATTTCTTAGGTCACAGCTCAACGTAATCGAAACTGACCTAATCGGTTGTGACACAAGCTAACACTTATTTTTAACATATTATTATCTGACGCACCCTCATCTTCACTAGTTGCATCGTGCAACATGCCGTTTTCTGTTAAAACTGAATTATTGTAGAATGTCAGGGATTTTTCTTTAAAAAACCTTAGATTTCTTAGGTGCCTTTCATAGTCCTCTTGTAAAGTCAATTTTTTGCCAGCAAGGTGATGTTTCATGAATCGAAACAGAAATAATAATCGGACATTGATATGCTAGAACTAAACATAGGATATATCAAAACTTCCCAGACGGGTATCACACATTTTGTGTTTTCATAATCAAACACAACACCTTTCCTGTTCACCAAAACGGCCCACTTTTCTTCAATTTCTTGCATCAACGACATAAATTCCTTGAAGTAGAGATGTAAATCAGTCGATTGATTGCGACCTCATAATGATTTATACTCTTATAATCTCACCAAACCCGCAAACCGCTTGTGAATCTTCATATTCTTCCCACCAAAACAGTTTTCGAACACTATCGTATGTGATATATTATGTTAGATATTTTTATGTTACCATACGTTTCAAAAATCGTTTGGTTTCGTTGCAGCGATTCACCAACCAACATAAACAATTTTTTTTTAACCCAATACATAACCAGTGATATGAAAATGCTTTAAACCCCATTTCTGGTGATTCTTTAGTTCTTTAGCAATGACATAACTACTAGGGAATGAAAAATTATCCGGTCAGAATAAAGAGAGTCTTTGCCATCCAAATTTCCAAAGCAAAAATGAACCTTTCAAACAGCGCTATTGAAAGTATCTGCCTACTCATCATCATCAACGGCACTACAACTGGGATCCGGTCTAGGCCTTATTTAACACATCTCTCCACCGGTCCCGATTTCGAGCCGATGTCATCCAGTTTGGCACTCCCAGGCTCTGGGCGTCCTGGTCTACGCCATCCCTCCATCGCAGACAAGGTCTGTCGCGCTGTCTCCTTCCATACATCCTGCCACAAAGGACTTTCCGGGCAGACTCCTCTTCGCTCATTCGAGCTAGGTGTCCCGCTCACCGGAGTCTACCGAGCTTGATTTTTCTTACAACATTATCTTCAAGGTAGATTGCAAGATCATGGCTGTAGCGTCTCTGGAATCGTCCTCTCTCACATAAGGGGCCAACAACTCTCCTTAAGACCTTCCTCTCGAACGCGGTTAAGAGTTCAGAGTGCCTTTTATTGAGCACCCAGGTCCCGGATCCATACATGAGTACTGGTAAGTACGGAACACGGTCTTTTACCGTAGCAGCTTGGATGTTCTGGATAAATTTGGGGATTTAAAGAGCCTTGATAGACCATAGCAGGCTTTGTTGGATTTAATCAGCCGTTCGCGTATTTCTTCTTCCATATTGTTATCGGCTGATACTTTTGAGCCAACGTAGTTAAAGGATTACACTACTTCAAATTCGTGCTCCACTACCCTGATAGTTTGACCAACGTTAGGTCTTCTCTTCGCAGAAGTTGGCACCATGTACTTAGTTTTTCTCCTCATTAATGTGCAGTCCCAATTTTCGTGCCGCCTGCTCAATCTGGGTGAAGGATTCCTGTACAGCCGATTCGGTTCTACCGATGATGTCGATGTCATCTGCGTAGGCAAATATCTGGGTGGACTTGGTGACAATAGTCCCTCTGGTTGTAACGCCAGAGTCACGGATTGCTTTCTCCAACGCGAGGGTCGAAGAGGAGGCAGGACAGACCGTCCCCTTGTCGGTGTCCATTATAGATGTTTATTGGTTTGGACAGCAATCCCGCTATTTTTACTTGACTAGTTACGTTGGTCATAGTCAACCTACAAAGTCCTATTAATTTGTTTGGAATGCCGAACTCTCTAATGGCTTTACATAGATCTACCCTGGCTATGCTGTCGTAGGCGGCCTTAAAGTCTATGAGTAGATGATATAATGGAATCTTAAATTCCAGACATTTTTCCATCGCCTGCCTATGGGTGAATATCTGATCAATTGCTGATTTGCCTGGGATGAAGCCACACTGATATTGACCAATGATGGCTTCAGCGTATGGGGCTATCCGATCTTGTATGATAGTGGAGAGTATCTTATAGGCGGCACTCAGCAATATTATACCCCTATATTTGCTTCACACCGTGATATCTCCCTTCTTATGTATAGGACAAATTATACCACGACGCCAATCTGCCGGCATGTCCTCTTGCTCCCATATGTGCACCACGATTTTCATGCATTGCGTGATCTGTACAGCCGAATAAAGCTGTCCCTCTTGTTTGATCAGCTCAGCTGGTATGCCATCAGCTCCGGGGGCTTTACTTGATTTGAGCTGTCTTACATGTTTCCTCAATGCTTGGTGGCGGCAGCATTTGGTCTTGATCTTGCATTGGTGGAGCCTCCAATTCTTTTGTGAGCTGATCATTTAGCAATTCATTGAAGTGCACTTCCCATCGCGCCAGAATGCCTTCAGGGTCGGTGATAAGATTACCCTCTTTATCCTTGCAGTAAGTGCAGCGTTGTGTGTACCGCGTCATACTGCGGATTATTTAATAGAACTTCCGCGCCTGGTGCGGACCTCACTCTCTACTTTTCTCTATTTCACAGACAAGGTTTTTTTCCCAGGCACTTTTCTTTTGTCTGTGAAGCCTTTTTTCAGATCTTCTGAGCTCTTTGTATTTCTCCTCACGTACCCGCGTCCTATGAGACTGCTGCATTGTCCGGTATGCAGTATTCTTACGTTCAGTCGCTAGTTTGCACTCATAATCAAACCAGCCGTTTCGATCTCTACGACTACTGCCTAAGATGGAGTTCGCAGTACTAATGACTGTATTCTTAAGGCGTGTCTATTTCTCTTCTACGCCCGGCATTCTGGCCCCAGGACTTATTCATCCTCCGGTGAGCTCTTCGAGGGCGTCTTAACGCATGACCAAAGGTGTTACTGGTATTCTCATTGCACAAGGCAGCCGTGTTGATTCGAACCTAATCCGCGGATGCAATACGTCTCCGTAAAGAAATCCGCGCTCGGAAAACTGTACCAACTAGATAGGGATCCGAGTCGACGTTGGCACCTCGATAGGTTCGTACCGTCATCAGGCTCGAGGAGTGGCGGCGATCTATCGTTTATACGTTTATACGTTTTGCTTTAAAAGTTTTGCATGTCAACTCACGCAACTTTATGGGATCCATTGTCTCCATGTCATCATCATCATCGGCACTATAACCGGGAACCGGTCTTGGCCTTATTTAGCAAGTCCTGAGGGTTCTTAAATTTTCCATAATGATTTGTTTTTTCCGGGCAAGGTCATTAGTCTTGCGCCAGAGGTCATTAGTATTGTCTCCATGTAACTAATGCAAATATGAGGTACTTACTCCTTTTTTCTTTTTTTTTTGACTGGCACCTGCTGAGATGGTTCCTGCCCCTGAGTTGGTTCCTCCTGTCGATGTGGTTCCTGCTGTTGATGTGATGCCTGCTGTTGTGCTAAGGAACTTGTAGTATTTTCTTTGTCTTCGACAGTTGCTGTTGTCATTGTTCTTGCTGTTGTTGTTGTACCTTTTTCGTTTGCTGATTCTGGCTTAGGTTGTGTTTTAGTTTAAGAACTTCTTCCATTTGGTTATCCAGTTCCAATGAGACCAATCTCGTGAATGAGTTTATTAACGACCTCGACCTGTATGCTGACATCTGAATTTGTGTCGCTAACAGACAATTCTTGGAATTGGTTTCCGGCCCCTGAGTACTGAGCACCATGGGCGTTGTCTTCACCGTCGCTGCTGTCACTCAACGTGTCTGTATACTTGTTTTTATTGGCTTTATGACGTTTAGCCTTTAGATTTGGGCCTGTATTTTGCTTTCTCCGAAGCAGCATTTTGGCATCCATTTGATCTACATTCATATTATGGACCACGTGTTCTCACCTTTCTGTCTTTTTTTTATTGCGCGAAGATGAAATACTTTGCCGATTCGCGCACACACTCACAATGTTCGCGCGCTCATTCGTAAACACCGTTCACACGTTCACACTTAAGTTGACCACGGCCCTGTGTTCAGGAAGACGTGTCCACTCGCTAATTAAGCGGAATAATTGCTACATGAAGGCTCTGGCATGTTGCACTGATAATCGATTATCTTGTATGATGTGTTCTTCTCTGTGGTTGAGTATGAGTAATCTGTTAGAGTTACCACAGGAGTACATAGCGTTTGCGACGATGGTGAAGGGCGTGTGATTCGAACCCGCACTAACACGGTTATAATCACGAAAAATGTAACCAATGCTCAACACACCAGGCCACTGCCGTGTGTACGAATTCGATTTCTAAACTGAAGTATACTCAACTGATGTGGAATTGTTATCTTATCGCTATGATATACGGCTCTGATGCATTTTCTTATTCGATTTTCTTCCCTATTCTTGTGTATTGTGTGTGTATCTGTTAGAAACGCCACCCTACTCCCTCCTCAGTAACTTTGTTACGATCAACTTCGTGTGCGAACGACGGAGCGAGGAACGAGCGAGCGAGAGAGCGTCGGAGCAGGCGAGTGTGCCGGTGCTCTATGCGGAAGTCGTGATCGTGTCGTGAAGATCTGTTTACTATGGGAAAGTGTGTGCTGTGTGTACACAGATCACGTCGGGATCAGCAATTATCTCGTTAAGCAAGGATAGTGGAGACGACGGTGATTTTCACATACGGTGAAACGAAAGCATCAGACTACTGCCGCGTGTACGAATTCGATTTCTAAACTCAAGTACACTCAACTGATCTGGAATTACTATGTTATCGCTATGGTATACGGCTCTGTATTGGCATTCGTTCGGCCAATACGTAAATTATTGCGAAATGCAATCTGCGCTTTCTATAAACACATACGCAAGTTCCACCAACAATTGCGCCTTGTGGTGAGCCGATGATCAGGCACAATGGTGTCTCCTGGCGTCCGTGATGTTGGTTGTCGCTCGGCAATAATCTTAAAAGTAGTGGAAAAAAGAAACGAATACCTTAAGCTGATTGACTGCCGCAATCCCAGAAATATTCGGTCAGCTAAGGTAATAACACGGTGTTTGTTTCAATGTGTTTAATTGTTACGTTTATTTATTACGATTGATAGATTTGAATGGATATAAATTGGTGTGACCTGTGTCTCGCAGTAGTTAAAAGAAGAAGCGTTTTTATTTATTTTTCTCCCTTGACAACCAACATAATTGATTCTGTCAGCTAGTTGCTGACATTTGTTATTCTGTTGCCGCGGGTAGCATTCAGTAGCGAAGACGCTGGTTGTATCCAGTGCGAATCCGCAACAGGCTCTGATGCTTTGCTTATTCAAATTTCTTTCGGTGTTCTTCACTATTGGCGTGTGTATTGTGTGTGTATCTGTTAGAAACGCCACAAGTACACGACATGTAATAAAGATCGGACGGATAATTTCATCATTAAACCCTGGTGGCAGTAGACTTTCTGTCATCATCATCATCATCGGCACTACAACCGTGATCCGGCCTTGGCCTTATTTAGCTAGTTTCTCCAGGGGTATTCGGTCCATATCCGAGACTTGTTAAATTGTCCATAACAATACCTTTTTCCGGGCAAGGTTATTAGCCTTGCGCCACCCTTTCTCAGGATGTCGCTCCATGCGTGGTTCACTACTTGGAGGGTGCCAAAGTAGCTATCCAGCCGTGTCACGTGAAGAGTACATGTCAACTTGGATTGAACAGGGACAAGGATCGTTCTGGTCTTCGCCGGGTTGAAAACAGAGACTTTGCCCTGTATGTTCGCTCCCAGCCCCCAGACTTTCTGTGTTATACATAAATTCCCATATTTTCCTGTTGTGCAAATATTACCGCAAACATTGCGCAAATTAACTCGGAAATGACATTATTCCTCCCTAAAGATTTTCTCGCCGAAACCGTTAAACATAGCGTGCACACCGTTTCTGTCTAAAGGTTAATGTAAGAAATGTTGATGATAATCACAAGCAACCGCTTTTGAGTTGAACTACTTCAAGTGTGTAATGCCCTGACAAGTCAGGGTAATGGTTACAAACTATAACCATTCAAGATTAATATACATCGACGTCTCTTTTCCTAACTCTATGTTGACATTTAAAGGTATGCAGAAAATCCCTCTCCACGTATTGTAAAAAAGACTAGTGCCGGTATAGTTTACCAAATATTGTTGAACTAATGGATTTGTATCCTATTCTTCGTGTGGCGCAATCCCCTTCCATAATTCAAAACCAAATGTATATATATTATCGCCTTTGAATTCCTGAAGAAGAGCTGAGCTAAGAAGGACTTTTACTCCCTTTAATATTATAATTTCAATACTAGATTGTGTGTTATCTTTAGTATTATAATTTCAATATTAGATCGTCTCTTGTGGCTAGTAGGTTCCGCAAAAGCCACAGAGACAAATATCTGTCACCACAATTGTTGTATCTACACCGAAAGTAATAATAGTTTATGCTTGTAAAATAATATTGTGAACAACTCACCAAAGCACCGCCTTGCACAATTTAGACTCAATTGAATAGACACACTATTGAATATAAGCTTCAACTAAATCAGAGGACATCATATTTTTAACTCGGTATGGCCGACCTCCGAAGTTCTACATAACTTTAAAGGAAGGCATCATCAGCATCCTGGACCATCAAATCCCTCACATGAATTTGGGCAGCATCCTAATATATATATTTTTGTGTGTGTGCTCCCCTCCATGATATGCTATATACAAATTTAAAAGATTGACTATATAAACTAAACACAAATAGCTAACTTAAATTATTTTTTATTTTCATTGTATTTTTGGTTTAATTTCATTTTATTATCTATTATGTTTTTGTTTTGTTTTATTTAGAAGGAATGAATAACAGATTTGTGTGTATGTAGAAAATATAATAAAATTCGTAAAAATAAAAGCATAATTTAGATTTAAATCGCAGCAATCGTGTAAGCTTTACACGTCCCGCTAGAACTTTAGTGTTGATTATGAAACTGATGGTGATGGTAAATATGCATCTTTTTTTATTTGTTGATGTAAATAAACGTATTTCAGTAATTGTCAGATACATAAAATATAATTATAAATACAAAGTTAAATAATTTATTTAAAATAAAACATTAAAGTATTGTTGTAATAGATTATAAATCCATGTAATTGTATAACCCTCGTATATATAGTGAATGTAATGGTGGTGGAGTATATTGTTTTCGGTGTTATTATAGTAACAAAGAAGCAAATCGATACCAAAATATATATGTTACAAGGATGGCCAATGCTATAACCCAATTAATTTTAGAAATAATTCGATTACAGAGTTCAACATGGTAGCTTGCAGGATAACGGATGCCCGTAATATTGCTACCAATTGTACGGGCTCTAAATCCACTGGTCAAGTGCCTTTAAAAAAGTGAGTATTATATCAATCCACTTAATTTCTTAACTTAATTAAAAAATAAATATATTATTTAGAAAATAGTTAATTTTACTTTAAAGTTAAAATTAAATAAGTCGCTATATATATTTTTCTTTTTGATCTGTTTTTGTTTTTTATTTGTCTCTTTTGAACATTTCTACCCTGAATTCTTTATTTCGTTGTATGTATTGTCAAATTAAATTAAAATGATTAAAAACAATTCATAGGAATGATTCCGAATGTCATCGGGATTACGAAACCGTTTTTATAGTTCCAGGCCCATCATGTCATAATCAAAATCGTAAGCAATTCATTATCCTTACTATTCATTTGTGTCATTGCGTTTTGTCATCGGCGTCATTAGACCCGATGTTTTCATTTTCACTTGTAACCACTTGTTCCTTCTCTTCAATCGATGTTTTTCGTTGTTATTTGTGTTAAATTTAGCATGCTACCATGGTGCCAGCTTGACAATTGAGAGTGTGTTTTCAAGGATAGCTTTTTTTGTTTTGGTTCAAATGAAGCGTACATTCGAATAAATGTGCGGGCTGTATGTATGTTGTGCTCTTTGTCCATTACTGTTGAAATTTATGTTATAATACGTTGACATCATCATTTAAAATTGTATATTTGTTATTTACTTTGTTTGCGATATCCCATTGTAGTGAGTAATAATGTTAATGGCGACCCAAGCCATGTCAGGCGTTACTTGATTGTAAAAAGTTTTATTTTGGTCTTTTTTAGATGTATATATACATTAGAACAAAACATTTTTCCTTTCTTGCCCCTTTTTCAATCCTATTAGATTGTTGAAAAGCTAGTATTAGTAAGACGGTCAATTAACTGGTTTAGTTGTATCTTAAGATACATCCACCCAGTAAACAATACCTGTTCGTCTTTTTTCTCCGTAATAGCTAAATATGTAGATATGTTCTTACACAGCTAAGTTTTTACAGCAATAATCCTAGTGCTAAATTTGTTGAGCTAAATTTGCTGACGACCCACGTTTAGCCCGCTTAATTGTGGCTAAGCGTACTGTTTCATTGATTGGTCTATGTCAGCTCATAATAGAATTTAAACCTTTACGACTGCCACACATTTTATTGTAAGTCGGGGTCGTCATTATTTCATTATCAATTGATCAAAGAATTTAAACATTGATGCGACAAAACAATCCGAGATATTTTACAATTTAATAACCCTAAGACGAACTAACTGCCAGGATTACATTACAAGCGTTAAACAGAAAACTCGCCATTCTAGGCAACAGCTGTGGCTACTAAGATTCCGATCTTCTAGTGATTTTCTCTTTCTGTTTACTGTCGAATATAATGGGTTTTCCAATAGGGACTTGACAACTTTTTTTCGGTAGTAAATTTTTATACTTTGCAGACGTTGTTTGTTCGTGTACTTAACCGTGATGAAAATGTTGAGTTTACTTAATAAATTGACAGTAACAGTGCGTGAAATTGTGCGTTCACAAATTAAATTCAAAGTTGTCAAGTCCCTATTGGAAAACCCGATATAATGTGGAACCTCTTTCTGTTACCCCAGCCCGCTAATAAGGTGCGGATGCATTCCATCCACATAGACACGGTCATCGCCGCCCGTGTACCTACACAATGCGATAAGAGTCGTACTGGATTTTCACACGTTGTTCCTTTTTAAAAAAATGTCCGCTGGGCTATTTGTCATCATCATCATCATCGGCACTACAACCGGGGGCCGGTCTGGGCTATTTATAACTTATGATAAATTCTCTTTGCTTTCATTGTTATCTTTGGATACGTTTGGAGCAACCTGTGATCGCATCGGTGCGATCCGCGATGTAGAATGTGAAGTTCCGGCGACGTACTACTCAACGGATTCTACGTGGACTGGGCTGTAAGAAGGCAACCGGCCCGAACGGAATACCAACAATAGTCCTTAAGACCTGTACTCCACGATTGTCGCCAGTTCTCACCAACCACTTTCGCTTTTCTTATACACGGAAGACATTTCCTAGCTGCTGTAAAATCGTCCGAATTCTGCCAATCCCAAAGAGGGGAAAGAAGTGTGTCCCACAAAATTACCGGCCAATATCATTACTGTCTATATTATCTAAGGTGATGGAAAAGGTCATCAATGCCGAGTTAATTAAGTATTTGGAGTCCAACGGACTTCTGCATGATCGTCAATACGGGTTCCGTGGCAGGTGATCCACCTTAGACCTTTTGACCCTTATAACCGATATATGAACATTTACTATTGAGGGGTATGGTGAGTCAAGAGCGGTCGGATTGCATATATCCAAATCTTTTGACCGCTTCTGGCATGGAGAATTGTTGATCAAACTTTGTTCGTGTGGACTTTCCCAGCAGCTTTGCGGCTGGACGAAGAGCTTCCTCGAAAATCGATCGATCCGAGTTGCTGTAGACGGCGAGTCTTCCGATCTGTATCCTGTTAATTCCGGGGTGTCTCAAGATTCCATTTTGGGCGAAACCTTGTTTTTGCTTCACATGAATGATTTGTTAGAGTCAACGGACAACAAAGTGTTCAGGACGTCCCCGAAGCTTTGCGACTCGCTGAAGAGCTTTCTCGAAAATCGTTCGACCCGAGTTGTTGTAGTCAGATGAACTCTCTGAATCGGGATCTGGATAAGGTCATGCAGTGGAGAAAGGCCAATCTCGTCGATTTCAATACCACGCAATCTATATTGACCATTATTCAGAAGTCCGTTGCACTCCAAGTTCTTAATTAACTCGGCATTGCTGACCTTTTCCATCACCTTAGATGACATAGACACTAATGCTATCGGTGACCAATTGTTGGCGATGCATCACGTCGACACTAATTCCGAGGAAAGGCAAGGCAAGCGGCAGCACACAACTTCCAAGGAAATAACGATAAGCAGCGCACCGATTCCAGGAAACAGCTGAGGAAACCAACACCCAGGAAACGAGCCAACGAGAGGTCGGCTGCGGGCCTATATAACACGGCCACATCGGCAGAGCAGAAGGAGTTGCCAAGTGAACTACGATGAGTTGCCACGAGAGCTCCAAGGTGCAAACAGACTTGACAAAGTAATACATATTAAGCAATTGTAGCAGCGGTGTTTTATGTGGAGAATACAAGAATCGTACTGGGCGAGACAATAACTCCCTTGTCCAGAGCAAACTCCGGCTCTGGAAGTACGGTACGCTAACCAAATAAATCATTTGGCGGGCCAACGCCGGAATACAGTCCACACGAAAAGGGGGAAGCTGAGACGTCGACGGAGAAGGCGCCGCCCCAGAACAGTAATTTTGTAGCAGACCCTTTTTCCCCCTCTTTGGGATTGGCTGAAATCGAGGGATTATCCAGCAGGTAGGAAATATCCTCCGTGTCTAAGATAAGCGAAAGAGTCTCCCAAGAATCGGAGATAGTTCTGGAGCACCGTTTTAAAGGACTATTACTGGTATTCCGTCCGGGCCGGTTGCTTTCCTACAGTCCAGTACACGTAGAATGCATTGAATGGTTCGCGGGCGGAACCTCACATCACGAATCGAAAACCGTACTGCCGCGATCGCAGGGCTCCAAAAGAGTGGCATCGAGGTTTGAATTCGTGGAAACTGAACTCGCGAACACATTGGCTTTATATTTTGAATTTGTGACTTTTGTTTTGTATCCCGCTGCCCGCCTTGGGATTTAAGAAAACAATTAAGTCCAAACCTTGGTTTGACGATGAAAGCAGGGCGAAGATCGAAGAACGTAAGCGCCCCAAGAGATATCCACTTAGAAAGATATGATGAAGTCAACGCAGAAAGATACGCGACGATTCGGAGAGAGACAATGAGACTCTTCAAACGCAAAAACCGCGAATGGGAGAAGACTCGGATCAAGAAAATCATAAAAAATTCTAGAGCAAAGAGCATCACAGATATGTATGCCGGCATAAATACAGTTAGAAATGGCTACCGAGGGTGAGCCAAAATAATTCGAGACGAAAACGGCTGTCTGGACACAGAAACAAACAATATCGTGACAAGATGGAAGCAGTACTTTGATAACCTGCTCAATGTATGCACCTGTCGGGGTTCTCTATACCACATGGAGAACCAACCCACAATGCCAACCAATCTTGACCACTAACAGCGCGTCACCTCAACCCAAAATCCCATCCCAAACCTGCAATACACACATTCGCAACCATGCAAAACCTGCAAGCGCACCCATCCCAATATGCAACAGCATCCGTCCCCAACCCGCAATTGCATACATTCCCCAATTTACCAGAAACCCATTTCCCAAGCTGAAATAAATACATATTCCAATGTACAACGGGATATTAATCATTTCCCTCAATTACATCACCCCACATACATTTTCCCGAAATTTCTTCGGTCAATATCTTATCTAAACGATATTCCTTACTTGCATCCAAGCAATTCCAGTGTTCCCCGAAAACCACTTCGCTTCATTTCCTTCTAAAATTATACTTCTCGCTTGCGACCAAGCGGCAGCCAATTTTCCGCGAAACACTCACAACAACCAAGGCCCTTGATCATACTTGGCTATGCCGCCAAACAAATTTCCTAGTATACATAACCAACGAATCCAACTCAGCTTATATGGCCAGGATTCGCTGGAACTGAATTCTTATGCGAGCATAGCAACTCTTCTCGAAATTCCTCGGAAGTGACAGCAACCTTATTTCTGTTATGATTCAGCCGCCAAGAAGCGGTGAATACTTTGTTTTCATTTCTTAGGTCAGTCGGTTTCCAACGACCAAGGGAGCCAGTCGTGTCCGCCATCCACCGTACTGCTTGCACGGTACGGTGTGTACCCACAAAGTATCTACGCGAGTCCCCCCTAACCCGTTAATCCAGTACTGGTGGATTCCCTACATGTCGATTCTCCACTCCACATAAATCGTCTGTTAAACGCGCATGAAAGTGCTCTTAAGAAACATTAACGCTAGCGTCGTGCAATCGTCCCTTAGTGAAGAATCAATATAAAACTCGCACCGACAACAGAAACGTGTCCATAAACATAACAAACAGTATCGCGGAACGAATCCTCGAAGTTTTAAGTTTCTTTTATAAATTACCAACTGTGAACTCTCAAAGTACTTGGCTTAAGATACATTAAAATAAAAATCATTTGGATCGAGGTTGAAAATTAGAGTAACAGCGTGTTTTATTCCTACTATTCTCTCCGGTGTGATCGGTGTATCGCCCTTCATCGCCGAGTCTCAGATCCCAGAGCCCGCTTTCAACGAAGTTGTAGACGCAATGAATCGATTGAAAAACAACAAAGCTCCCGGAGTCGACTGCATACCGGCAGAGCTTATGAAGCATGGAGGAGAGGCAACCGCTCGAAAGATCCACCAACTGATTAAAACAATATGGGATAAGAAAGTCACTCCGGAAGAATGGAAAACCTCGATAGTCGTCCCCATTTTCAAAAAAGGCGACAGATCTGACTGCGAAAACTATAGAGGAATATCATTGCTCACAACCGCATACAAAATATTACCAAATGTCATTCTGGCGAGAATCACACCACACGTAGAAGAAATAGTGGGAGACTACCAATGCGGATTCCGTAGGAACCGGTCAATGAGCGCCCAAATGTTCACAATAAGACAACTACTGCAAAAGAACTGGGAATACGGAGCGACGGTTCGTTGACTTCAAAAAAGCCTACGACTCAGCGCAAGCCAAAGACTCCACCATATTGTAGTTGAGGTGGGAATTCCGACAAAATATGCCGCGCTCATTCAAATTTGCATGAACGAAAACAAGGGACGAGTTAGAATAGAAAACCACCTCTCAGAACCATTTGAAATCCGGGACGGACTAAAATATGGGGGATGGCCTCTCACCGTGTCTTTTTAACCTTGTGCTCGAGTATGTTATCAGAAAGCTACAAGACGACAACATGACCGGATCATCCCTGAACGGGGTCACACAAGTCCTCGCATATGCGTATGATATCGCCGTTCTGGGCGATAATCTAGAAACTGTAAGTAAAAACTGTGAAATCATCATGCAAGCGGCAGAAGAGGTGGGCCTAGACATAAATGAAGACAAAACACAATATATGATTACGGCGAGAGTAGGTGGACCTCAGGGAACACATATGAACGTCAGAGGAAGGGAAGGATACTGACGGGCAGTAACGAAATGTCGAAGGAAATTAACAGAAGACTACACTCCCGCAACGCTAGTTAGCACGCAGTCAGTAAACTGCTGAAATCCAAACTGCTATCATGTAACATAAAGCTCCGTGTCTATAGAACCATAATCATGCCGATTGTTCTATACACAAAACGGGATGAAAACAAATTTCGCGTATTCGAGAATAAAGTTTTGAGGGATATCTTTGGAGTTAAATATAACGAGGACGCAGGACAATAGAGGAAACTCCATAACCACGAATTGGAAGAGCTATACCGCAAACCTATAATAGAGAGAGTAATCAAGTCGCGAAGATTAATATGCGCCGGACATGTGCCGCGAATGGGCAACAATAGGACCGTGCGTAGAATTCTTGATGGTAGACCAACGGGAAAGAGACCGGTAGGAGGGCCGCGACGGAGATGGGAGGACAATGTGAGGTTTGACCTTGAGAAGATCGGATCGGGTCATCTGGCGTGGAAGGAGAGTGCACAGGACAGGGAAGGATGGCGGAGTCGAGTCGGTGAGGTCATGAACTGATGGGTTCCTACAGGCCAATAAATAATAATAATATTATAAATCCCGTAGCCCGCCAGTAACGGGGGAAAGCGGAGGAAGCGAACTTACTGCTAATAGTCTTTGCCATTGACCAGAAATGACGCGAACCAATTGGGCACTCAAGGAGCTTATTGATCACTCCCTCCCCGTAGGCCTTCGCGGTATCAATCGCCTAGTTGCACCCATTTCTGGTTCTGGCAAAATTCGTGTAATTGGGCCGCAATTACTTAAAAGCTCTAATTTTTTTTTCGCGGTAATCTGCTCGCAGAGAAAAAAGAAAAGAAAAAAAAACATCACATTTAGCTGCTTATGCTGGGTTTTTTCCTCTATGGAAATAGGAATTCAAAATAGGACGAAAATGCTCCATTTAGAAATTCACACCAAGCCAACACCTGTAAATAAAATGACGATTGGTTTGTTTCTAATGCAAGCTAAAAGCGACAGATGACAAGTTCCAAAAGGAAAAGTTCATACAATAACAGAAGTAATCTGAAAAAAAATACTAATGCTATTATTGAGAAAAATGAATAACCTTCTTATCAAGTTATTATGTGGAGTTTTACTTATAGAAGAACAATTCACACCACGATAACTACCATGAGTTGCGATATTTCAGTTTTTCTTAGACCAGAATTATTTCTACACCTCAGGATGAAAGTGTTGCTTTCGGAAGATTTAGAAGCATTGCTTGCAATAGATCCCATGGGATTCAATCACAACCTTAATCATTGTAGAGTATGGAACGTAGTGCTTGATCTTGTAAACATTATAAACTACGTGCCGAGAATGTGTGACAGCAATAAAAGTATTTCAATGCCGCTTAAAGCTCAAGACGTAAGATGCAGCAAATTGAAGCAAATCAATATGGCTTATCAGCTTCAGAAGTAAATTTCTTCATTAAGGAACAACCACATCCTTTATTCAAACAAACAATTAAAGTCAGTCAATATAAACCCGGACCGAATTTTCTCCATTCTACATCATCCAATTTAAATTCTTTTTTTTCAAATATTTGTAGTCAAATACCACAACTACGTTCTCTGCCTGTATTAAGGATACAGGGAGAGAACTTCAAAGGTTCTGTTAACAAGGGCCATTCATTAAGCACATATTTGAAACACCACTGTTTACTGAAGTACACAGTCACCCACAACCTCGTTAAAGTCAAATTAAATTTCAAGAAAACCTAGAATATTTTTCATGTGTAAAGAGCCCACAGAAGATGAAACACAGCGAAGCACTGTATTGTGTCATAATTGTTTGCAGTGTTAGTTTAACCAAATGAATATCCTTGATTTAATGGTAAACCAAGTTAGATCAAATGCTTACCCTCCAACTCAAGTATGCCACATGCAAGTCAAGTTTTGACAAATGTCCGTCGGAACAAACAGGGCTCCTACACAAGAAAACCACTTTTGTTGATAGCGTTAATTAATCAACAACTTCCATTTAACCTGATGAGAACAGACATACTCAACATTCTTATCCAAGTACTTGTTAGAATAATGTCATTATTTGCTTCGAAATTTTAAGCTCCTTTCCTTAGGACATTCTTTTAAGCCAGGCTACATGAAATTACTGCTGCATTGCACCTTTTACGGGTCATTCCATAGTATTTTACGTCAACTAGAATGGACTCACTTAAAGCAGCTGTTCGTGAGTGTGTATGGATTGGTGAACTATTTTATGGTCCAGAGTTAAATTTACCCATTTAAAAAATGTTTGCGATTCCATTTGCAATAAGAAGACATCAAAACACGAAAAAATAATAAAATGGCGCCATAAAAGGACAAAATATATCTGACTCATATGCAGTGAATACAAAATATTTAAGGTACATTGCTACTGGGACTTTATGGATTGCACTTTAAAGGTTCATAAAATCTCAAGTCAGATGACACTTAAAGTTTTACAAACCTAAAAGTAATAATATACTTCAATGTATTAAAAGCACTTTAACAATAAGTTATTAATTACAATACATACATAAAAGATTTGCTGCATACCTCCAAAGCACTGTACGACGGGCGGTACGTCTAGTCAACACTATATTAAGATGAGTTGTTTCTCGAATAAAACGACGCAATGAGGAAGCAGTTGGAAAAAAAATATACCAAGTGTATGCATACGTTTTTTTCTGGTTTAGCTAAGATATGGCGCCAGCGAAAAGTACGCAGCGTATTAATTTGACACATGCGTCATTTTGTTCGTCTGAGATTTACAAACAGGTGGCGGTTCTTTAAAGCTTTCCCAAAGAACCATCCATTTCTTTAAATCAACTGCTTTTCCCTCACTCCATAAACCACTATACTTACCTGCATTCGAGCAGCGTAAGCTGTCTTTCAAATAACTTTCACCTGAAAGTTAAACCTCATCAAGGCATGCATCACATTGAATTTGTCCGTTTCATATTATATGAACCATTCCATATCCCCATCGGCTCAGCTCGTCAGCAATTATAATAGATAAACACTCGCTTGCCAGCGTAATTGTTGACTCAGCTGTAGCCGATGGTTTTGCTACGGTTCATAACCATTTATTGCCCCAATCCCCAGGTTCGCAACACTTGCGACCAATTTCCTTTATCGGTTATCTACCGATCATGGGATTTGGGCACGAATATGATTGACGTTCGACAATCATACTCTAGATCATGCCTAACGATGCTCCGACCTGTAAAACAAACAAATACACATTAGCATCATTGTGTTCATGCTACTGTGGCGGTTCCGCCAAATCCCACGGTTCCCCTTCCTGAAAAACCCCCATAATCATCACCCAAGACGCATAAGTCTTCGCCAATGCATTCGCATTCGGCACCAAAAAATGCTTCACGCATTATATAGATCATATCTATGATCATTAAGTCCCTGTAAAGAAAACTTACCTTCATGCATTCTCTTCGCATACCACTGCTCCTTAAGATTTCTTTATTAGCTTACCAGGAATTTCCCATCAATTTCGGCATCTACGTCGCCAGTCAAATTTTCTTAGATGAATTCCGGTAAACAAAATAATTCGGTCTACATACATTGTAACCTTCATGACAGGGATCATAAATATTGCGCCGTCTATTTTCCCAGCCGCGCCATGTGTACAACAATGTTCCCTATATATGTTACACATTGGCTGGCGACTTACACCCTAGGGACCAAAGCAAATACGCATTCCGCGTCTTTTGCATCAATTAAATACATCATATCCAAATGCAAATAGGAACTCAATACCTACCTTACTAGCGATGCCATTAGCACATTTCCCATTGTGTAAATAGAAAAACCATTAGCACTTCTTCCTAATGGCGATACATTTACTTACGCATCCGCACCACAGCACAGACACAGATAATAAATCTCCTTTGTCTTTGCCGCCTGCCTGTTTCGTTGTTCCACTGCTGTCGAGCACGTGTAAATAACATCAATCTATTCGATCGCGCACACACACCACTGCACCAAAAAGATCGCATTTTCTTAATGGTCACACCCTTAAGAGAAAATTTTCTCTTTCCCCTCCATATCTCACCCTTAATTGAAGATAGAATTCAAGTCAGAGTTCTATCCTCGATAAGTCCTTTTCCATCGGTCGACGACAATAGTCGTGAGGGCTTCCGCGGTCTGTAGCACTGCAGACACGCGATAAATTCGGAGTCGTTTTCGCGTACATACCAAGAGTCGGGGCCGGGTAAAGTTTTAATCATTTTTTGTGCGAAATTTTGAGAATTAACTATATCACGAAGTGAGACGAACAATCGACTAACACAAATTAACTTTATACAAATCCATTGTCAGTGCTAAGTGCTCAACAAAATAAAAATTGCATCCGATCGCGAAATGTATTTCAGCTTGTTTAATTTTTGTCTCCTCACCAAACAGTTCTAAAATAAATTAAAATAGAAGCTATTCGAACATTTAATTAATAATAATAAAAATATATAAAAAAATAAAAAAACGAAAATAATTTAATTTATGAACGAAAAGTGGTGGAGTTTCGTTCTTTTGTTGCTGTTTTCCTTCAGTGCGATCCTTTCGTTCAGTGACAATTTTGTGGGGACGAGGTAGAACTCTCGCCACATGCGGCGTCATGACTTCGTACCCCTACACTACTTACCAACTCCTGTCCAAGGTCCCCCTAGGTGAGACGTACGCTTGCACATCTGCAAGTCAAATTCCTCACCAACATACCCATGTTCCATTTAATTATCTCAAACAAAAGCCACCATACCCTTGGCCATAGGCGAGCAAACCATCGGTTTGCTTATCGCTAAGAAAAAATCGATTGCCTGCAATGGCATAAGTCTGGGGCGATTATGTAAACAGCCGATGTTCCCATGTAGCATCGGCTAAATCGCAAATAATGTGCATCGCATCGTATGACCCTCGAAATAGCGTTTCCGTTTATTTAGGACACAGAAACCTAATTCTTCCTTCGGCGATCTTCGCTATCGCGTATCTCAATAATGCCTGCAGTTCATTACACCAGCCCATGTTTCTTCAGGTGCATATTCGTCGTTGCCGATATGCAGGCTGAAGGGCAACGTACTTGTCCTATACGGACACATATAGAATCCTCCCACACCGATGTAATCCACCACCGTTGAATCTGACGGACATGGATTGCATCGGCGAGTCAGATTTTATCCGCTGAGGAGCAAACACATGTTTGTTTTAAGTGCGAGTGCAATCAAAGTTTTCCTCCCGTTTGATAAGGCCCAAAATCGAGTTAGATGTCGCGAATGTGCCAAAGTTAATCGCTGAACGTGTTTCCTGTGTTGTTGAACCATTAATCCCACTTTATGGAAGATTATGACATTCGCGTACCTTAATAATAAAAGTTTAAAACAACCCGGTGTAATAGATAAACTGAACTTTAAAACATATGATAATTGTGTGTTACGTAATTAAGTCTACAACAATCTAATGTATTTGTCTAACTGAACGGAAAGATTACAATTAAAAAATAATTATCCCAAAATAACCCCAGTGTCTTTTATTTTTTGCTTCGTGTGGAAAACAGTGTTTGGAGGAATTATCTTCAATGAACTATTTGTGGTACTCGTATTTTCCCTCAACCTGCGTCCGTGCTGACGCCCAGCAAAATACCCACAAACACACACAAGTTGAGTCCGCCAAAAACGATCGTCTTTGTTCTATCGTTCAGTAATCATATCGAGTTTTGTGCCCGAAAAAGAACATTGCGTCACGAATTCCTTTTCTTATTGTATCAAAATAAAAAGGGTGTTGAAAGTCATCGTTTGGTGGTAGAAACATATAATGAACACGCTCCATCAATTAGAACATGTGAGATATGGTTTCGACAATTTAAAAGGTGTGATTTCAATGTGAAAGACAGTGAGTGTTCTGGTAGACCACAAAAATGTGAAGACGAGCTATTGCAGGAGTTATTGGATGATGACCCAACTCAAACTTAACGGCAATTAGCAGAAGCATTACATGTGTCACAAGAAACAATCAGCAGACGTTCACGAGCAATGGGGAAGATGAATAAACTCGGTAAATGGGTCCCACAAGATTTGAATGAACGTCAAATCGCAAAGTCACATGTGAAATGCTGCTTCAACGCCACGAAAGGAAATCATTTTTGCATCGAATTATGATGGGTGACGAAAAATGGATTTGTTTTGAAAACCCGAAGCGGAAAAAATCATGGCTTCCACCTGGCGAAGCCGGTCCTTCAACACCAAGGCCAAATCGCTTCGGTAGAACGACCATGCCCTGTGTCTGGTGGGACCAGGGTGGTATTGTGTATTATGAACTCTTGAAGCCGGGTGAAACCGTTAATACACAACGCTATCGTTAAATGATTAATTTAAACCACACATTAATCGAAAGACGTAATAGGTCAGAAAACAATGTCAAACTGATTTTGTTACACGACAACGCGCCGTCTCACACAGCAAAACTAGTGAAAGACACCTTGAAATCGCTTGGATGGGACATCCTTCTGCACCCCACGTATACCCAGACTTGACGCCATCTGACTATCACCTCTTTCCATCAATGGGGCACGCGCTCCCAGAGCAGCACTTCAGCGATTTCGAGGAAGTTGGAAAATGGCTCGACCTTTGCCGCGAAAGACAAGCAGTTTTTCTGGCGTGCCATTCATAAATTACCTGAAAGATGAGCGAAATGTGTAGAAGCCGATGGCCAATATTATGAATAATAAAAATGTATTCCCTCCGAAAATTACGTACTTTTTTTACCAAAGAAACCGGAAAAAACGTATGCATACACCTGATATATGGTAGTTTAAACATGATAAATAACTAGTGGAGGGGTTCAATAGTCTTATATGTTTTTTTTTTTTAGAAAATGTATGCACAAAGAAAATAAACTAGGTGATGCAACTGGCATAGGAGTGCTTACGACTTGCGTTGCGTGTACCGGAGACAACAAACATTTTTTATTTCTATGGAATCCGAAGTAAACAAACAGATTTCCAGACGCGCCTTCGCCAAAGTACGGTTCGAAGTGAAATTTACATGCGAGTGAAGTGTAATGTGCGTAATATCCTTCCTCTAGTTTTCTTTTTTCACGCCCCTGTTTCGAGGCGCTTAAACATTGAAAGTCTCAAACGGCTTCCAATCATCACCGGGATTTTGGTGTAGAAGTGATTTGCTATAGAAAGGATAGAATCGGGGTTATGGCACGGGACTAGAGGGGTAGGTACTATAAGGGCATAACGCCAATAGTGGCAGTGGTAGTTTTTAGTCATCCATTTTGGTTCCCGACATTTACCCTTTTCTAAAGTGGTGTCGGTTTTCTGTGCTGGACTTGTGAGGGTTCTCTATATTACATGGAGAACCAACCCACAATTTCCGCCTTAGTTCGACCTTCGATCCCACTGTGCATGCTCTTCACCTGGAATACCATATTTCCCAAAAGACGCTTAGCTAAACTCATTATCCTATGCAGATAATGCATAATTGAGTTTAGCTACTCTTTTTGCCATACGGCAACTCCATTCCTCTAACCATGAGATTTCCACCGGGAATTTCATTCATGTTGGTTAGCAACAACCAAGTCGAATCAAACGACGCGGTTGCAGCATCATTCAATGTCTTGGGTAATTACCAAGATTCCTTAGCGTTTTTCCCACGGTACCATTTCCCTAGCCGATGTAGCGTCCTATCGATTTTCATCAGATCATCCATTCGGTTGGGATCAATGATATCTTTTCGCAGGTGAATAGCACCGGCAACATTTCCTCTCCTCCATAATTCGGTTTCAATTCGGTTCAATGCTCTCTGAGTTCACCACAGCCGTAACATTGGGGATGGAGGTCATGCTCAGTAGCTGCATTTGATACCAGCACACACGACCAAGCCACCTCGAGATCACAGTACATAGTATTTCTGTTCTCTCATGATCCACTTTCGTCAATTATCAATTAACCGATACTCACCGTACTTTGACGGGCGTGACAATGAGAGAGCAGAGGCGTGATCTCTTTTGGCTGTCCTGTATGCAAAATGGAATACAGAATTTCACCCCTAATTAGAGTCAGTCGATATTTAACGACCGTCGTGGCCACACACGTTTCGCGAGTCGTCTGTTAATCACAATCGCGTGCACCCGTTAAAGAGTCGAGTTTTTAATCATTGAGGCTCGCACAAGCCACATCGGAGTACGTCTCTGTGCGAGTACCAAAGTTTAATAAACTATAATTTTAATTAATTAATATTATAAATATAACAACAAATTCGACAGTTGCATTGTGAATAAGTGCCGATTATTGTACAACTCGTCGTCTCATTTCGAGGCGAAGGGAAAGAGAACTTTAATAAACCAAACAAAAACTACACCAGTGTGTTTTCCATTGTTCCTGTTCTTCCTGGGTGAACTAGTTTCCTCGGAGCAACTTCGTGGGGAAGAAAGTGAACCGCGCCCCCGTGTCTGGCGCAAATCCCTCTTCTACCCCCACAGACTGTTCTAATGACACGGCAGTTTCGGTTAACATTCAGGGCTTAAGATTTAATTTCTTTGCTATGTGCCCAGATTTCGAACCACAAATTTAGTAATACTTACAATAACCCAAACTCAGGTAATAATTGTTGTTGATGTTTCCGTTTTCACATCATCATCATCATCGGTACCACAACGGGGATCCGGTCTTGGCCCTATTTAAAAAGTCTGAGGCTTGTTAAATTTCCCAAAATAATTTGTTTTTCCGGGCAAGATTATTAGCCTTGCGCCACCCTTAGCACACATTTATGTGCTAAATAGTGATACTGTTTATCAGTTTCTGCCACAATATAGTCCCTGCTCAGAATTTACTTCCTCGTGGCTAAAACTTCACGATCATAAGCACATCAATTACTATGGTTTCCTATGGCCTAATTTTGATAAAACCACATCCTTTATTAAATTTGAAGCTCTATCCAGCTCCCTTGACAAAATCCTATACGTCACTAGCGGTGTGTAGGAAGAGGAATTGAATTTATTGATTATAGTTTTGGCCATCGACTAGAAGGAGGACGCGAACCGTTGGACACGCAAATATTAAATAGTTACTTTCTTGTTATGAATCTACTTCGGGGCCTCAAGAAACCATTGATCTCAGCATCCTTTACGTTTTGTTATGACAAAAGGAATACTGGTGTCAGATCAAGAGAACAGTGCCACGGTACTGATCTTGATCTATAATAAGAACAAAAGTACGGCAGCGAAAGAAGGATAGATCGATTACGGTGGACAAGGGAAAGGAAATAACGTCTATCGAACCAGGGGAAAGGAAAATGGGAAGAACGAAGAGGAGGGAAGAAAAAAACGAAACGAGAACGTCGATAATTCTCTAGAATAATAACCAATATCAACTAAAATTCGAATTTAACACGTTACGGATCCAAACACTAGTCGTCTACAACAACCCGGATCGATCGATTTTCGAGGAAGCTCTTCGTCCAGTCGCGAAGCTGCTGTGGATATAGGTATGAACGAAGTTTGCTTGCCACATGCGGTCAAAAGCTTTGGAAATATCCACTTTTGACTCACAATGCCCCTCAATAGTAAATATCCATATATCGGTTATAAGGGTCAAAAGATCTCGCGTGGAACGCCTGCCACGGAATCCGTATTGACGATCATTTAGAAATCCGTTTCACTCCAAATACTTAATTAACTCGGCATTGGTGACCTTTTCCATCAGCTTAGATAACATAGACAGTAACGCTATCGGTCGGTGATTTTGTGGGAGACACTTTTTTCCCCTCTTTGGTATTATCTGAACTCCAGCGATTTTCCAACAGGTAGGAAATATCATCCGTGCATAAGATAAACGAAAGAACTTATCAAGAACCTGCGGCAGGTCTCGAGCACAGTTCTTGAGGACTATTGCTGGTATTCCGTCCGGGCCGGTTCCCTTCTTACAGACCAGTCCACGTGAAATGCATTGAATAGTACGTCGGCGAATCCTCACGTCCCCCATCGAGGATCGCACCAGTGTGATCACAGGTGGCTCCAAAAGGCTGGCATCGAGGTTTGAGTTCGTGGAAAATAAATTCGTGAACACATTAGCTTTATCTTTTGAATTTGTGACTAACATCCCGCTGCCCGTTATTAACTGAGGTAAAGAGGAGGAATCAAAGTTAGTGCTGGTAGCCTTTACTATTGACCAGAAGGGACGCGAACAAATTGGGCACTCAAGATGTTTAATGGTCACTCTGTCGTTGCAAGCCTTCTTCGCGGTATCAATCGCCAAGTTGCTCCCATTTCTGGTTCTGGGAAAATTCGTGGAATTGGACCGCCATTGCTTAAAAGCTCTATTTTTTCCGCTGCAATCCGCTGCAAGCCTTCCTCGCAGTATCAGTCGCCCGGTTCCACGCGTTTCCGATTTTAACAAAATTCGTTCAGTTAACCTCGGTGAGATTGGAGCACCAGTGCTTAAATGCTCTATTTGTTGCCACTGTAACCTGCTTACATTTGTTATCAAACCAAGTCTTGTCAGATGAACTCCGTTTGATAGAATACGGAATGTAGATCTCCATTCCGAGAAGAATAATCTCCGTGGTCGACTGCGCGCATGCGTTAACATCGGAGTCTCCAAAGCACACCACCGACCGCGGAGAGAATGCGAACAAATCTCGCAAATCGTCACAGCTGGCTGCACCATACCTCCATACTTGGCGAAACGGTCTGTTATTCTCTTGAAATGCAAGTGGTTGCTCGACCGATACCAAGCAGTTATCTGAATTTCCCAGTGGAGCAGCAACTTCCACAGTATAAATGCGCGACCCGGATGTCTAAAACGTCAATGTCATTTTTCCCTCATTAGTATGCAATCCCAGATCCACGGTATTCGCCTAGGTTCCTCCATCAGTTGAGTCAAATTGCGGCTAACAGCGAACATCTCCGCCAGCCTGCCCGCCTTGTCGGTTCTGTTAGAATGTACCAACCAGCCGGACTTGCATACATTAAAATCGCCAAGTACGACAATTTCAGAACCCGAGTGGTTGATCTGTATCCAGTCAACGGTACGTGAAAGATGTTCGACAAATGCCGCTGGTCGATCGTCATTCGGGGAGCGGTAAAGACAACTAAGAAGCACGATGCTCAACCATATGATGTCCACGTTATTGAGTTCCATCCCCTCCATCCTGTGGCAACCCAGATCGGACCACGCGGACTCAGCCCTTAAAACGGAATCTTGAATGTAAATCGTATCCTGAACAACGAAGATATGTCGAATCACTTGACGAATCGACCTGGGTCTCGGTTAGGGGAAGTATATCAGGTTTCGCTGTTTGCAAATATTGGTGGACGGCGTTTGCATTCGTTCCCCCCCGGAGATCCAAATGGGAAACTACTTTACCTTCATTCATTCTTCATCTCAGAAGGTACCATCATGACTTATCTCCTTATCTCCATGTCAGTGCAGGCCATCAACCATACATCCGAAACATAGTCGAAGATTTCTCCCGACGATATCACGGAATGTACAGCGTGGCCGAGTGGTATCTCGCCTTGGGACCGACTACTACCTAAACCAACCTTTCCTCGTCCCGGTCCATCAGCCAAGCTCCAACAATTCTCCTTAAGACCTTTCTCTCGAACGCGGCTAAGGGTTCAGAGTGCCTTTTATTAAACACCCAGATCTCGGTTCCAATGCTTGAGTACTGGTAAGACCATGGTCTTCTACAGCAGTAGTTCGGATGTTGTGGATAGATTTGGAGATTTAAATAGCCTTGATAGACCATAGTAGGCTTTGTTGGATTTAATCAGCAGTTCGCGTATTTCTTCTTCCATATTGTTATCGGCTGATACTATTGACCCAAGGTAGTTAAAGGGTTGTACTACTTCAAATTCGTGCTCCACTACCCTGATAGTTTGATCAACGTTAGATCTTCTCTTCGCAGAAGTTGCCACCATGTACTTCGTTTTTCCCTCATTAATGTGCAGTCCCAGATTTTGTGCCGCCTGTTCAATCTGGGTGAAGGAGTCCTGTACCGCCGAATTGGATCTACCGATGATGTCGATATCATCTGCGTAGGCAAGTATCTGGTTGGTCTTGGTGACAATAGTCACTCTAGTTGTAACGCCAGAGTCACGGATTGCTTTCTCCAACAGCATATTGAAGAGGAAGCAGCCAAGCTGACCCCTTGTCGGAGTCCATTAAAGGTGTTTATTGATTTGGGCTGCAATTCTGCTATTTTTGCTTGACTAGTTACGTTGGTCTTGGTCAGCGTACAAGTCGTATCAATTTGTTTGGAATGCCGAACTCTGGCATTATATAGTTCTACCCTGGCTATGCTATCGTAGGCGGCCTTAATGTCTATAAATAGGTGATATAATGGGATATTAACACTGATATTGACCAATGATGACTTTAGCGTATAGGGCTATCCGATCTTGTAGGATAGAGAAGTACTCAGCAAAGTTATACCCCTATAGTTACTGCACACTGTGATATCTCTCTTCTTATGTATGGGGCAAATTATTCCACGACGCCAATCTTCCGGCATTTCCTCTTGCTCCCATACGTGCACCACAATATCATAAATTGCCTAATGCAACGCAGTCCTTCCTTGTTTGATCAGCTCTGCTGGCATGGCATCAGTTCAGGGGGCTTTATTTGATTTGAACTGTTTTATGGCTTTTAATGTTTCCTCAATGCTTGGTGACGGCAGCATTTGGTCTTAACCTTGCATTGGTGGATCCTCCAATTCTTCTGTGAGCTGACCTTTTAGCAATTCATGAAGTGCACTTTCCATCGCTCCAGAATGCCTTCAGGATCGGTGATCAGATTACCCTCTTTATCCTTGCAGTAAGTGCAGCGTGGTGTGTACCGCGTCATACTGCGGATTATTTGATAGACCTTCCGCGCCTGGTGTGGACCTCGCTCTCTACTTTTCTCTATTTCACAAACAAGGTTTTTTTCCCGGGCACTTTTCTTTTGCCTGTAAACCCTTTTTTTCAAATCTTCCGAGCTCTTTGTATTTCTCCTCCCATGCCCGCGTCCTATGAGTCCGCTGCATTGTCCGGTATGCAGCAGTGTTACATTCAGTCGCTAGTTTGCATGCATCTTCCAACCAGTCGCTCCGATCTCTACCACCACTGCCTAAGTTGGACCTGGCAGTACTTATGGCAGTATTCCTAAGGCGTGTCAATTTCTCTTGTATGCCCGGCTTTGTGACCCCACGACTTTTGAAGACGAGTCTTAACGCATGTCCAGAGATGTTGCTGGTGTTCTCATTGCGTAAGGCAGCCGTGTTGATCTGAATCTGATCCGCGAATACATCTCCGTAAAGCGATCCGCGCTTGGATAACTATACCAACAAGATAGTGATCCGAGTCGACGTTGGCACCACGGCACGTTCGTACCATCATCAGACTTGGGGAGTGCCGGCGATCTATCAACACGTAGTCAATTTGGTTGCGAGTGGCTCCATCAGGTGATATCCAGGTGGCTTTATGGATGTCTTTACACGGAAACCTGGTACTAGCAACGGCCAAGTTTTTTGATGATGCCAGTTCGATAAAACGTAGTACATTGTCATTAGTTTTCTCATGCAAACCATGGGAACCCGCATAGTGCCTGAAAACCGGCTCCCGACCTATTTTGAGATTCAACTCATCAAGAACGATATTCACATCGTATCTTGGGCAGGCATTGAGGGCCCATTCGACGTTCTCGTAGAATTGTTCTTTTTCGTCGTCAAGAGACTCCTCTGTAGGTCCGCGAACGTTTATGAGGCTTATGTTCTTAAACTTGCTTCGCGCGCGAAGAGTGCATAGCCTTTCGTCTATTGCAGTAAAGCCAATAATGCAGACTTCAGTTTTTGGCTGAAGCCTACCCCGAGCACATGGTGCTTTGCATTACAACTATAATAAGAGGCATACTCACTTCTCTGCATGTCACCACTCCCCGTCCATCTTATTTCTTGTTATGCTGTTATGTGATATATTACCCTTATATTCGGTCAGGGTATCGGGTAGCTGCTATGCAGCTCGAACCCTGTATAGTGAGCGGACGTTCCATGAGAAAATCATCAAATCGTTTAGCCATTTTCGTTTCCGTGGTCGTCGACGTGTATCCGGTCCATATCCGAGGGTTGTTAAATTGTTCATAATAATTTGTTTTTCGGGCAAGGTTTTGCGCCAACCTTTGTTAGAATGTCGTTGCATGCATTGGTTCACTACTTGGCGGGTGCCAAAGTTGCTATCCAGGGGTGTCACGGGGAGACTGCATGTCAACTTGGAATGAACGGGCATAAGGATCGTCCTGGCCTTCGCCGGGTTGGAAGCAATCTGTGACTTATAGCGTTTGCAATGATAGTGAAGAACGTGTGATTCGAACTGACGCTATGACAGAATCACCAAAAATTGAACCAATGCTTAACACATCAGGCTACTGGCCGTCTATACGAATTCGATTTCTAAACTCAAGTACACTCGACTGATGTGGAATTATTATGTTATCGCTATGGTATACGGCTCTGATGCATTTTCTTATTCGATTTTCGTTCGGTGTTCTTCACTATTTGCTTGTGTATTGTGTGTGTATCTGTTAGAAACGACACAATACTCCCTTCTCGATAACTTTGTTATGACCAACTTCGTGTGCGAACGACGAAGCGAGGAACGAGCGAGCGAGAGAACGTCGGAGCAGGCGAGTGTGCCGCTGCTCTAAGCGGAAGTCGTGATCGTATTTTTGAAGTTCTGTTTACTATGGGAAAGTGTGTGCTGTGTGTACACAGATCACGTCGGGGTCACCAATTATCGTGTTAAGCAAGGATAGCGGAGACGACGGTGATTTGAACATGCAGTGAAACGGGTGAGAATCGAGCAATAAAGCATCAGACTACTGCCGCGTGTCCGAATTCGATTTCTAAACTCAAGTACACTCAACTGATGTGGAATTCATATGTTATCGCTATGGTATACGGGTCTGATGCATTTTCTTATTCGATTTTTGTTCGGTGTTCTTCACTATTTACTTGTGTATCGTGTGTGTATCTGTTAGAAATGCCACCGACTTTTCCCTGTATGTTCGCTCCCACCCCCGCAACTTAACTTAACCTAAGGTAAACAGGACATGTTATGAAGGCAATAGTAGCGGCGGGAGATGGGGGCAGGTTAGAGAGAAAAGAGTAGAAAGCGCCGCTTAAGATTAGTGTGGGGAATGGTTTAAGAGACGGTGCTTGGGAGTATGGGTAGAGGTCAATCATGAGACCCATAGGTTGTCCAATATGGTCGAGGACCCTTTATAAGCCAGGTGCTACTGGGCTTTCCAACTAGTGCGACACGTTATTAAAAATAAACAAAATACAATATATTTAAAATGAAATGACAATTTTTTTTTATTTTAAAATACAAGTTATTGAAAGTCAATCTATACTGAAAACAAATGACAGCTAGTGATATTTCTACCATTTTAAATATGGCTAACATAACATTTTAAAAACAGATCGTCCCTATAGGATAACCCATTATGTAATTTTTAATAACATATCGTCCTTGTTCGGAAACCCGTTACGTATAACTTTCCTTTTCTTACGAATGTCTTAATAAGATTTTGGAGGAATAATTCGATGATGTTAAGAACAACTTTAATTAAAAAACACTATTTTTTTAAATTCCTTTCGACGCAAGGCTAATAACCTTGCCCGTAAAAATAAATTATTATGGAAAATTTAACAAGCCTCAAGACTTGCTAAATAAGGCCAAGACCAGATCCTGGTTGTAGTGCCGATGATGTTGATGATTTTTTAATTCCAAACGAGAACTCTCCTTTAAGATCAATATGAAGTGATACCTCCTTCCATAGTTCTCTTCCCCTTTTTTCCACCTACGCTATGACCGTTACACCACCAAATCCCTTTTTATGTGTAACCAATGAAACTAAGTCGTAAATTGCGAAATACTAATATCAAAGTCTTCATGGTCTTCTCAGAATTGATGGTTTTTGTTTTCCGATACGAGTACGTGCAAAGCGTTTTAATCGCTAATGCACTGAAATTTTACATATCAAACCTGAGCTCTCATTACAGTAAAATACTAACACACAATCAACTCTGCTACATACCTTTTACAAGAAAACACTTTTACCTTAATTCAACAAATAGAACATCCCGAAGTAAGTTTTCCCTTTAACGAATACCGATGTTAAATTGTCCTCTGCTGCTCGTATTCCATTAATTTTCATTTTATTCACTCTCCATTTGTGCAAAATCAAATATCCCATTTTCCGCTTGAGCACAAACGTTTGTATCATTTCCAATACTTTTCATAAAATTTCAAGCATGCCTGCACCCAGACGACCAGCATCAATTCTACTTCACTGCGATCAAGCCATAAATTCAAAGAGTTGCCTTTCATTGCCATTATTTTACTCAATTGCTTTTTGTTATTTTGAAAAGGAAACAAATACAAAGTCACAATCACGAACCTACTAAAAATAACTCGCAGGCACCCATTCATTTTCAACCACCTCATACATCCTTCGGAGACATATTTTTTCCTCATTCACATATTTTCTTGAAGCGGTTTGGGACTGCATACTCGCGCAGTTTCTCCGTACTTATGTCAAGAATGTTCTATATGCCAAACACTCTTTATCATCCATTAATTGTTGCAGTGATTCAAAACATCAATTCAGCTTAATGTTTAAGGTTGGTGTTTGTTTGCAGTTTGAATTTTCGCATTTGGCTCATATATCCTTTCAAAACAAATCCATGCCGATGGTAGAGATGCATTTTTATACCGCTTATCGCCACCCAGACACCCACGAACTACAATCCAAAGCCAATTGAAGGGATATTATAATGCGAAAACGTAACATAAAGTGGCAATAAAAAAGGATCTCTTCGCCATAAATAGAATATCGGAATCAGATTTTAAGTACGTTTCGTTATTTGCGCCTCTAATGGCTTCTGTCGGGATTCTAGGATATATTCTCGTCCTTATGTAACATCAAATGCCTGGTTTATATGTAATATGCCTTGAACACGACGCCCGTTCGTTGTTCCATGCCTTCATTTTTTTTTCTTTTCATTTCATCCTTCCACAATATTGACGCAACGGACACGGAACAATGGCGAGCTTGGCAAAAAAGTAAATCGCAATATCAGCGCGAAAAGTCATAAAAATTCCCTCATACATAGCAAACCCGGTAACACCAACTGTTCGGTTCCACAATTCAGGGACTTACGAGTCCTTTTAATGACGTTCGCCCCTTTTTGCCATTCGTTTGCTTCCTTTTCTCTTGGTTTTTCAATTTCACGTATAGTCACAGGATGCTTATTTATTTATGTTGAACGAACAAGTGGCGAAATGTGAGGTCGGCTACTTAGGGTGCTTTAGGGGGTGGTAATACCAGAAATAATTCACGCACATAATCTCTAGGTTTTATGTGCATGTTTCCTTGGTTGTTGCATTTCTCCTTTTGTTTTATTTGCTTTTGATTCCTCAATTTATTTGTCATATATTTGATCCTTATTACCTTCATTTACAATAGGTCAATACTTTCAGAATGATTTTATAATTATTTAAATTCTTGCATTTAGGTTTGTTTTTGTTTTTCAATTATAATGAAAATAAGCTTTTTGAGGATACTCATATATTATATAATTTTTTGTTGGCTATTAATTGCAATGTATATTGTATATTAAATAATGTACATAACATATGAAAAATATTTTAAATATTACTTTGGGGAAAAAGAATCTATTAGTCATCCATTATGAATCCATTATACATCAAAAGTCTTTTTGAAATTATGCAATTAATTTTATACTGTTTTGTAGTTCCGCTCCCTTTGTGCTCTGACATCTAAGGCTCCTTCAAAATCCCCGCGCATTAGTGTAAAAAAAAAGTCGACCTTTAGCTCTTGGGTGGTGCTACGACTGCTATGTTAAAGATTTTTAACAATTAATTCAAGGGTTGGTATACACAAAACGTACCCCCTTTTTTTCTTGATTCTTATCTTGGATCCCAACGCGGCTCTCTGGGTTTATTGAAATTGTTTTTCTTCCGAACCTGCTTTCCTTGGTAAAATTCTGCACAACTCGCCGAGACTAAAACTCACAATATTTATTTAATTTTATCTTCTTTTTATTTGAAAGAATTATAAGTTCACAAGTTTCAATTACTAATTGTTGCAGTTCCGCAACATATATCTTATACCAGTCGAGAAAAAAAACATTTTTTTTTTCTTCTTAAAATTTAACTTACTTAACTTACCTAAACTTATCTACATTTTTTTTTTTATTTTTTTTTTTATGTAAAATCACTTAGCTTAACTTAACTTAAATCTTATACTACCCTAATTCTAGAAAAGCTAAATCTATGTAAGCTAGCTGATGATAGTGTGATTCTGTACCGACTTTGGTATCCAGGTCTTTATATGCCATTCAACCACCAGAACTGTTGACGCTGTCTAATACTATCGTCCCGGTCTCTGTGGGAGATAGCCCTACTGAAGCGCAGGAGCTCTTCTTCGGTGCGCGTTACTTCCCGGTCGTAGCACAATCGCCCGTCTACGGATGATCTACTTACATGGTAGATCAGCGGAATTCCGGATCCATCCTGTATAAGCCCTTTCATGTCCAAATCAAGGAACGCCTCTGGTGGAACAAAACCGTTGCGACGCACGTTCTCATAGTACAGGGTATTTGGATAATAAGCCCCTAAATTCCGAGAAATAATGGCAAGAAGTGTGACCCGGCAAAAAAACACAGAGCCAGCTCGTACTATAACAATGCCCGTAACATCGCAGCGGTCGTACGCACAAGTTGCTTCGGGTGGGAGAACACCAAATCAGGCTACATCACAGGTAGCCACAAATACTCCCACACGGACTGAAACAACACCGCAAGCAGACGTGTTCGCAATCCAGCTCAATCTGCAGAGACAGATGACACCGCTACAAAGCCAAATAAACGAGATCTACTCGCATTTGCCCAGTCTAAATAACAAGTCGATATAAACCCTCTAACCACAACATCAATAAAAGCTATTGTCGTGAATGTAAATTCACTAATAAGAACTGAGAGAAGAGCCAATCTTTTTAACCTGTTGCAAGAGGAACAACCTGATGTACTTCTGGCGGGGGAAACAAAGTTAAACCAGAGACATAAGATAGGACATAAAAACTACGATATTATACGAAGAGATCGACCTAACTCCTCTCAAGGGGGGGGTGTCGCAATCTTTATTAGAAAAGGGATCAATCATAAAGTAATATATAGTGGAGAAGTGCGCAGGTTCCGGGTGCTGGAAGCCTGTATCGTCCGCATACCCCTTCAGCAAGGAGGGGGTTTGTATGCGATTGCGGTCTACGCACCTGAGGAGCACCAACAAAACCTATTTATAGCGGAGCTCGAGACACTCTTTCGATGCTTACAATTGCACCTGGACAAAAATTACTTTATCCTAGGGGGAGATATGAACGCCAAGCATAGAAATTGGGGAAATTATATATCTAATGCCAGAGGATATCAGTTGGCTGGTTGGTTAGATCAGTATCATATTGAATATAGAACTGACATGCTAGCTACGAAATATCCATCGTTCCCCAGAGGTAGATCGTTCTTAGATATCTTGCTAATCGACTCACGACTGAGATTACTTAACACCAACAGACGAAACACAAACTGTTTACGGACAATTGAATACGACAGCGACCACTGTGCATTCACGGCAGTAATAGAGCTTCCGAACGAGCTCGCAGATCTGGAGGAATTCGTGATCCCGCAACCCTATAACTACAGGGCAATGCGATGGCCGCGGTTCACCAGATCATTAACAAGAGAACTTTGTTCGAATGACTTTAATCTGCCAGTAAACAGAAACCTGACAAATGACGAAATCGACAAATACATTCAACAAATGGACGAAACCGTAAAACGAACAATGGACAAAACAATTCCCAAAACAAGAGTTACAGATCACATTAACATGTACAGAAACGCAACAATAAACGCACTCCACAAGAAAAAGAGCAGACTGCTATCGAAATTAAAACAATTACACAGACAGTTTACAGACAGACAAGACCAGGAGATAATATCACTGAAATCTCAATTAAAAAACCTCCAACAATTACTTAAAGCTAATTATAGATTAGCAACAAATTTGTATTGGAACAACAGAATTCGAGCTATAAAAACTAATAACCCGAATATGTTCCCACAGATAAATAAAATATTCAGGAGAAATAATCAAAACGAGATTCAGTGTCGACATTGATTTGAGACCAATAATGGCAATTCAGTGTTTACGGTTGATAGATTTCGAAAATGTCTGATCAAGTCCACAAGCAGTTCGTTAAATCCTTCATTGACTATTTAAAACAACCGAGTGAGGGCTAATTGCTGGGCACTGACGTCGTCGAAAGTCTGGATGTTGTTATACAATGTTTGCAAGCAGCGTTTAATCTGAGCGATGATGAGGATCTCGATAGCGTCTAACAGTGCAGACACAACCTCACAAGCGGAACCACAAAGGTTAGATCTATTCGAAATGTTCCAGTCGATGTTTATCGAACGCAATCTACAATCCCTTGAAACAGCCGAACAGATTAATAATGAAGGCAACCGCCTATTGAAGGAATGCAAATATCAAGAAGCAGTAGTCCAAGACAACCCGGCAATTAGTTTCGATCCGGAAAACCCAATATTCTACTGTAATCGAGCTGCAGTTTATATCCGTGTAACAGAAAATGATCGTACGATTAAAGACTGCAACTCTGCATTATTCTACAATCCAAATTACAGCAAAGCATATGGCCGAATCAATACAGGAAAGTACGATGAAGCCATAGACGCCGATACGAAAGCTATTCAATTAGAACCTGACAACAACAATGGGAATCGGATGCAAGTATTACATTACCAAGCGTTGATAATAAACAAAGTGATGGAGCACTTCATAAGAGTGGAACTCTGGCAGATGTGCTTCTGAAAAACGAAGACACCGTGGTCAAGTGGAATATGCTTACCACATATATATTTCTTGAGTTCAATCGGACTGGACATATTCGAGCCCGTTCTGATTAGGTAGTTCATCACTCTTGTGAAAATAAACTAATTTCTGCTTTATTTTAATAATTTTTCTATTGCAATCGACGGTAAATAGAATGAATTAATAGATATTTCCTATTTTTACCAACATTATAAACTTCCAAATTAGAACTCCGACTAGTCATGGATGACATAGATGGATTTACGAAACATCAAACATTACTCCAACTTTAACACATAGGTCGAACAATAACCTACATAACAATATTAGTAACCGAGAGGCTAGTAATTCTACCAAATTACTATTATTTAGCAATTTAAATAACACAGTTAACCAACAATTTAATTAACACTCAATTAATCAAATACAAAGTACAGTCCACTGTTCGACATCCAAGGTTGTTTCATTTGGCTTAATTTTACAGAATTCACTGCAGGTACATCAAGAAATATTCGATCAATTCCAGGGTTTGGATTGAGGACATCATTCGGCTCCTCTTTTAATGAAGTTGCAGGTACTTGGAAAGATCCACGCTACCACTTAAATACGCCACGCGTACATTAAAAGAACCTCAAGAAGAGGACGATGGCCCATCGGGCAAAAAAGTCAAGAACACAATTCAATCAAATCTAAGGGGTCAGTACCAAGAAAAGTTTTGTCAACAAGGACACATCCGGTCCTATACTTGCAATGTCAACCCAAAAATTGAATTGGAGATGAATAATTCCAAGAACTCTGAGAATTGCGATTTCACCGCATCATACACATCCGTTCCTGGGCACCGCTTCTCGAAACCTGGGCGCATCGTGTACGCATCCAGGATTTGTCGCTTCTCGTCACCCAGGCACATTGTTGTTAAGTGTCTGGGGTTCTTCACCTTTCGCCGCCTGGACGAAATGCTCTGGGGGTACCCTCTTAACACCGCCCATTGCACATAGCTGCCACAGGGGCACCACTCCAACGGAGTCGGTGTCTAAGATAGGCTTTCTGGTGTAAGATTAAGGGACAAAGAAAACGAGGAACAAGGAAAGATGCCGGCACCCCTCGGAAAGCATGTCCACGGAAAACTGTTGCGGATTTGGAGTTCACCGCTTCTCGTCACCTGGATATCGTTCGAGCATACTGAATTTGTCGCTTCTCGCCACCTAGGCACATCGCTGTTAAGTGTCTGGGGTTCTTCGCTTTCGCCGCCTGGACGAAATGCTCTGGGGGCACCCTATCAACACCGCCCATTGGACGTAGCTGCCACGGGGGCACCACTCCAACGGAGTTGGTGTCTAAGATAGGCTTTCGGTGCCAAGATAAGGGAATACAGAAGGAGAAGAACAGGAAAGATGCCGGCACCCTTCAGGAAATCCGACCAACGGAGGGCGAATGGTGTACACAAGGTCCAGCCACCAGTCAACGAAGAAAAGCGGCTAGCATTGGGACTATTTTATCCTGCGACACAATTAAACACAAGCTTCCATTGATCAGCAGAGTAATCTTCTAAATAGCAACTTGGATGCGCAACCTCTCTGGCTCAATCAAGTGCCAGTTCTAATTCAACAAAATAGGCCGCAAGGACTCAACCACAACATTCCAAAAAGAAAGCCACCATGCCCAGCACCATCATTCAACCAGTTCATCAAATACGACCAAAGGTAACGCTGCCGACAGAGGGTTCAGTTCCTATCAAGAAACTCGCCCAACGCCGAGCATTGGTTTAGCGGCGTAGATCGGACATATCCCCGACTGCAACAGCATCAGCCAGAGCAATAAAATTGGATTCGAGTCGCAGATGATTCTATGCGGTTGGCGGGACACCTAACATTTCTGGCAGCGGCACAGGCTGGACATACTGAGAAGATGGTGGAATTACAACCCATCACCTTCAACATATTGACGACCACAAATCACATCGTTTCCGCAGCTGATGCGGCAAAGGTCGCCTTTCAGGCACGTCTCCACAATATATCGGAGATTATCAACGATGCTGTTCCAAACAGAAATCATATGCGGTCACAGCACCCACAACAACAATTGCAGCAGCAGCATAGACCTTATGATGACAATTAGTATGAGGATGATGGTGGTTCCTAGACAATGACTGCACATTATGACCGGAGTCCAGATTCAGCAAATAAGAGTTACGCTCAGCGACTTCAACGTCGGATATGTGAATCGGCTGACGGTAACTACAGTTCAAATGCCAGAGCATCCAACAATACCGGAGAATCAATTCCACGAATTACCATCAAGGGAACAATACAATCCCTTCTGATCTGATGGTAGGTTCAGCGAAGTCTGGCAAATCAAGCAGCACATCGTCTTCTTCCAGTCCTCAAGGCCAGCAAGGTCATCTCCATGGTGGCCATTATAACAATTATGGAAGTCATCATCATTTGGAGAACCATCACTCTATCAGTGGCTCAAATACTCCGCCAGGCAATGTGGCCAACGACAATCTCAGCTCCCATCAAAAAATTCGCCCAACGCCGAGCATTGGTTTAGCGGCATAGATGGGACACATCCCCAACTGCAACAGCATCAGCCACAGCAATCACCTTGGATTCAAGACGCAGATGATCATATGCAGTTGGCGGCAACTCTAATACTTCTAATATCGGCACAGGCTGGCCATATTCAGTAGATGATGAAAACACGACACTGCACGGCCGACTTTAACCCAACTAAGCGGTCTTTGGACTGAATCAACAGCTCCATCTAGTGCACCTAGATTACAACAACTAAATGGCCACATTTCCAACCAAGGACAAAACAAACAATTTAACGTATTGACGACCACATCGCTCAATTATCATTCATGGATCCACGATCCAACATAGGACTACGTCCAAACTATTTATACTATATCTATGGATCTACGATCCAACATAGGACTACGTCCAAAATATTCATACTACATACGGATTTACGATCCAACGAACATTTAACATTAAACACAAGTCACATCGTTGCCACAGCTGATGCGGCAAATATCGCCTCTCAGGCAACCCCTCTACAACATGTCGGAGACTACAAACAATAAACAACGACGGGCTTATCACAAGCTACAATGTTAGGAATCAATGGCCAACTGGACCTTCCGTCACACACATACACACACACACACACCCACACACACACCCACACACACACCCACACACACACCCACACACACACCCACACACACACTGATAACATCAAGTATTACTGTTCCATAACCAATCATATTTCATAACGAACTCAATTAATAATCAGATATAACAATATAATTATTGCCACCCTATCGTTTTACCGTACCGGTGTATGAGCAATACGAGCAATAAGGGCTCTGAGCTCAACCAAATACCAACCGCCACTTCCCACGGCGCTGACACCAGGTGGTGACGGCAACTAAGGAGGACTACTGGGTCCATCGTCGCGGCCCGGGAAGATGTTGCAGTTCCGCAACATATATCTTATACCAGTCGAGACAAAAAACATACCGCACGGGGCGCCACCTATTGCTGAATAGACAAAAGCAAAATGGTCTATTTATGTGACGTTTTCCATGGTACTGTTTTCACGCAACGCTGGTTTTACTGTTTTTCATACACAGTTTGTTTTGATGTGAAAGTTAAAATTTTAATTTGTATACGGTGCCTTCAGCACCTGTGCTTTTAATGTAAGATAACGTTTTTATGAGACAGTTGGGCTATTTTATTTGTTAACGTGCTTTAAAATCGAGAATAAATGTTAAATTAATGTATGTGCAAACTTGTATTTAATTACTGCCCAATGCGGCAGTCATTCGCTGGGCAACAACGCCAATATTTCGCTGTTCTGCTCGAGACGCAGAATTAACCCCCTTTTTTGCTGTTTCCCAGTTGGCGAACCATCGGCAACCACGGAATTGCGGTTCCCAGCTGGCGAAACACTAATTTTAATCTTTTTATTTGAAAAAGTTCTTATTTCACAATTTTCATTTACTTTAATCTCGCACATGACTTAATTAAACAAAACGAATCTCATTTAAATATTTGCCGAACTGCCCACACGCGTCGACTACACAATTCATAAGACCACGCAAAAAAACGAATTTTAATATTCATGTGGAGCGACGACCACACTCGCTCAACGCACTATTTTAACAAGAACGAATCTCGTGTCTTTTCGGCACATATTCTTTTTCGTTCCGCTTCCACGATAGTTATTTCTAGGAAGCGGAATTGGCTAATAGGGAGACTATGGCTAATAAAAAGAATATGACTATTGCAATGTGAGTGAGGTTTTAAAATGGGTGTTTTACTTTTATTTAAAGTATCTACTATCGTATTTGGGGATATTCTATTGTAAAGGGGAATTAGTGATTTGGAGGGGAGGGAAGGATGAAGGATATGTTTGTGAAGATACGAGATGTTAATTATTCCAAGTGGGAGTGATAATTAATTGAACTTAATTATATAACAGCTACCATGTGCTCTACTTCGGTCGCAATATTGAAATAATATCAATTACAAAAGTCTAACACAGTATATAAGAAAGAACTTCGCAGATTTTATCGACATTTGCAACGAAGACCCCGCTACCTGTGTGGGGTGCACCTTTAACATCGAAAATGGATTCCACGAAACTATTAATCGGACTCTGTGGTTTGTCACGGTCACTGCGGACATTGGGCGTGACTACTGTTGCTGGGACAGTGGATGGCGTATTCGTGGAATGCATTGTTTCACGTTGGACCAGTTCCTCTGGGTCGGAGTTGTAAGTTCGCAACCCACGAGAAACGGCCATGTGAAGTTGTTCCCCACAACACGTGCGCGGCATCGGTTTCTGTGGGGGCTTCGACGATGGGCCGAGCATCGGGACATGGGCCGGATTAAGCTGTGTGCAGGCAGCAAGTCGGTCAGCGGCCTGTCGATGCTCACTCACTGGGGAGGGATGCGGCTCCTTTTCCGCTGCCTTGGTGACTGTCCGCAGCTGCATTCGCCAATCATTGGCGAAGCCGTTGGTTCCAGGGGGCGGAGGCCCAGGGCCTTGGACTTCTATTGATGTGGAGGCCTGGAGAGAGCCGCCCGCCCTGAATTGGTGATGGATGCATTGATGACGACGAGTGTTCCGTCGCTGGAAGATATCTTCCGATGGGATGCGGCCTAAGGCATGTGAGGCCGCAACATTGAGTCAGGTGCAACTTCTTCCATGGCACCGTCCGCGGGTCTTGGCGGAATAACAGGTGGGGATCCAGTGCCTACTGGGCTGATTAAGAGACCGCCTCTTCGTGATTATAAGGCGTGCTTGTTGGCTGGGATGCGGTTGATCCCTTGATGCTGAGGGGCGCATTGCTCTCTTGATGCGTGCATATGCGGTTCTTGTTCGGTGCGCATTATTCCGGGTGGACCAGTTCCTCTGGGTTGTAGTTGTAAATTCGCAACCCACGAGGAACGGCCATGTGTTCCTGCGATGGTCCGAACATCGGGACATGGGCCGATTTGATCCGTGGGCAGGGCGCACTCTGGTCGGCGGCCTGCTAATGCATATTCACTGGGAGTTTGTGCGGTTCTCGTCTATGTGCTGTCAAACTGAGGATCATCGCCTTGGTCGGCGTCGTTTGCCTTACTGGGGGAGACTGGATCGACGGCGAATTGGGCCTCGAGCAATCTCAGGAGTTGGGCATCATTGCCTTAGTCGGCGTCGTTTGTCTTAATAGGGGAGACTGGATCGACCGCGAATTGAGCCTCGAGCAGTCTCGGGAGTTGGGCATCATTCCCTTGCTTGGCGGGTGTCTCTGCAGCGGGCTCTTTTCCTGGGCTAGGTGCCTCACAATTCTTGGCATCTTTATTAGCTATTGCTGGTGCAATGGCAGCTGCTGGTGCCTTCTTGCTGAAATAAGCCTTCTTTCGTGGTGTCGCTTTAGCGGCGAGGGGTGCTGCTGCAGTTTTCACTTCTTTCACTGCCTCTGGAACCTTCTCGATGTCCTTGGAAGTTTATGTTGTAGGGTTTGGAACAGTTTTCTTCTCAACTGTTCCTCCTTTGGCTGCCTGGCTTTCGGCAACTCCTGCCTTGGCTGGACTTTCGGTGTCTGTCGTCACATCTTGGTTTGTCAGATGGCTTGTGTGTTCCGGGGTCATCATCCGTGATGGTAGTCTGGGTGGGTGGCCAGATGACATACGCATGCCATGTGTGGAAGGAGTTCTCGGCCACCAAGGTGGTTGCGACATTAATGACAGCAACCGACTGTTGGGTGGATACAAGGTGTCCGTATCAGTCTTGTACGCGGCCGGACATACCGCTGTGAGGGCGTTCCTTGCCTCAACAAACTTTGTGACGTCGTCCAGATAGATCTTTTCGGCTTGATCTATGAATCGGTCCACGAAGTAGCGGTGGCCGCTGGTCATCTCTGGAGTGGCCAGGCATTCTATCTCTTCATGGTTCTTTCGGATGTCCTCCCATTGCATCTGGAGATTGTGCTGGCGTATGTACACCGCGCCCAACGTTGGCGGACTTCTCTTCTCGAGGTTGAGATAAGCACAGCACATCCGCTCCTAAGAGGCGAACTGGGCGCTGATGAGCTGTTCCGCCAATGTAGATTTTGTCATTCTAGACTTCTCTGACATTGGGGCGCTCTCTGGTTATTGACAATGGTGTGTCTTTGCGTCTAGACTTGGTGTCCCGCGACCTTGACGTTGGTCGGCCCTTGAGCTGGGCCCTTTAGTATGCCGCGAACTTGGTAGCCGATACAGATCTGGATCCCGGGCTGCACTGCGAACTGGTGGTAGTTGATCCACAGATCTGGCCGTCATTGTGTCTCGAACTGAGCGCGATGTAGTGGTAGCTGCTGGAGTCAGCTTCTGTTTGCCACAAATTTGGTGGCGATAATTTAATTGGTTCTCTTACCTGAGAACCTGGGCGGCTGTAAATAGATGCACTGGCCAACTCCTTGATGCGCAACTAAGCGGGCGGCTGTAGGTCCTTAGCCTGGATGGGGGCTGCTGGTCTGAGCAGCGGTTAATGCGCCACTAATCTGGCGGCGGTATGGATTCACAGTCGAAATCCTCTTATTTCAGCGATGGTCCGTTATCACTATAACTATCGCGGTTAATGTGACTTTTCCGCCGACCGATGAATGTCGCCGGGGAAAGGTTTTGTTCTGAACCACTCGTCCGGATGGATACTAAAACATTAATTAATCGCGGTCATCAGTTACTATTTCGTTGCTCTTTCACGGATAGACACCAATCTCCCAATTGACTGTGCAGCAGCAAATTAATTAGTACCCGAGAGTGTTATTTAAAAGGCAATATTGACGTTGGTGAGATGATCTTTATTGTTCTGTGCAATATTCATTGCGATTGGTTGAAGGGTGGGCAAATGTGCTTCTTTTCGTATGCTGCGAGCTGGCAGCAGTGAATTGGATCCACAGACTGGATCCGGCTCGAAGGACCAAAATGTATGATCTTGCCGACCGAAGAATGTCGTCGGGGAAGCGTTGTGTTCTGAAACACTGAGAAAAATTGATAAATGAACTGAAAAGAATACCTCTAAACTGAGCAGCAATCCTAACAATAAACGTCCTCCAGAAACCCTCAATAAAACGTGTTGTGTTTCTTGATTTAGCAATTAACTTTATTGACTGCATTATGTCGATTCTCTGGCTCCTCGATAGTATAGTGGTTAGTATACCCGCCTGTCACGTGGGAGACCGGGGTTCGATCCCCCGTCGGGGGCTTCTGGCGCAAGACTAATGACCATAAAATCATGGGTACATCCAGTAGAAGCGTCAACATCGACTGCAAAGCCTGATCGGTTCGGAAAAAAGACAATGCTCTGTGTTTGCTGGCACCAGAAGGGGGTGGGGTATCATGAACTTCTAAAAGCTGGCGAAACTGTTGATGCGCAACGCTACCGACAACAAATGATCCATTTTAAACCGTGTACTGATCGAAAAATGACCAGAATGGGCCACAAGACACGGATAGATAATTTTGTTGCCTGATAATGCTCCGAGTCATACAGCAAAACCCGTCAAAGAAACAATGACAATGGGTATTCACCAGACTTGGCTCCTTCCGACTAGCATTTGTTTTCATCGATGGGACTCACATTGCCTGAGCAGCATTTCAATTCCTACGAAGAAGTGGAAAATTGGGTCTCCGAAGACGACCGGTTTTATTGGCGTGGTATCCACAAATTGCCACAAAGGTGGTCGAAATGTGTAGAAAGCAATGGCCAATATTTCGAATAAAATGTTGTTTACTATTTTCAAAAACTGTTTTTTACTTTTAAAAAAAAAAACGATCACTTCATACCGGTACACCTGGTATTTCATGCCGGCATCCAACGAATAAATACTAGGGTTCTTTTTCCCCAAACGAATAAAATATATTATGTATTATAATATTATATTGATACATTATGATACTTCATTAATTTATTCTACATAGCATACATATACGATTTTATCAATTTAATATAATTAAACAATGAACGATTCAGTAATAATTAATAAACTTAACTATCATTTGTTTATATTGTGCTTTCTTGATTTTCAACATTTAATTCCATCGCGAAAAATGTTCGTTCATTTGTGTATGGCTGAATGCTGGATAAACAGACTTAAAGGTTGGTGAATAAAATGTTGTATTCGTTTTTCTTACATTTGCATGAACTATAGTCATATAATGGACTAGTGTGAATTCGATTTTTTTAAATCAATTTTTTTTTTGTATTTCACAATTTCCTTTATCTCAAGAATCATCTTCTATTCTTTTGTTGTTTAATATAATACATCTATTACAAAGAGTAACAACATTATTATTTTATGTGTATTTTCTGCTCTCTCTTCAATAAATTTCCGGTATGTAACGGCAATAGAAATTTGTATCCACTTTTTTTTTCATGACGTCTGTCCAAAACTCGGGTTATTAACTCCCGGATCCTCTGTACCGATTTTAAAAAATCTTACTGCATTTTGCAGTAAAGTCACATTAACTGCGGACTCACTCATTCGCTCAATCACTAACTCTCCCATTCCCTGGTATACCGGTTGCAGGAAGCGTTGATTGCTTGAGTTATTAAATATGAGAACTTGTTTAATCAACTATTAAATAGTTATTAATAATGAGAACTATGATCCGCGACGAACTATAATAATTATTAATCAGGTCAAAGGATATCTTTTTTTTTATTATATGTAATTTTAACTTCTCCCAGTAAAGGCGAACCTATAGTACTGAGTCGGTGCCCTGAGGTGCTATTTTTTCTTGACCGGGTCCATCAGCCAAGGTCTGAACAATGCTCAAGGATTCTCCCAACCATTTCACGAAGCCTATAGCTTAATGGAGTGGTATTTCACTGGGCAGCTGGGCTTTGACACCCTACCTACCACTCAGTAATTGAGTTGTCAGTTGAACCTAGGTTTCCACAATCAAACGCAAGACACAACCTCCTTACCAACACAGCCATTGAGGCGGAAAATCAATCCGGAACGAGTTCCATCAATGTATATTGCAATATAAACGATTTATTCTATATTTAGTAAAATCTTCGATACCTAAATTCTTAATTTTCCTATGAACGAGAGCAACATCTTCATCCCTATAAACTCTAGAATAGAACTCAACTAGAGATGAAATCGTTCTCCTTTTATATCAAAATCCACACGGCGATTGCGCTCGTTGTCCTGTTGGGAGCCGATGTGTGTACTACGATTATATGGGTAGCGTCTTCCCAGGAAGCGAGTCATTTATCGAATTTATCGAAGCGATGTCTCCCCTAGAGATGGAGTTACACCTCGCTAATAGGCCACCGCAGTGCGAAGCACTTTTTCTTGAGTTAGCGACGTCGTCTGTTCTGGCCGCCTAGTCAACCATGAACCGTTTGCAAGTTTTTCTCTGGCTACGTGTTCCCAGATTGTGAAGGTATATGCGACGATATGAAGAACCTATGATTCGAACCGGCACCATGGCGGTTAGAATCACTAACAATTGAACCAATGAGCAACACCACATCAGGGCTCTGCCGCGTGTACGAATTACTAAACACAAGTACCCTCAACTGATGTGGAATTGCTATTGGTATCATCATTATCATCGGCACTACAACCGCGATCCTGTCTTGGCCTTATTTAGACAGTCTCGATGCTTGTTAATCTGATGTGGATTTATTATCTTATCGCTATGGTATATGGCTCTGATGCATTTTCTTATTCGATTTTCGTTCGGTGCTCTTCACTATTTGCTTGTGTATTGTGTGTGTATCTATAAGAAACGCCACACACCCTCCTATCGGTCATTACCCTGCTTTCTTTACTAAACTTAAAAAACCATCTTAATTCTTCCCTTTTTCAAATAAATTTCCACATTTTTTCTGTTGGGTGTAAACAAAAATTGCTTCAAATTTAAAATCGAGAAATGCCATTAATTACCTTCTCTCTGATTAGAAGAAGAACGTTGGTTGCCACAACAGAAATCCGAACGGATCACTCCCTATCAAGCCTTTTTTTCTTTAAATCAATTTAAAAAGAGCTGATCATTGTGGAGATCACAAAGTTATCATATTATGAATTTCAACAATGTTTTGCTTCGTAATTCACAAATTGGCTTAAAAATCAACTATATAAAATTTGGTAAGACAAAAAATGTAGAATAGATCAATTTTTATTCACCCTTTTTCTAAACATCCGCCATTTTTGTTATGGATTTTTAACAAAAAGTGGTAAACCCCGGTGTAGGAAACCCTCCCTTTAAGAACACGTTTTTCTATGTTTCAAACTTTAAAACCCAATGATCAACTGTTTGAAATGATGCAAAGATTTTTCGAAGACTCAACATAGGCATCTTCTACACATTACACTATCTATCAATTTACTGGTCTGTAGGAACCCGAAAAAGTATAACTCAAATACGCTACCGTTTCTTGCTCTGCACGCTTCCATTCTATGCTACGCCATTTGATCCGATTTCCTTAAACTCACCCCTGTCACTGTCCCTGTAGCAGCATCTCCAAAAGTTTCTTTCTCTTTCTTTCTGGAATGCAATTCATGATCCATCTTTCCACTGAAAAATAAAATAAGTGAACCGGAGCTGTGTCAGAAGAAAATTTTGCGGAAAAGTGTTCCTAAAAAGAAATACCGCCAAAGTGTGACAATCGAACAAGATCTCTATCGCATCTTCCATTATATAGATGGCGACAATCATGTCTGTGTAGTGCATTTGCAACCTATCAGTGTGCATCGGGTAGAATGCGATGAGAAGTAAAGTAGTCATCGCACTAGGGAAAAGCAAAAGGAATGGTTTAATATACAGTTAAATGTGCGAGTAATATAGAGCACAACCTCTCATTAATACGCCATACCATGTGATTAAACTACATTAAACATTTATATTACATTACATTATATTACAGCCCCTACCGCACTGTTGTCCTTGCGACAATGCATAACAGAGTCATCTCAAAAGCTTGTTCTATTTACAATTCCTTCCTAGGTGAATTCGTTAGTCCATGCTTCCTTTACGTTGCTTATGAACCAAATGCGTTTTACATTTCTTAGTTATAAGGTCATCAGTGTTATTAGCATGTAAACGTTTTTCCTGCATAAACAAATGATTTTTAACGAATTCTCTTCTGATCTTTTATCCAGATATAAACAAACCAGAATATCAAGTGTAACCACAGTTTTCATAACCATACTTCACTGGATATGGCCACCAGATCGTTGCACGAATTGCCATTCCATTTACAGCACTCCTAACAATGACGAAATAGATGGAAAACAAAATGTTGGCCAAATTCATCGCTCAGTGGATGGTCGTTTTGTATTATCTGAATCCCAAGTTGATCAAGCTGTTGACACTATTGCCGATGACATAAGTGAACGACGAAATAGCACAGTATCCCAGAATTCCAGTAGCGACGACGGTGGTTTTCTTGCACGTCAAACTTTTACAAATTCCCGTGCGTCATGGCGACAACCCTTAGTTACATCACCGAGTCAAAATAGTCTCCAATCAAATGGTTCAACAAGAAGTTTCTTGCAAACTATTGGCGGGTTACTGCGAGTTGGCAGTAAAGACATTCGCTACCAGAATGTACCCCCTAATCAACAATACAGCAATTTGTATCGAAATATCACCTCAAGTAAGCCTATCCACAAGAATCTTCACATAAACACAATGGCCGGACCACAAACACCGCATACATCACATCTATACACACCCTCTCGAGTGTCACGTATATTTTCGAGTTCCCCAGCCAGTACAATTGGCATACAATCACCGTGGACATCAGCAGCTAATCAATTTTCTGATTTGAGTACTGTTTATCCTGGTTCGGCAGAACGTTCATTTCCTACCCAATCAAGCGGCACTATTGGGATGACAAATAGTGCGGGATTCACGGGGAACAGATATCATCGTTATTATTCTCATGAACTGCCAGCATTGAGGACAATTCAAGAGGAGACTCGACGAATGAATCAGGGATTCGTACCCTTACACATTCCCACGTCGCCGTCATGGCGAGGATATTATCACTCACAAACTCCATACCACAGTTATCGGCCAAGAACGAGATGGTATCCTCGTCATTCACGTTTGACACGTTCACAATCGGAGCTCCTATCACCACTGCCGCACTTAAACTTCATTTCGAATTATCGAACACCATTCGGCTTAGGCTTAGAAGCTTCCCCAGAAAGTCGTTCGAGTTCAAGCGGCTTTGGTAGCAAAAATACTTCTAATCAACAGCAAGGATCT